>CM073941.1:27640000-28240000 GCA_037179545.1 Sesamia inferens | reverse complement strand
AAGGTCGTTAAGCTATTGGTCCCGGTTGCCATACGAACATCTAGTGGCAGTCGTTGTGGGTTGTTGTAGCCCTCAAAACTCCAACATTTGGTCCAACTACAGTGCTCCGATATCGCCCTTGGGGTTGTGGAGGTCAGACGGCAGGCGCTTCACGGAAAATATCGAATAAAGCGGACCACAGACTCCAAAGCTGAAAGCTTCGGATGCGACTGGGATTAACGTTGAGATGATGATGATGACGTTTGTAATTCCTCAGGCGTTACCGGGGGCACCTCAGGCGTTATAGGTTCGGAAGGAGTTCCGGTACCTGCACCACTTGGTGCTACTTATTCAGCAGCTCATGTAAGTTAGCATAGTTACAATTAGCATATATATAACTTCCCGACGCCCACCGTCGGGCAAGTTTCAGTCAGACACAACACCCATCTGGTCGGTCTCTTTTTTATAGAGGATGAGTGAACTTTACAACGTATTCCTCATTCCTCAAAACTGGTGACCCCGACGTGATTTGAAGAGCGTCAATAACATACAAGTACATGCCGATGATTATATCAAAATCCGTATTCGACAGCGAAGGTGTGGAATCGATGCAGGATCTGCGTTGTCCACATGTGGCGTTGTGGATACCGCCACAGTGCCTTAATAGTGCTATTATAAAATATAAATTAGTTAAACGGCAGAGAAGTAAACTCAGTCTAAATGAAATTAATAATTTATTGAACAAGTTTCGTTACATACTCGTACAGCCTTGTTTTATTTCGTTTGTTGTTTACTTAGTACTAAATTATGAATGGAAAACAATAGCACGCAGCTAAGATGAACGCTAACAGTGATATTTGGAAAACAAATATTAAAATACATTCTGACACAGTGTGAAAATAGTTAATGAAAGAAATTACGAATTTATCATAAATCTATAGAATAAGAAATGAGCTGTGCGGAAAGCGATTCGAAGAATATCGAATTTGAACAGTTACCCATGTGCAATGAGCGTGCAGCAATGTGTATGAAGCGTTTAGTTGAATCCTTCAGTATAATTTTTACAAAGTAATTGACCATAATATTTATTTACCGTATCTCTTAAATAGTGAAATGCGAAAACGAATCGAGTAGTTGTGCATAGCACAGTTAGATTTATGGGATAAGCACCAGACCTACATCGGCTGCCGTCTCGTGCCACATTTATATAATAAGCACCAGGCCCACATCGGCTGCGGTCTCGTCCTCCATATAGGATAAGCACCAGACCTACATCGACTGCCGTTTCGTCCTCCATTTATAGGATAAGCACCAGACCTACTACATCTACCGTCTCGTGCTACATTTATAGGATAAGCACCGGACCCACATCGGCTACGGTCTCGTCCTCCATTTATAGGATAAGCACCAGACCTACATCGGCTGCTGTCTCGTCCTCCATTTATAGGATAAGCACCAGGCCCACATCGGCTGCGGTCTCGTCCTCCATATAGGATAAGCACCAGACCTACATCGACTGCCGTTTCGTCCTCCATTTATAGGATAAGCACCAGACCTACTACATCTACCGTCTCGTGCTACATTTATAGGATAAGCACCGGACCCACATCGGCTACGGTCTCGTCCTCCATTTATAGGATAAGCACCAGACCTACATCGACTGCCGTTTCGTCCTCCATTTATAGGATAAGCACCAGACCTACTACATCTACCGTCTCGTGCTACATTTATAGGATAAGCACCGGACCCACATCGGCTACGGTCTCGTCCTCCATTTATAGGATAAGCACCAGACCTACATCGGCTGCTGTCTCGTCCTCCATTTATAGGATAAGCACCAGGCCCACATCGGCTGCGGTTTTGTCCTCCATTTATAGGGTAAGCACCAGCCCTACATCGGCTGCGGTCTCGTCGTCCATTTATAGGATAAGCACCAGACCTACATTGACTGCGGTCTCGTCCTCCATTTCCAACCGATTGCAGTTGTAATCAAACACCATGTAGAGTACCTATAAAAATACGTTTAATACTAGCATTTAATACAGAAGACTAAGCATAGAACGAGTGGCCGGTGTCAGAGGTCACCGATGTGGCAGCGGCGGCAGGAAGGACAGCGCGCGTAGCACCTTGTCGACGCGCGCAACAAGCGGGTCGCGCCAGCGCCACAGCGCCTCATCGCGCACCGCCTCGGCCTTGAGCTCCTTGCAGGACTTGAGCGCGCTCACACAGTCGGCGCGGTAGTGCTGCAGGCGCGCCAGCCGCGTGTCCAGCGGGAACGTGCTGCAGGCGCCGCCCAGGCACGCCAGCGGGAAGTGGTTGTGCAGCGCCAGCACGCGGTCCGTCTCATGAAATGCCTGGAACACACAAGCAACACGTAAATAATTTGGACCAATCTACCAAATTCTAGCACCGACACAAATATAACTCAGCTGTCCTTCTAATGATAATACAGCGCTGTTTTTACAATTTATTTTAATTTATTATTATTTTAATAATTACACAATAGGAATGCTTCATGGGTCTAGCTGCAACGCTTAGATATCGCCTTCGGGTTGTAGAGGTCAGACGGCAGTCGCTTCACGGAAAATATCGAAGTTTAGTCAAAAATCAGCAATTAGACTTGTAAAGCGGACCCCAGACTCCAAAGCTGAAAAAGCTACGGATGCGACTGGGATTAAAGCTGAGACGATGATGATAAAAGGCATCAAAGATCAGGAGTGATGGCTGGTAACGTCACTGCTCGCTAAAAAGTGTAGCGTGCAGTGACGCCACACGAGTTTTAACGCACTGTGTCTTCTTAATTTTTTGTCTATATGAAAAAAGAAAAAATACGTGCCTAGTATTTTTTGGACATCTGACTGGCGGACTAATTAGTTTTTTTTAGTCAACTACCCTGTTATTCATAACATATAAGAATAAAAAGAAGATGAATGGCATAAGTGTCCCAAATCGATTTTTAAATCCATTTTGTTGAACACAGGGTCGGACTATTAAGTACCTACAGGCGTGAGGCGGTTGCACCTGCTAAACCTGTAGTATGCTAAGAAGCTACAATATTGAACGAAGACGCAGTGCTCACCTTGACGTACTGGCCAGGTTTGGTGAAGTTCTTGGTGCGCGTGACGTGCTGCAGCATGTGCATGTAGTGCGGCACGCCGTCCTCCCAGCCGTGCTCGTGGCCCAGGGAGTCCAGGAAGTACAAGTTGGACGCGTGGTAGGAGGAACGCGACGGCTTGCCGGGCGCCGGTGCCGCCAGCGGCAGCACGCGCTGCATCAGCGCCGGCCAGTCCGCGTCCTCCAGCGGCACAATCACCTCGTCGATGTCCAACAGCGCCAGCCAGCGGTACTCGTACATGTGCCGGTACAGGCAGTCATTGTACGGGATCAGCTCCATCTGCCGCTTGTGGTTGAGCTTCTTCTTAAGGTACATGTGCTGCAGTCCGGGCAGGTTGGGTTGGCCGCCCGGCAGCGTTACGGGCGTCACGGTCACGGCGCCCTGCGCAGTGTAATAGTCCAGCACTTTGGTGATGTTGGGATGCACCTGCAGCTCGTAGAAGAAGATTTTGTCGGCACCCAGCAGTCGCACGAGTTCGATCCATTCCACCAGACGGACGGACAGGTCTTCGTATAGGAAGTCCAAGCCCTTGACGCACACGGCGAAGTCCTTGCGGTCTGCGGGCGGAGCGGGGCGCGCGTAGTGCACGCGCAGGTTGTTGGTGGCGCGGTCGCACGCGTTCTCCACCAGCGACACGGAGGCCGGCACGAGCGTGCGGACCTCGGGCGGCAGCACGCACGCCAGCAGATACGGCTGCAGCACGTGGTTGCGATAGTTGCCCCACTTGTTGTTCCACACGTACTTGTACTCCAGCACACGCACCACCACGGGCGCCTCCAGCTCCTCGAACCACAGCTGGCAGTGTGTTGTCAGTCGCGGCTGGATGCGATCGTGCACGGCTAGGATGCGCACGGCGGGCCCGATGAGCGACGTGTGGCGAGCATCCAAGTATGCGCCGAACATATGGAACACGCCCTCGGACGAGCGCAACGTCTGCCAGTACGTGTTGTGGAATTCGAGGTCGTAGATGGACGGGAAGGGCGCACAGTCTTTCTTCTTGAAGAATTTATTCTGATCGTTGCGATGCTTGTGCCAGTAGGAGAGTGGCAGCGAGGGCAGGCGCCGCTCGGCGTCGGCGCGCAGCTCCGCCTCGGATAGCACGCGCGTGTCCGTGTGCGGCAGTGCCGTGCCTGCAGGCGGCACGGGCGTGGAGGCCGCCGGCTCCGACTGCAGCAGCAAGCGCGCCGGGGGTGCCGGGGGCGCGGGGGGCGCGCGGCGCGGCGGCGGCGCCAGGCGAGGCAGCGCCAGCGCCGCCAGCGCGCCCCAGCACAGCAGCGCCGCCAGCCAACGCAGGCGCGCGCGTGTCCCGCCGCCCCACCGCACGCACCACCCGCGCATTACCTGCGGACAGACGCTCGTTAGCTACGGTTTCTGCATTTTGCCGTGACGTCACATTCCTATCACACTCGCCTGAAGGCCGCGACGCGCCGCCCTCACATGGCGAGCTAATAACCCAGGCCCACACTATAATTTATTCATTGAACTTATCATAATGAAAACAGAATCCCCACTTCCCCTACAAAATGCTCACATTATTTGATTGCTACTTAAATTAAAACATCTGTGGCTACGAAGAGCTTAACCGTGTTCGTGACATTTGTCACAAAATGAGTGACAGAACGAGACGAAAAACGAAATGAGTGACAAGACGCGAGTTTAATATTTTTTATCCATCCCAAATAAAAGTGAACAATGCCACTAAAGAAGTTTTCAGTTTAAGAAGACGAGGTGCACTGGCAAAACCCTATTATATTATTATACTCTTTCGCCCAAGTGTATCTCTGAAGGTCCCGGTAGGATTAGAAAAGCCTTCCAATATAATTTGATATTATTCAAAGAAGCTGTACCCTTGGTATGCGGTGGCCTAAACTGTTTCCGTTACACGTCGTATAATTATTTATTTTAACAAATCAGCCAATTCCGGTTACGACAGATTAGCTTATACAAAAAATATTCATGCGAACCGAAGAGTCAATTGATCGTAAATATTAGTGTGAGTGAGATGACGTCATTGTATGGGATCTCGATGACGTCATTGTATGGGATCTCCCGCGGACCTTTACCTCGGCCGTGCCTCCCTTATTGTACTTGCATGCATCAAACGTTTTTTTTTATTATCCTGTACTGTCCCACTGCTGGGCAAAGGCCTCCCTGAATTATTCCAGGTATTCTTTTACAGTGCCAGTTCGATCCAGCCTCGTTATCACGATATGAGTCCAGATCGTCTCACCATCTCTTTCAGGACCGGGCTGAAGTAACCCACCCCATCCCATTTGAGTATGGCAGCCTTATTTCCTACATCCATTATGCCCGTTTTGGAATGCAGCATGATGGTTGTTCGAATTCTGTACTGTCTTTCAACACCAGGAAGCTGTGCTCCATGTCGCTCTTTGACAAACTATAAGGCGGAATTATTGTGACTCGTTGAGCCCCCACCGACCTGCAGCCGGGTCTGAGCACCGTATGTTAGGACGGGCAGGATACATAAGTCTATAAGTTTGCGCTTTAAGGAGATCGGTAAATCACCCTTCATTAGCATCTTTATGGACCAGTAGCTTTTCCAGATGTTTTCACTTCGTTTTCGATTTCCCTCAGCCCACCTCTTTTGTAACTTGTGGTTCTAGGGAACCCAAGTAGATATACTCATCCACATAAACTATTTCCACCTCGACCCTACGCTTGGTGTTGTTGGTCATTATTTGGCCAACAACACCAACCGGCTAGCTTCAGGGACTTGCGATGAATCGGTCATATAATAATATCAATAAGACCTGAGGTTTCAGGTCTTGGAACATGGTTGCGAGCTCTAGAGCTGTGGGGACAAAAAGCGGAGGTTAGTCAGCCTCTTCTTGCAGATTGGAGGTTTGTCAACTTGTTTTTTTCTTCCATGAGGCTGGCAGTGTCCTAAACATGTTATGTGCTCATAAAGAATGTAGGAGGAAGCCCATTTCTCGAATTTAAAATGAAGAACTAACAGAAATTAGTTTTATGTGTGAGAACGATGTTTGCAAACGATTATAGGCCCATACAAAAACATTCAAATATGTAGGTACATACTTAATTATGAGTAAACCTTTAAAGTATCTACACTTGGAAAACTTCACAACTTCCTGTTGACACTATGAATTCTTATTTATTTATTTATTTTATTATACACACATCAAAAGTGTCTAGGGATCAACATATATTTTTGCAATAACTTTTCTCCTGATTGATATTAATTAAAATTTTCTTTAAGGATTCATCAAATAAAGTGTTTTCGTTTGTCACAGTAACGATAAACCAAGTCACCTTTGCATTAATAAAGAAATTTGCCATTTTCCTAATAAAGGGATATTTGACATTTGAACCACTAACACAAAAGTTCGAAAAAAAGACTGAAATAACAGTTTTCTCTAAAATTTTATTGGGTAACTTAAACAATTAATAATCCGTGTTTCTACCGCGAACACTAACAACACAAGAACATCGGTTTGGCATACTCAAAATGAGTTCATCCAAATCACGCTGTGGAATGGCCGCCCATGTTCGTTGCAACAACAAAAAAAGGTCTTCTTGCGACTGGATACCCTCCATATTCGGCAGAGCTCTTCTCTGTAGCATATCCCATGCATGCTCAATCGGGTTCAAGTCTGGCGACTGAGCAGGCCAGGGCAGGACATTGATGTTAGCTGCGGCGAGAGTCTGTCTTACAACTCTTGCGGTGTGCGGTCGTGCATTATCATGCATTAACTGAAATAAGGGACCGATTTGCACTTGTAGAGGAACGATGACGTCTGATACAATCGTCTCAGCATAAATTTGAGCGTTGAGGTTGCCTCTGATCCAAATCAACTCAGTTCTTCCGCCGATCCAAATACCCGCCCATACCATGACGGTTCCACCACTATAAGGATGGACTTCCTGGCAGGATTTTAATCGCTGTTGGCGTCCAGGGGTTCTCCAGTGTCGTATACGTCTTGTATCCGGTCTCTTTGTAGAGATAGAAAGAGATATAGATAGAAATAAATCTAATAGAGATAGATAGAAATCCGCATAAAAATGCTTGATCCCTAGACACTTTTGATGTGTGTACTTTGACACTATAAGTCCACAACGTGAATAATATTAGCGTGACGCGAGAATAGCGTAACGTGAATAATTTGCAAGAAACGTAAAACGTAAGAATCTGCAAAAAATTATTTATTTCTTACGTTATGCGTTTCTTGCAAATTTGATACTTGCTAACATCAGAAAACCAGGGAAGATAGCGATAGCAGTTGCTTCGTCAGAAAGTGCTGTAAAAATTAAAACTACTAATATTCTATTAACTTCCGTTATTCGTAAATCTTAAACAAAAATCTACATATTCTATCCGCAAAAGTGGGCCTATTGGTAAACTACAAGACGCCTCATTAATTATGTGGGATTAACGCTCCATGAGTCATAGAGTACACGTAGATGCTGTGAACAGAAACAAGAAACTGTAGTCTTAGAAACTAGCATCGGTTCAACTGATCTAATACCACTGCTGAGTACACCTTCCTTATGCACTTGTCAAAATGAGAGCTCGTCTCCTTGCCGTGCTGGGGATGTAGCCAATGCATAATTAGCGAAGCAAGCACAAGTAGCGGTCGCTGAAGGCGAACGCCACAAGGCAAGGTTACCAAGGACGCGGTGCGGCGTTTCGGTCGCTCAGCCGTTCAATCGATGTAAAGTACACTAAATTGAATATTTCCGTAGCAGCGACAAACAATGTGCTCGCGGTTACAAATAATGAAGTAAGTCAATTAAATAGCTTTCAAGTACTATGGTATTCTTTGCTACTCGTTGCACGGAGTCAAGCACTATGGTATTCTTTGCTACTCGTTGCATGGAGTCAAGCACTATGATATTTTTTACTACTCGTTGCATGGAGTCAAGCACTATGGTATTCCTTGCTACTCGTTGCACGGAATCAAGCACTATGGTATTCTTTGCTACTCGTTGCATGGAGTCAAGCACTATGATATTTTTTGCTACTCGTTGCATGGAGTCAAGCACTATGGTATTTTTTGCTACTCGTTACATGGAGTCAAGCACTATGGTATTCTTTGCTACTCGTTGCACGGAGTCAAGCACTATGGTATTCTTTGCTACTCGTTGCATGGAGTCAAGCACTATGGTATTTTTTGCTACTCGTTACATGGAGTCAAGCACTATGGTATTCTTTGCTACTCGTTGCACGGAGTCAAGCACTATGGTATTCTTTGCTACTTGTTGCATGGAGTCAAGCACTATGGTATTTTTTGCTACTCGTTACATGGAGTCAAGCACTATGGTATTCTTTGCTACTCGTTGCACGGAGTCAAGCACTATGGTATTCTTTGCTACTCGTTGCATGGAGTCAAGCACTATGGTATTTTTTGCTACTCGTTACATGGAGTCAAGCACTATGGTATTCTTTGCTACTCGTTGCACGGAGTCAAGCACTATGGTATTCTTTGCTACTTGTTGCATGGAGTCAAGCACTATGGTATTTTTTGCTACTCGTTACATGGAGTCAAGCACTATGGTATTCTTTGCTACTCGTTGCATCGAGTCAAGCACTATGGTATTCTTTGCTACTCGTTGCATGGAGTCAAGCACTATGATGTTTTTTGCTACTCGTTGCATGGAGTCAAGCACTATGGTATTCTTTGCTACTCGTTGCATGGAGTCAAGCACTATGGTATTCTTTGCTACTCGTTGCACGGAGTCAAGCACTATGGTATTCTTTGCTACTCGTTGCATGGAGTCAAGCACTATAGTATTTTTTGCTACTCGTTACATGGAGTCAAGCACTATGGTATTCTTTGCTACTCGTTGCACGGAGTCAAGCACTATGGTATTCTTTGCTACTCGTTGCACGGAGTCAAGCACTATGGTATTCTTTGCTACTCGTTGCATGGAGTCAAGCACTATGGTATTTTTTGCTACTCGTTACATGGAGTCAAGCACTATGGTATTCTTTGTTACTCGTTGCATCGAGTCAAGCACTATGGTATTCTTTGCTACTCGTTGCATGGAGTCAAGCACTATGATATTCTTTCTATCTCTACGGTCCATAAAGCCGAGTGCTCATGCTCAGTCATGAGCACTCTGGCCGTAGACTTGGGGCTGCTCATTTTCTTTTTCAGTACAGAGTATTGCAATAGTCACATAGTATCGTAGTGTTGTGTTAGTAAATGAGTCTTGACGCATTGTGACAATCAAACAATAAACATGTGTGATGTGCAGAACTTAAAGAACATATCAAAGTTAAACAAAATATATTTTGTTTACCCTTCCCTATCCAAATAGTGCGCTCACGATTGATCATTCACGATGTGGAACCTCTACATTTGAGATTCGACGTAACCAAAGACATTAAATTAAATCTCTTTGGACGTAACCAATGTTGATAATAGTGCGGACGAATGGAATAATGGAAGTTATGGTAATAACTGGATACAGTCTGACTGGTCAGTCTTAAAACTTAGAGCCCGCTAAGTAACCACAACTAGCTGAGACAGTTCGGGACAGCCCGGAGCGGTTCGGATTGCCGAGCGCGGTACAGTTAGTGGCACACATAGCCCGTGGTCACGACGTCCGCGCCGCTAACTGCACCAGCTAGGGAGATGTGGAGAGTGTGCACTCCTTATTTCACGTAACTAACACAAAGAGTTACTAGTTCACATTATAATACTTTGAACTAGTGTCATTTACACTGTGTGGCGGTTTCCTTGTGAGTTTGCGCCGCTGAACCTCAGATGTTAGCTCAGTGAAACAGGTTTCAATGAACACTCGTCTACCTCCTGACTCACACAACCTTCTAACTGGTCATGAGGTTGTGTAGTGTTGAGGTTCAACTGTTTGTTTTAATGCAGACTGATGCCACACGCACGACGAGCGAGCGCGACAATGCCACTCCAACAAAACAAAGCACTTTCTTTGTCAACATTAATTTCTGCCTAATTAAATGAGCTCGGCGAACATTCATGATGAAGACATAAGAGTTAACGATATTTACTTTTCCGTGGTAAACTTCGTTTCGCGCTCTGAACAGTAGGCCTAGTATGAGTTTTCAATACGAAACTCGATCGTCGATATCGAGCGCGTTTGACTCAGCGATTGGCCCGCTTCAAGGTCGTAAAAACTCTCAACCAATGAGAGCGCCAAACGCGCTCGATATGGACGATCGTGTTTCGTATTGAAAACTCATACTAGGCCTACAGGAAAGCCTGACTGGAAGTCTGACTTGCCTGACAGGCAAGTCAACCCAGCATTATCACGAACTGGAGAATTATTTAGTCCCCGCACGGCCGCACGTACCTTCTCAAACAATCCAGTACGGTGACATGTCCATGTCGTGTAGGTACCTGTTCACTACGAAACCTAGACGATGATAATTAATCAACAGCACAAGCATTTAACTACAATAGCACAACAAAAAACGATTAGATTATGACCGACAAGCAATATCTTTAACAAGTCATGTCTGATCGATATTGGCACGTGCTGACAATATCTAATGTTTTTTTTTTATATATAAAAAAACGTCCACTCTAGGAAGTTATCCTGTATTGTGTGGATCTGTTTACAAATATACAGGGTGTATCTGACATCGTAGCGCAAACTTCGCGATAAGGCTAGACTCGCGATAGTCATTTATGTCGTTAATGAACGGTTACAGAATTCAAAGTGTTAAAAAAAAGTGTCGGCTCGGCCTTTGAACGTTACAAGCGTGCCGCCGTGCGAGTTTGTAGGTATGACGTTGATCTCTGATGTGAACTCTATTAAATCAGCTGATAAGATAATTTTTCGAGTTTTGTTTTCATTGCGCTATTTTGTGTAATTAGCGAATTAATTAATTTTTTACTATAAAATCTTATTGGGTTTTTAAAGTATAATAATAATAATAATAATAAACTTTATTTCAGAATTGCTTCCATAATTTGTTAGTAACAATATTCTTAGCCTATGTTAGTAACAGCATAATAATAAAAAAAAAACAATGAAAATATTTTAGGCACTCGCTTTTGCGTGTAGGCCTATACAGTGCGCTATTAGAACTGAGTCCCATCGGCCTGCGCATGCGGCCAGGATGGCGTTGGGGCTGCCGCGCACCCGCACCATTAAAGATGCACTTCGCTTGCGTATGACGGCGTGAAAGCCGTCCACGCGCGCCTCGCAGAACATACCACTGGCGCTACAGTACCGCGGCAGCCCCATCAGCACCCTGAACGAATTATTGTATTGCACACGCAGAGCGTTGTATGTCCTCTGCGTGCATTTGGCCCACAAACTGCACGTGTAGAAGGTCTGACAGAAAGCTCTGAACAGAGTGACCTTCACTTGCTCAGTACACCGTGCGAATCTGCGAGCCAACATGTTACAGCGAACAGACAACGCCCTGCGTTCCCTCTCAACATCCATATCATCTTTAAGGTCCTCAGTGACCCAGTGGCCCAGATACTTGAAGTGAGTGACTTGATTTAATGGTGTACCATAGAGTGAGACGGGAGATACCACTGTGACCTGTTTTTTATGTGCTTTAAATACCATAAACTCACTTTTTTTTACATTGTATCTGAGCCCATGGGCTTCCGCATACTCTTCACATATCCTGATTAACTTACGTAACGCACCGATTGAGGGGCTGAGCAAGACTATGTCATCCGCGTAGCTTATATTGTTTACGCAAATTCCATCTATGTGACACCCGATGCCGGTGTCGCTCAGCTCACCAATCAGGCGGTCCAGGTATAGATTAAATAACTTCGGTGAGGTCAACCCTCCCTGCCGCACCCCACACTCTAACTTAAATTCCTCAGACTTACTAGACGCCCACCTAACAACGTTATTCTGATTATTGTACCAGTACTTAAATATCTTAAATATACCAGTACTTAAGTATAGCAATTATGAACGGTCTAAAGTGAAAATAACTACATATATATTTTTTTCAAATCATGAAAAAGTCAACGATAAATTTCGCCACTGGGGGGTTCAGAATCATGTACTGGGTCCATGGTCATTTGTGCGTCGATGTCAAATACAGCCTTTATAAACTCACATATGTACACTAGCAAATATTTATTATTAATAATATTATTAATAATTTATTTAATCAAAGACAACAATGGTCCAATGGTTAGTAACTTATCTACTAAGGGTTAGTAACACTTAAAAACTAATCATGCTTGCCGCACAAGCAATGCTAACCAGCGCCTAAGCACCGGCGCATCAAACCTATCGGCCATGGCTTTTAGGATGCTGTTAGCGCTGGTCCTAGTTCTACCCAGCAACGAGGCCGCCTTTTTCGTCATTCCTCACACATTTGTTCCGAGTGGGATTCGAACAGCGCAGCAGTCAATAGCTTACAGTACCGTCGGGTCGCTATGACGTGGTTTGAGGAACGTGTTTTCATGTCATATTCATATTGGAGCTTATTAACTCGGATTTGTTAAATACGTCAATTCGCCTCCTCTTTTATTCCGCGTACTTCGAGGGACTGGAACAATTTATTGTTCCGGTGTTTCCGTCACAATACAATTTGAGTGTCTATTATAGTGACTATTCACTGTAGCCTTATCTTAATAAACTAGCGCGCTTTAACATCAACGATTGCATCACTGCTTACCATCAGGCGGGATTGCGGTCAAGCACTTGTTTAAACTTTATATTTAAAAAAAAAAATGTAAGCACATCGAAAGTAATGCATGAGCTTAATACAACAAACAGTAATCGGCACTGTTTGACGAGACGAAAGACACCTTCAATAACAATACAAAACCAACCGAGCTCGTCGTGTCGTCAGTTTGTCGCGCAGCCCCGAGCCCCCCAAATTTTGGAAGTTAATTTTTCTTCTTTCTACTTTTCGGAATGAATCCTTGGATTGCACCGACCGCCTTCAGCTTTTAGGAGTTGGGATTTCGTCGAACCTTAACCTTGAGCGGTTCATTGAGTCCAAGGCCAAGGTGGCTGTCAGGAAACTTGGCGTTATTACAAAGGACCGACGGTACTTCACACCAGGACAGCTTTTAATGTTATACAGAGCACGGGTCCGTTCGTGTGTGGAGTGTGCACGACCCATTGTACGGCGAGTAGTCACCCACGTTGTTGATACCACTACGATCCGGACGAAGCGTTTCCCCTCGCCTTTTATCGGTGTTTCCGTCTGACTACAATTTAAGTGTTTAACTAGAGTGAATAAGGCTTTTGACATTTTAATTCGAATAATCTCTTACATAGTGAACAATATGGTTTCACAAAGGGTCGTTCGACTATGGATGTGGGTGTTGCTCTACTGAAACACATATTTAACCCATGGGAGAAGTCGCAAAATGCTATTGGAATTTTTTGTGATCTCTCCAAAACCTTTGATTGCATGCACCATGACATACTTTTGCGTAAACTCCGCCATTACGGTGTCGAAAATGAAGCTCTCAACGTGATAGGTTCTTATTTACATAATAGATTACAGTGTGTAGATATTAACGGTGTGAAATCTTCCGGGCTACCAGTTCCGTTAGGTGTATCGCAAGGCTTAATACTGGGTCCATTCTTGTTTTTAGTATATGTTAATGATTTACCATTCTATTTAAAGGACATCTGTGACGTTGCGCTGTTTGCAGATGATACCTCTCTAATTTTTAAAGTAGACAGGAATAGACATGATTTTGACGAAGTAAACAATGCACTCTCAACAGTTACGGATTGGTTTATGTTAAATAACCTAGTTCTTAATACCTAGAAAACGAAATGTGTAAAGTTCGCCTTGCCTAACGTTAAAAATCTAAGACCCAACATTGTTTTAGACAAAGAGGTGCTTGAAACTGTGGGCTCGGCAGTTTTTCTGGGAATAACAGTAGATGTCAAACTTCAGTGGGGACCACACATATTAACCCTAGCAGGAAGGCTCAGTTCGGCCGCCTACGCCGTCAGGAAAGTAAGACAATATACAGACGTTGCTACAGCTCGTTTAGTTTATTTTAGTTATTGCCACAACGTTATATCCTACGGTATTCTACTGTGAGGCAAAGTCACTGACTACAAAATATATTTGTACTCCAAAAACGAGCTGTCCGAGCAATTTACCAGCTCGGTGTCAGATTTTCTCTGAGAGATTTCTTTAAATATATTGGTATTCTCACGGTTGCTTCACAATTTATCTTAGCCAACATCTTATATGTTATTATTTTTTTTAAATCTTATATGTTAGGCAAAATATTCGTGTGTACACCAAAAAGTGTGATATTCATAATATTAACACCAGAAACAAGGACAAACTGCGAGCCCCTTTTCACCGACTTCAAAAGGTTCATAACTCTTTTGTTGGGCTTGGTATAACTTTTTATAACAAAATACCCTCTGCTTTGCTAGACTTACCTTACAATGCATTTAAAGCACAAATCAAATCCAAGCTTTGTTCAGAGGCATATTATTCTGTAAGTGATTATTTAAACGATAAGAATAGCTCGCTCGAGGTCGCTCTGATTAACTCAGGACAATGTTTGTGTTTTTTCTCCGGAATTTGCTTACTGACATGTTATATGAGTTCATATAATTCACTTTTATTCAATACATAAATATGTAAGCTGTCACGCCCTTTATGCCTGGGCCTTTTATTGAAGTAATAAGTTTTTAGTTATTAGCTTTGCTGGTATTTTGGCGTGGTAGCTGGCATATTTTCAATAATTTCATTGTTGTTATATTTTCTTGTATTCATCACTATACGTAGTATTGTATAAAGTCATGTGTTTTTTAAATGAACAGACAGCTGTGCTGCTGGGGAGTTTCTTCCGCCACTTCTTCTTCCCAACGAAAGCACTAGGAAGTGTCGATGGGTAGGCGTTTTGGGGGACTGTCTTATGTAATATTGACGTTCAAAAAGTGCTGATTCTCAGCCTAATTTGAATAAATGACTTTTGATTTTGATTTTTTTGATAAACTAGCGCGCTTTACCGTCAACGATTCCATCACTGCTTACCATCAGGCGGGATTGTAGTCAAGAAAAAATGTGAACCGTACCGTGTCTGTACATATGAGTTGGCGTTATTTGTCTGATACAACTTAACCATGTACAAAATTTATAAAAGTAACGTCACAATTTAAAAGTTAACTGTCATCACACAAAAGTGCATTGATGAAAGATAGTATATTCTGTATGGCGCCACGTGTTTATAATTACGCTCAACTACCGTCTTCCTTTCTATTCGCTCAGTTTTTCTGAGTGAATAGGCTCTTAATAAACTAGCGCGCTTTACCATCAACGATCGCATCACTGCTTACCATCAGGCGGGATTGCGGTCAAGCGCTAGTTTATATATATTTTTAAAAAAGAAAAAAACGTCATCAAGTAATTAAAATAATTCATAATATAATAATTAATATTATTAGTATATTAAAACATAGGTAAGTTAAATAAAATCTCGTGCAAAAAGCTTATCACAGTGTAAACTAATTTATAAATGACATACAATCAAATAATGAGGGATGACATTATTGTATTTATGTAGTACTTTACTTATCGACCTGACTTGTGTTAATTAATCACATATTAATAATTATAATTGTTTGAATATTTATAAATTGTCAATTGACCAGTCCATGATAAAATTTTCTGACATTTATTATTTTTTTTGAATTTTTCGTTTTTTTGTTTTTATATAATTAGTAACCTACACACGACATCCCACTCATTATAATTTCGACCTTATCTATAATGCATTAAGGCTCAAGGTTAATTGGGAAATAATAGTTTTATTATTGCAAGCTAACAAAAACCTTGTAAACATGAATGTGTACGAGTGATAGTTCTCACGAGGGATCAGTCTGATATTACTTTTGTGAACATTCGCCACGCTAATTCATTAGTTTGTTTGATAACGTATGCACTGGTGCGGTATTAACGTGCTTTACTAATGAAACATAGTGCGCTAACACAGGCGCACGGATCAGGTTCAGGTGTGGGCGTGTGGCAACTCAGTGCCGGAATTAGCTCATCGGCACGCGGAACCGCTCCGCACGAGCATGGTGTGCGGAGAGGACATGCGCTGCCGACCAAAAACCATCTGATAATAATAACCTATTTAATAGATTTCCAAACAAGTTAGGAATTATACTAACGAATAGATTGATCACAACCCACTTCTTGTAAGCTCGTTCTGGATTTTATTAATAATGTAAATTTGTCGTCGATTAGGTTAATTTTTTGCTTACTCAAATTCATATCGCTCAAGTTATTAAAACAGGATGTCATCATCAGTCGCTAAGTTATTTTTAATCGTTCGTATTATTATTCCTCGTTATATAATAATATAGGTAATACCGAGGAATAATAAAACGATTAAAAAAAATAACCGACGACAGATTATTAATAAAATCCAGAACGAGCTTACAAGAAGAATATACAGTATGTTAAGAAAACCCTGTCCGACCCGTGAAGGTGTTGTTAGGTATCGATAACTGATTCTACTAATGCATACGAAACCGGGCTAAACTTAAAAAAAAAATCCCCTTAAAATAATAAATATTATTTCGCAAAAAGAGGTAACTTAATAAATGTACGTTAACCACCCTTCGCCTGCCGCCCGCGGGGGGCGGGCGGCAGGGGATGCGGCACGTGGTCGCATCGCTATTCGCTCATAATAATACCGGTGTTGTCACTTTTTGAAAATTACCAAATTTCGGGGAATTTGGAATTAATTCGCGGGAAAAAAAGATTATTTCAAAATTCATTTGTATTGGTACTATGATGATTACGTAAAATTTTATATTATATTTGGTCACTAGCGGCCGCCCGCGGCTTCGCCCGCGTGGTTTTCGTTTTTTCACAGAAAGTGTTTATCGCGCGTTATCCCTCGGGAACTACTGATTTTTTAAGGCTAGTCCCTGTCGCCATCGCCGTCCCCGTCCCCGTCCCCGTCCCCGTCCCCGTCCCCGTCGCCGGAGCTTGAATGAAGTATGTGAAAAACGATTTCCCCACTTTTCTGTTGAATTTTTCCTAAATTTTCTTTGCTATAAACCTCACGGAGCCCGAGACCTTTCCAACGAATGCAAAACCGTTGAAACCGGTTCGTGCGTTCTGGAGTTATAGCGTCAGGGAGGAAAACCGAACTTATTTTTATATAGTAGATATAATCCTTGGCATGGTAGGTAAAGGGAGCAAACTGAATTTTTTTTAATTAGTTTATAGAGGAAAGCTTTAAGCTGTATAACATTAGTCTGTAACCCATAGGAGCAGAAATACGGCGAAAAATGTGGAAAAAACCTGGAAAAAACGGGGAAAATTTAAGTCATGCTAGTCACTTTTTGTGACAAACGCAATACCACGCAGGCGAAGCCGCGGGCGACCGGTAGTCATACAACAAAAGTATTGCGTTTTAATCAGTAAAAAGTATTTATAGCTGTTGCCCGCAACTTCGTCCGCGTGGAATTTTGATTGTCCTAAGCTTTCTCTTCTCTTTTGTTGGTTAAAAATTGCTTTATGATATTCTGAATTTAGAACTTTTGGGAAACTACCTAAATTGGCAGGGCTTGAAGTATATTTAGTTTTATATTGAGTAAGTATACTTTTGCAACTATTTTCACCTTTTTCATGCAATGACATACGTTCACGACTTGCCCTAAGTCGTTCTTGCCTCTCTTCATTAGACTCTTGAGATCTAGTCATTCTCATTCTTTTCGATGCTCTGGTGTAGGTAGATAGATTAGACCTTTTTCGGGTCATTTTCTAATTATTTTATTATTATTTTTAACAAAATAAAAATTTCGAAGAAGAAAGCCAAATAAAAACGTTAAACACAATCCTATTTATATCCTCTAAACCAAGTAATCCAAATCGCAAAGCAATCTCTAAATATCCGTATTCGTAGCAGGTAAGTTGTTATATTTTTTGAGATTTTTTACCTATTAAAAAGCACAAATATAAAATTAATTTTGAAACTATATTTCGATTGATGGATACGAATTAGAAATGATAAAATCGCACATTGACATCTATTGGATTTTATATGTACTAAAAAACGTGAGCAGCGCACCTAATAGTTGTAGTGTTATGTATTTACCTACAGATACTTACACTTATTTATTTATATTCTTACATTTATATCATTCATTTCTGCAGGTCATAATACGCATTATAGTACAATGAGGCGCTGTTCTGATAACATTTTACTTCACCAAGACTCGTTATCCAGCTTACAGACACGGTGCTCAACTTCATGCCTAAGTTTCAGCGACTTGGTGATATCTTAGCGTAAGAAGCTGTACCTATGCTGTGCTGTATTAATTTTTCTACTCAACACTACGCTATAATTTAATATATTTACATATTACACTAATATTTTCATTGTTATGACAGTTTTTGACAACGCTGTTGATTATGTCTCTATGACAACCTTTTCTTCTAAATGTCTCTATGATAACCTTTTCTTCTAAAGCTATGGTAGTTAAGTGATTTTCCAAATATTGTTACCTAGACTGACTTTTTTGTCTGTTGTCCGATTTTGATGAAACAAAGCCTATACACTGCCCGGGAGTGTGCATTCTTCATTAGTGAAAACCGCATAAAAATCCATTCAGTAGTTACGAAGATGTGCTCGAACAAACAGACAGACAGACAGACAGACAGACAAAAAATTCAAAAAAATTTTTTTTGTGTTTCATTGGTTTTCTTTTATCGCCCTGACTCCATTTTTGTCAATTATCTTCAATGTACAGACACACCGGGTCCTACTGTTTTATTATATGTATAGATGTGTTTACCTAACCTTTATTATTATTGTATACAGTATGTTAAGAAAACCCTGTCCGACCCGTGAAGGTGTTGTTAGGTGTCGATAACTGATTCTGCTAATAGATACAAAACCGGGCTAAAATTTTTAAAAAAATCCGCTCTGCCCAGAGCGGGAGAGGTCATTTGATGATTTCCCATCCGGAAGGTAAAAAAAGAGTAGGGTGTTGAAGGCGTTGGCCACAGCCACAGCATCCCCTGTCGTGAGGGCTCGCACGCGCATGATGGCAAGCATGCGCTTAGTAGCCCTTAATCGAGGCCCGAGAGCCCCTAAGGCCAGAGCCCAAGCTTTTCCAGGTAAGCTGTCGTGTCCTGGGGCGGTATTTTTGACATTCAGGCTATGTACCGCCGCTCTCAGCACCTCGGTCACCTCTGGTGCATCGTCGTCATCGGTGTGGTCCGCATCAGGCACCGCAGGAGGCGGAGCCATGGGTGGAAGTGTATGTTCCGCTTGCGAGGGAAATGGAGCGCTCACCACGACCTCCATTAGCTGGGGCCGGAGACTCTGCATCAGCGGGGGAGCTCATGGGGCATTATGTTAAAAGTTTTATGATGGTAGTTTTGATGTGGGTAGGTACTTGCACATTTATAATACGCACCACACAGTATTCTAGTTCGTTGGTTTAAATCTTTTACCGTTTCTTGGCATCCATGTGTCACTAACGGGATTCAGCAGAATATCAGCGTCAGGTATCGTACCTGGCACATGCTGAGCTGGACTCCTATTTGGTGCAACGATGAGGCATATGCCGCAAAGTTGTGTTCGAAATTGTTTTAAATGTCTGTGGTGTCTATGGGTGAATTTGTTTCTATTTATTCTTTCTATTTTTTTTTGTACTATTTGTTTATCACCCTTCTTGATGTATTTATTTTTCCTGTATTACCGTATTGTGTCTTTTTTTGTTGCATAAAATAAATGTGTTATCTATCTATTTATCATTACGCATACCCATTAATTAAAATAGTGGCGGGCCATGCATTCATTTAACAATGGATGCGTGTTCAACACAGCGGGGCACATTGTTGTGAGTTTTTTCCAGCTGTATAGCTAACACAGTAAATCTGCTCGTACTAAACTGAGGCTACAGGTAAGGCCGCTGCGTCACACGTTGGTAACGGCACACACTAATGCCAGTTCTAATTTTTTTAAATACTCGAGTGCAGAGACGCGCGATGTTCACCGACTTCAAACGGCGCGATGTATTTCAACGCTGCATCTTCGGCCTCACGCCTCAGTGATACATCTGACGCCTGCGAGCGCTCTGTGACGTGTCACTACAACGGGACGCATTCACGACGCATTCGGCGGTTGATTCCACGAGAGATGACTCCAAAAGAAAGGTTTTTTACATGTACTCGAAACCATCATCTTGTTAGACTAGTGAGTATTTGCGATCGTCGGGAGCGATACCGCAGTATACTTTTAACAGTGTCTGTACTAAGAGCTGTGAGGTGCGCGAGTGCACTAACACTGTCGTCTATTAATATCCGTGTTGAGAGCATCCATCACGTCGCTTGTATCCTCCGCCGGCATCGCGAACCACTTCGCCGTCTCAAGGAACCGGTGTCGAGCAATAAAAACAAATAAAGGCTAGGTTTGCTTAACGCGTCTCCGGACCGCATTCCTGACATTACGCGGTTTGCGATTTAAATGAATTTCACGGGTTTAGTTTGCTTCGAGGTTATCTGAACGTAAACAATTAATCACTTCAAAGTATATTTAAACAAAGTATAGGTAATTATCGATTGATAAAAGTACTAATTTGGGATTTGTCTGAATTTTATTGGGACTTTCCAGTTTCAGATGCATAGCGCACACACCACTGTACGTGAGGACAGCGGCACACGCAAGGCCGTCGTTGTGACATCACATGATAATGTCAAAGGTACGCCGAGAGAGGGCGGCGTGCGGGTGGCGGAGAGAAAGCGCGGAGATGCGCCACTCGACGGACCAACTGATCAATATTCTAATGCGCGGTATGTAGCGCTATCATCTGGCACGCGGTTTCTAATCAATTTTGATAATTTTTACTTCTTTTCCCGATGGAAGATGGAGGAATAACTCGGCGAACCCGCTCATATACCTGACACCAATTAGACAAGCTAACTCAAGTCACTGCGTCCTACGCCGAAGACAAACGGACGGCCAAAACATGCTGATGATGATGAATAGAGTGCTTCTTCGAAGGACGCTGTCGACTTCTGCAGCGCTAGACTTCGCGGCCCGCGCGCAAAATTCGTTCAATTCACACACAGAGCTCCTAATACCGTTCTAAAATTTTATGATCTTTTACATAAGATATAAGTTATGCATAATTACGTTGCAGCTTCTCTTTGCCGCTGTATGTCTGTAAGTGCGCTGTAGATGCTCGTTAGAAAGTGTGTCGCGAGCACGCGCGGAGGTGGCCGACTAGCCGCGCAGATAACGCGCGCTTAGCCTTTCAGTATGTGCAAACAAACAAAATGTGCAGAATCAATTTGGTTCCGATCTCCAATCGGCGCAACTAAACTCATTTGTGATCCAGGCTCCATAAACGCCACTGAGACATTGTAATGTAATGTACATACACACACTTGTTTGCACTTTTTTCTTGTAGGTTAGAATAAGTATTTCCCTACAGTTCGGCGCTGTCTGATTATCATCCATAACACCTGGAGTCATTACTCATCCATGATCAGCTGACACAGACGACTTAGTGACAATGAAAAGTAAAAAAAAGTAGTGACTTAGCTTTAATGGCTCGAAAACAATACATAATTTTATAATTATTATTGGGAAGAGGTATAATGAAATCGTACCCAAGTTAAATTGTAATAAAAAGTATTAGTTTCAATGTTTAAAGTAAACCACCAACACTGAGGCGTCACTAAGTCGTCGAAACTTAGTGTTAACGGGCTGTCTGTGAGCTGATTGTGGCTGAGTAATGAGTCCTGGTGTCGTGGAAGATACTCAATAGTAATGGAATACTTATTGTGACCTGTAGAAATGTATCTATATAGGTGTGAGTATGTACATTACACCACGTCATGTCAATGACGCACCAAAGCTACTGGACTCGCACTACACCGCATACGTGGCACACCCTGTCAGTAGGCCTAGTATGAGTTTTCAATACGAAACTCGTTCGATCGTATCGAGCGCGTTTGGCGCTCTCATTGGTTGAGAGTTCTTACGACCTTGATGCGGGCCAATCGCTGAGTCAAACGCGCTCGATACGATCGAACGAGTTTCGTATTGAAAACTCATACTAGGCCTACAGATTGCACCGCATACGTGGGTCACCCTGTCAGATTCTCCGCTAAAGAGGTCGCGAGAAGTATACAGAACATAGTGAGGGAAAGACCCCCGGTCACTGACTGCTTAAAAGGTAATATAAGGACGTAGACGGGGAACGCAGGTAATGTAACATGCTGGCCCACAGGTCTGTACGCTGTTCTAAATGTTAAGATATGCTACTGTCAGTCGTTTTACACGTGCAGCCTGTGGACCAAGTATACCCTGCAGGCATACAGTGAATTACGAGGTAAAATAATGCATTCAGGGAGGTCTTGGGGTAGCCGTGGGATATGGCGCGTTAGGAATGTAAGCGGAGACGACAGTGGATGAGTTTGAGGAAAGCGCATCGCATCCACATTATCGTATGCGGATGCGATGTGCTTTCTGTTCTGATTGATCCTGAATGTTTTTTTTTGTTATATAGACCGGTGGGGCTCTCCCTTCTTACGTAAGTGGAGAGGAGTTCAGTTCAGACCCACTTCAGTTAAATAATGTGCATCGCGGAAACAAATTACCTACATCGTAACTTGAAACAGTTCTCTGATCTCGTCGTTTCTACTAACAAATTGAATAATTGCAACATTGTGGGCTACACTAAGAAGCACGCCGCAGAAGGTCGAAAGCCTACTCAGCAAGGTGTGAAACAAGGTTGTGTTGATGAACCTCGTTATAATATAAAATATGTATATAAAACCTGATTCATTCTGTTTGTCTACAAAATAAAAGTGATAATTTCTAATACAGATTTGTATTAGAAATTATCACCAAAGTCTGCCTCGGGGCTCGGTACATTATACCACACATATTATGTACCCATGTGTGCACACACATTGTGCTCCCCAAGGCACTCACATGACACACGAGGAGACTCCGGTGGAGGTGAAGCAGTAGGGTATGTACACATCTCTTCAGGCGTGCAGCACGGCGAGGCCCTGACGTCGCTCGCAGATAACCAAACTTCATTAATACTTATCAACGAACATAATGAACTAACTGATAGCTGTAATACCATTAATAACTGGAAATTACTGTAACTTTTACTTTCTAACAGCACAAACTTCTGACATTAATACAGTCAAATGGCAGTTTCGACACGAGTCACTATAATAGACTGCGTGCATTGTGCCTCATAGTTATCGCTCAGAAGCGCCTAGAGTGGGCGCAATATCCCATACGAGTTAAAGCGGGTTCAGTTGAGCAGAAACTCGAGGCATGTCCGTAGATAATATCGCAGTTGATCTGGAGCGGCTTTCATTCGATATCTTAGAGCTCGCACTAGTGATTGTAAACTCATGACTTTGTGCTTGTGCACATGTTGCGCAACTTACTTCGAGCCACTCTCTTTGTGCTCACTAAACGTAACTTGGCGTATTGAGACTATCTCACGCGTCGGTCAACGAGGCTAAGACACCTAGCACTAAATACCTACGAGCCATGATACTGCAAGCATAGACTACATTTAACTGTCGCCGAACTAGAGTCGTGCTTGCGTCGCCTCGACGAAAGTGTGGAGCCCTGAGTGTCCGCCTGCGGCCCGCGGTGCCGCTCCGTTGATGGCTGATAACACAGACAATGGTGCAGCCTCCCCGCCTCCCCGCCTCCTCGCCTACCCGCGCGTACCTCACCGTATATGCAGTGTCGGGCAGCAAAACAATATCGTGGTGTTGATTATTTAACCGTCATGTTATGATCAGCCTGCGAACGCTCTCAGCATAGTAATTGCGACGGCAGCGTTGGTGCACTGGCGCCAGTTTCACCACGTGGAGAAACTGGCGTGTTCCACTGTGTGGCACTGCCGGTTCCTGACGGCGCCGACTCGGCACACGACTGTGGGCCCCAACTGTAGGCCTAGTATGAGTTTTGAATACGAAACTCGATCGTCGATATCGAGCGCGTTTGGCGCTCTCATTGGTTGAGAGTTCGTACAACCTTTAAGCGGGCCAATCGCCGAGTCAAACGCGCTCGATATCTATGAACGAGTTTCGTAATGAAAACTCGTACTAGGCCTACTGCTCTTTCTTAACATCCACGACTCTTGTCTGGACCTTTTTTGGGTTTCGTAGTCAACTAGGAACCCTTATAGTTTCGCCAAATCTGTCTGTCCGTCCGCGGATAATCTCAGTGACCGTTAGTACTAGAGAGCTGAAATTTGGTACCAATATGTATATTAATCACGCCGATAAACTACATACCTACACGTGAAGTGGGATGTGATTCGTTTTTTCATTTCCTCGCTAATTTGTGATATATTGTTGCATAGGTATTTAAAAAGGAATACCTACGGGTAATCTAACCGAAAGAATTGAACTTTATAAAAGCTATCTAGGAAAATGATTTTGAATTTTTGAACAGTTTTGAAAGAATTGTACATTTCTACATTGAACTAAGTTTATAAATTAACCGTATATGCAAGCATTTTTTTCTATCAAATAAAAAAAAACGAGTGTGCTTATGACCACACGACTGAAGTGAAACTTCTTTCGCTCCATCTGTATGTATATATGTAAAGAAAATTATTTCTTTAATTTGAATATGCGTGCGCACCGTTAGTTCGAGAGTGAGCCGCGTCGTGGCGCGTCAATGAGTTTGTCACTGTCAAAAGATAAATATTATTTTATGTTATTTGGGATTTATAAAGTTAATTATTTAAGTTGAGTTTATTAAGCTGTGTGAATCGAGAGGTGATAACAATAAACTTTTATTGTCGTTTCTTTATTTACAGAGAAACAAATCGAAGTTTTGTTTTACCTCTTGGAATTTAATTATAATTAATTGTCTTATAAAACGACAATACTTGTTTATTATGGCACAAAAACTGCAGTTTGCATTTAGATATGAAGCATCACAAACCGACAATAAGACGAGTGTGATTGCCATAACTTCAAATACAACGAAGGATAACAAAAACTATGTACTGCTAGATGCTGATAGATACGCAAGTCGTCACATAGCACTAACTAAGACAGACACCTACAAAAGAGTGAAAAAAACTCTAGTTCAGAGAAGTCAAGAGAGAAAAGTATGGATTACATGTACAGAAGAAATGTTACAGACCTATTTTGATGAAGATGATAATTTAATGTTTAATGATTTATATCTAAAAGAAATAAAAGAAACAGACATAGTAGAATCTACTGAGAAAAACGAAGGTCAATTGAATCTGAAAAATATATCAGAAAGATTTATGATTGAGAAATTTGTATGTAAATTCTCAAATGCGAAACAATGGATAGAAACGTTTGAGAATGAATGCAAACGATTTGAAATTAAGAATGATACAACAAAGATAGAAATATTAAGATTATTCTTAGACAAATCATGTGCGGACTGGCACTCAGCAACACTGAAAACTTTGAAAATAGAGGCTCGATGGTCCGAGTGGAAAGACAAATTTTTGGATTCATTTGCTGATAAAGGATGGAGTACGGGAATGTATGCCATATTTTACAAATATAAAGAAGGATCACTGATGGAATATGCTATAAGAAAAGAAAAGTTATTATTAGATATGGATGAAAACATTGGTGGGAAAAGTCTAGTGACACTTATAGCAGCCGGCTTACCTGAATTTATTAGAAATAGAATTGATCCAGAAAAGTGTGAAACCTCAACGAGATTGCTTCATGAAATAAATAAGTGTGAAATTTTGGTAAATAATAAAAACTTCTTAAAAAAGAGAGAAGAGAGAGATGACAACAGGAAATACGTTGGAGGCAAAAAGCCATGCAAAAACTGTCAAAATTTAAATAAAGGTACTCGATACCATTCAGAACAGTCATGTTGGTTTAAAAAAGAAGATAAAGAGAAACAGAAGATTGGAAGTAATTCTGTAATAGAAGTAAATCTAAGCGAAGAGACAAAAAACGAATAAGCACACCATTGATAAAAATAAATATGTTATTAGAAGACAAATTACATGTGAATGGAACGTATGATTCAGGCTCCCAAGTCTCTCTAATAAACAAAAGATTAGTCAGAATACAAAATGATTCAGAAGACACAAATAGAATATTATTAAAAACAGTCAATGGTGTGACATACACAAAAGGTTTAATAAGTATAAAAGTTAAAATTTTTGATATAGAAGAATATGTTGATGTTTTCATTGTGGACAATGTTGATTTTGAAGATTTCATTATAGGATTAGATATGATAAAAAAATATAAATTAACTCAAAACGAAGATCTAAAAATATCGCAAAAAACAAAGAGGGAGATAAATACTATAACTGAAATTGAAGAAATAGAAGCAATTAAAATCAATTTTAACGAGCATGTGAGTAAAAATGAATTCATGACAAACCTACATCATTTGGACAACATCAAAAAGATTCAAATACAAAACTTAATAGATAACTATAATACTGTATTTGCCAAACATAAATATGATGTAGGCACAGTAAAAAAATATGAAGCCCGGATAGACTTACTGGTGGATAAGTACTGCAGCAAAAGGCCATATCGTTGCACAATAGAAGATAAAATAGAAATAGAAAATCAGGTAGCAAATTTACTAAAAAATAACTTAATTGAAGAATCATACAGTCCATTTGCAGCGCCAGTTACCTTGGCATTTAAAAGAGATGAAAATACAAAATCAAGGCTCTGTATTGATTTTCGTGAACTAAACAAGATAGTTGTACCACAAGCGCAACCATTCCCATTAATAAGCGACTTGATAACTAAAGCAAGAAACTGTAAATATTTTACCACACTTGACATAAATTCCGCGTTTTGGTCCATACCATTACGTATTGAAGATAGACAGAAGACAGGATTTGTCACACAGGATGGACATTATCAATGGACTTGCCTACCGTTTGGATTGAAAACATCACCTGCTATTTTCCAGAGAATTTTATCAAATATATTAAGAAATAATAACTTGAAAGACTTTACTGAGTGTTACATTGATGATATTCTTATATTTTCACAATCATTTGAAAAACACATAGAACACATAGAAAAAGTACTTATAGCAATAATAGATGCAGGATTCAGACTAAAATTTAAAAAATGCACATTTGCAGCAACATCAGTAAAATACTTGGGACACATAATTGGAAACAATACGGTAAAACCAATCAAAGATAATATTATTTCAATAAAGAACTTTCCAACGCCAAAGACCCAAAAGAACATTAGACAGTTTCTAGGGAAGATTAACTTTTACCACGAATACATACCAAATAGTTCAATAATATTAGATCCACTACATAAATTATTAAGGAAAAATGTTCAATTTATATGGTCAGAAGAATGTGAAAAGTCTTTCTCTGATATAAAAAATATATTATGCTCACAACCAGTACTGGAAATATTCGATAAAGACTTGCCTATTACGATCTACACGGATGCCTCTTTGAAAGGCATAGGTGCAATATTAAAACAAATTCAAAAAGATGGAAAAGAAAAACCAGTTGGCTATTTTTCAAAGAAACTCAATGATACGCAAAAAAAGAAGAAGGCAATATACCTCGAATGCTTAGCAATTAAAGAAGCTATCAAATATTGGCAATATTGGTTAATAGGAAGAAAATTCACAGTTTTTTCAGATCACAAACCACTAGAAAACCTCAATATAAAGGCTAGAACAGATGAGGAACTTGGTGAATTGACCTTTTATTTGTCACAATATGACTTCAATATTAAATATATTCCGGGAAAGATGAACAGTGAAGCAGATAGTCTCAGTAGAAATCCTGTATTGGAAGACAATGATAATAATGAAGAAATTTTAAAAATAATAAATCTGATAACATTAGACGATATCAAGGCAGATCAACAGAAAAATAACAAAATATGGGAAAATAAAAACAAAATAATTGAAAGAAATGGGATACTATACAAAAAAAATCGAAATAGAGAAAAAGTTATATTATCTGAAGAATCGAGTGTAAAGTTAATAAAAGATATACATACCACATGGTGCCATTTAGGGATTAACCAAATGATAAATAAAATCAGTCCTTATTATACAGCAAAGAGTCTAACAAGGAACATAAAAAAAATATGCAAGAATTGTGAAACCTGTGTTAGGAATAAATCGAGAGGCCAAGATAAATATGGATTGATGTCACACCTGGGACCAGCATCAAAACCATTTCAGATAATGTCGATAGATACTATTGGTGGCTTTGGAGGACAAAGATCGACAAAGAAATACCTGCACTTGTTAGTTGATCATTTTACAAGATTTGCATTCATTCTAACATCTAAAACACAAAATGCTACAGATTTCATTAAGTTAGTTAAAAAAGTTCTAGAGACGGAAAAAATTGAGATATTACTAACAGATCAGTATCCAGGATTAAATTCAAAAGAATTCAAAGATTTTTTGACAGATAATGACGTAAAACTAATCTTTACTGCAGTTGATACTCCGTTTTCAAACGGTCTTAACGAAAGATTGAATCAAACACTAGTTAATAAAATGAGATGCAAAATAAATGAAAGAAAGGAAAAAAAATCCTGGACATCAATTGCAAGAGAATGTATAGATAAGTATAATGAAACCGAGCACTCGGTGACAGGCTTTGCCCCAGTATATTTATTAGAGGGAAAAGGTACCAGCATCTTGCCACAAGAGTTACAACAACCAACAGATACAGAAACTTGGATTAAAGATAGAAAAGAAGCACTAGAAAGAACAATAAGATCACATGCATATAATAAGAAATTATTTGATAAAGGCAGAAGACAAAGTGAATTCAAAATAGGAGAACTAGTATATATTGAAAACGGAAATAAATTAAATAGGAAAAAATTAGATAATTTAAGAATCGGCCCATTTGAAATAACAGACAAAATATCGAATACAATATACAAAATAAACACAGGCAGAACAAAAAAAGATACAAGCTTGTACCATATAACAAAACTTATTCGAATGGAAGACAAAATAAATGATGAAGAGGATAACACAGAATAGTAGGTGCGGTTAGAATGAGAATTGCAGGAGTAATTCTCACCCTGAAGGAGGGAGATGTAAAGAAAATTATTTCTTTAATTTGAATATGCGTGCGCACCGTTAGTTCGAGAGTGAGCCGCGTCGTGGCGCGTCAATGAGTTTGTCACTGTCAAAAGATAAATATTATTTTATGTTATTTGGGATTTATAAAGTTAATTATTTAAGTTGAGTTTATTAAGCTGTGTGAATCGAGAGGTGATAACAATAAACTTTTATTGTCGTTTCTTTATTTACAGAGAAACAAATCGAAGTTTTGTTTTACCTCTTGGAATTTAATTATAATTAATTGTCTTATATATATATATTTATATATATGTGTGTACAATATACAGTATGTTACAAAAACCCTGTCCGACCCGTGAAGGTGTTGTTAGGTATCGTTAGCTGATTCTACTAATGCGTACATAACCTGGCTAAACTAAAAAAAAAAATACCCCCTTAAAAATAAATAACTTAAATAAAATAAATAGGTAATTTCATGGCAACACAGGCACAGGTCATGACCTCAGTTGACCTCATGCATGTAGGAATTGGTAGTCTAACCACGTTTATCGACTCTAGAAAGAAACAATGATACCTACTTAGGCAGCTCGTGAAAAGAACTTTTTTTTTAAGTAGAAAGGTCGTCTGACCCTCCGAATGTATCTTCGAATTTCATTCGATGAGCACAATGGCTGTGGCGGAGATGTTGTTCCATATTTCGTTCACTAAGAACGATACCGGCCTGGCACCGTCCCACGAGATTAGCACGGTGTTTCACAACGTTAGTCCACTCCTACCAATCCACTGCTCGCCGAACTGATAGTGGAGGTACTCACGTACAGGTCGGCAAAAATATGGTGGGGCACCGTCATGCTGGAACCACATTGACCAAGAAGTAGTCACATCCGAATCGTTCAACACCTGATCACAACACAACACAATTGCAGTTTTACTAGGTACCTTCCATCAGCAGGTTACATTACGTTAGAAAACTATGTGATCACACAATAAACGATACGTCTATACGGACGCAATGTCTACGCGAAACTAATAAATTTAAAATAAAAATGATTTTTATTTCATAAAAATAGGTACTCTAACTGCACGGCGGTGCCCTTTGACTATAGGTGTGAAAGTATTCAAAATATTTCTCGTATCGATTTTTGGTATCAATTTTGTATTTCAGAATTTCACGCATCGATTCAACATCGCATGGCATTCTTTAGATTTTAGAACTTTCACATAACTTAAATCAGGTGAACTTAAATGCTTTACATTGTTTATAATATTCTCCTAAAATCGTATTTCATAAGACCTTTCTAGTTCCTATTTACTAATAATAGGTACCTTTGTTACAATATTGTTATGAATAATTAATCGATAATCAAAAAAAGTACTTTTACCATTAGGTAATCTGCGTTTTTACAACAAATCATTCGAGCAGGTAAAAGTTTCGAATAGTAGCGACAAAAACAAAACGTTATTACGCAAAAACTAGTACAGCTCTAATTATTCCTTTGCGCGTCGGCGGCTAAACACACTGACGCCGCCGACAGTTATAAGGTCTAAAATGGTGTTTACACTTTTTTAAAGGAGGTGGGTAAAGTTCATAGTTTTTTTTGCCTATCGACCAATTCATAATATTTATTTCATTTCATAATACTAATACCTAATAAAAATTAAAATGCTAGGTTTCTTCGAAAAATCTCTTTATTAAGTACAGAAAACAGGAAAAAACTTAACTACAGTAAACCATTTGTACCAAATGTTTTTGATTATATTTCTACCTCATTTTCATTAGTTGAATCGTCACTGGACCATCCAGTAGCAGCATCTTGAAGTGTATCAGCATATCCAAGACTTGGTGTTTTTGTCTGAGTTTGATTATGGCGCCAGTACCCCAAGTACCACAGCACAGATGCAACATGCGCACAGCATCCGACAACTCTCGCACCGACTTTGCATTGACAGTACCATTCGATGTTTGCATTATGACTTATACTTGTTCGTATCCATATGTTATATACTTTTGTACTTGTGTGTCGAGATCTCAATTGGAGTCTGACAACTGAGCTATCTTCTCGATGTACATAAAGAGAGTACATTCCCGTTTCGCTAAGGTGTTCGTGGGTATAAGATCGGCTCTGCTTAAGCTGATATATCCCAAGAGTTAAATGTCGTAGCTCCTCCCATGTTATTCGTGGGAAATCTGTAAGATTAGAGTCACTAAGCGGAGTCCATATCGCTCTTTTTCTTGTCCATCCATTTTCTTCAACCGTTCGTTGTAAGTTGTTAGGCTTCTTCACTAAATCTAGCATCCGTTGAGCAATCACATTGTCGTCCTCAACATTGTGAATTCTCGCTGGGTGGAAAGCATTTAGAATAGCACATACGATCTTAACATAATCTCCAATGAACGGTATTTGAACATTCGGCATTACATTACCCAATGCTCTCCAGTTTTTAACCTGGCCGTTGACTGCCTCAACTACCCAACGAATCTTTGTCACCAAACGTGTTTCATTTGCATCTTCTGTAGAAAACTGTACTTGTTTGTCCAGAAATGCAGGCATTTTGGGTACTAAGTCCATTTCTTCTAGAAGCTGTAAACAATCGCGAAAACCTCTATCAACGATAATAACATCATTAGATTTGAGCCATTCTCGAATTTTATTGACATCTTTTTTCAATATATGCGTAAAAATATTAGCATCGTTGTTTTTAGAATCTGCGAAGTAGGGCCCAAAAATATCCAAAATGTATCCTGTTGTTGTCACCAACATCATGGGCTTAACTAATGGCCTTCCTTTATGTAAAGAATAACATCGCCTTTGAAAAGAATAATTACTGCTCTTTTGAATGAAGATGTAGGTGCCATCAGCGACAAGAACAACAGTATCATCATGATTATCCGAGACAAATAATTTTTTCGCTAATGGTCGTGTATGTTCTTCAATAATTTTCGTTCTAGTAATATGCTGCATTCCAAGATGTAACGGAACGAAATTGTTTATCAGTGCTTGTCGGACTGAATGTACAGAAAACGAAACTAATCTTTTTTTTAAATTAAATAACACGGAGAGAACACCGTTTGAAAGACCGGTTCTAAGCTTCACAAGTAATATAGCTAAACAAGTGCGGGTTGATCTGTATTTTGACGAATGAATATTTGATTTCACTGATTCAAAAATCTCGTCAAAGTTTTCAATCGTTAACCCCATTAATGTATTATAATCGGAAACTGTGAGCTGTCCTGGCGTATCAAAGTCAAGCCCTTTCTTTTTAGCGACGTTTCTAATATCTTGTAAAAGATTTTCAATATCTTTTTCACTCAAACTAGTGTTATTACTTATTGGGTTTAAACTTCCAAGAGCTGAATCGGTGAATATTTTTTCAGAAAGATGATCTTTGCAGCATCGTCTCCCTGTCGTTATATACGTTCCCGTTTCTATAAATGTTTGTGTTCGAGCAGTACGGGGAACTGTCACAAGGTTTTTTTCACAATTACATATTATGCAACGCGTATTTGAATTATGGCACCGAGGTAATGACAAAACTACTTTGCGTTTCTCTGCTACTGTACTCGTGGACGGTATTGCACTATCGAGAATATTTGAAGAAGACGTAGAAAACATGTTAATCTCTCGACTTGCGTATCTTCGACATGCAGAACACAATTTTGCATTTTTTTGTAAATCGAAATTTTTATGTCGTTTAAGAACTGATATGATTTTTTTATCAGCAACAACGCGATAATCACTTTTAGTTTTCAACCACTTTTTACAAGAATCACACTGATTTCCAGGCATATTTTTATTTATAAAATACTCGAAACACATACAAAGCTACGTAGTAGAATGCTCACAAGACAAATGAAATATTTGTAATACAATTAAACGGCGCACGTGAGTTAGAGACATGTTCAAACACGCACGCGACGTATAGTCCGGCTCGCGGACAATCTATTTTGTTTTATATTACATAGATGCGCTCAACGCACCAAAAGAAATGAATGTTAGTTTAGAAGCCTATTCGTTGTAGTATTTGAGATACTAAAAAAATAGTGGTGCACCAAGCGCATAATAGATTTTTTTTTAATGATAGATGGAAAAAGTGTTAAAAATGGCGAAAATTCGACGAATATGATAAGTTTGATGGCCTTTTTATGTGATCTGCAATTTTTTTTTTCCTATTATTTTAGAATAAATGTAAAGGCCGATACCTAAATTTCATATGAATATAATTAAATGGAGAGAATAAAAACTTTGAATTTTCATCATTATGATGGGCAAAAATTAATCTAATCTTTACCCACGTCCTTTCCCGAATTTTGGGGAAGTTACAGGGTAAAAAAGATTATTTCAAAATTCATTAGTATTGTTACTATGATGATTATGCAAAATTTTATATTTTATTTGGTCATTTGTTTACCTAACCCTATTATCCTTGTGGGTCGGACAGGGTTTTCGTAACATACTGTATACATGTATACACATGTACATATATTAATTTTCTATAAATATTTAAATTTATTTCATGGTTTCATTGGTAAATTAATATTTTTGCATAGATCTTCTACTTTTATTGAAAAAAAAAGGTGGGGGGAGTTAAGTGGATTCCCTCGGGGCCAAAAGGTCGGGCTCTTCCTCCTGATTCAGGGGACCCCAAACTCGGGTAGTCCACGACCTCTGGTTCCCGAGATAATCCACGGGGGGGTGAGGTACTCAATGAGGGAGGTCGGGGGGGGGGGGTATTTTCGTGGGGATATTAAGGGGTGAGGGGGGGGGGATACAGGAGGGACTGTGAAGTAGGCGGTACCAAATTTTATGTTAACTGACCCCCTTAATGGTTGTCAGTCAACATAAAATTTAATGTATAGTGTTAAGTTTAAATAAATAAATAAATAAGTGTATCCGTGTCTCAAAATTAAAAAAAAAATATATATATTTTGCCTCGATCTTCTATTTTTATTGAAAAAAAAAAAAATTCTTTGTTGACCTTGTAGTACCAAGCTCGCGCCACGGGCGCCTCTGTGCTTATATCCCCCACTTAACTTCCGCTCGCCTTGCCCGATCATTTTTCGTAACGCTTTCGCCAGCTTACTCCCCAAGTCAAGCGTGCGTAAAGAAGTTTCACTTCAAAAATGCATTAAAAACGGTCCGAACGATCCAAAATTTTCACCGAAAATCCGACATACATAACCCGTCTAGTTTGTATAAATTAGTAACCCAATTACCCGAGCGATGGCGCTGTACTATGGGCTACTTCGCGCTGTAAGATTGTTTAATAGGTAGTGAATGTGGTCAGGATGAGTACGAGCTACAGAATAGTTTGAAGATAAAACTCTTTTTTTAGTTATCACCGTTCTTTATAAGCCCGTTATTAGGATTCCGTACTTAGTATGTCAACTTAATGTAAGTAACAAATAGCCATTTTTTTTCTTAATTAACTCTTAAGTGGGGTCACTTATTGTAACGTTCTGGAAACTACGGAACCCTACACTGAGCGTGGCCCGGCAGGCTCTTGGCAGTTTTTTTTTTTTTGTATATTTTGTGTCCCACTTTGGTAAGATTTTCCTTCTAAGCGCAGGGGCGCTATGAAGGAAAATCTTGTAAGATCTCTTGACTATTTTAGCCCTATAGTCCAGTCACTAGACAAAAAAAGGGTCAATCTCGGAATTTGAGATAACAAGCTGGAAACTCGTATAATTATGTACCTACAGCTTCATTTCGGCGCTCTAAAAGTTTTCTGAAAAATAATACCTTGTATATGTATAGTTACTAAATCATTACAATAGTATCAACAATAAATAATTTGTATTATTTGTTTTTTTTTTTTTTTTTTTTTTTTAATTATAAACTAGCGCTTGACCGCAATCCCGTCTGATGGTAAGCAGTGATGCGATCGTTGATGGTAAAGCGCGCTAGTTTATTAAGAACCTATTCACTCAGAAAAACTGAGCGAATAGGAAGGAAGACGGCAGTTGAGCGAGGTGATGCAATGTTAAACCCAACAACACGACCAACGATGCTGCGCCAAAGGGAGATTGATCTGAAGAACCTCCACGACCAAACTCCCAACACAACAACATTTGACGCATGGTACCCGGCACACATCGCAACACAACTGCTCAGACCCGTCCTCCGCACGGCTTCACCAGACATCATGCCGGAACACGACGAATCGCTTGGCGGCAAGACTTTGTCTGGTGGGTGGTAACTTCTGCCGGCGGCCGATGTTATGGCCTACCACCGAGGAAAATTGTTAGTTAATACATTATATTGAATGATGTTTTATACAGAGTGGTGCTGACAATACGACAATAAATTAAACACCGTGTACCTCAACACATTCTCAATATACCCATAAAAATCAATAAATATATCCATTAGTTTAGTCACAGGAAATCATTTTTCATTTTTCACATTTTTTACACGATGTACATGTTGATAAGGAAGCGCTTACCTACATGTTAATGACCGCCGCATCCAGCGGTACTAAACGTTAATATTAATGGCGTCAAAAAGCAAGTCGACACAGGAGCGCGCTGTCGCCCGCTGATCAGAGGTCATTGAACCAATATTTTAAAACACGTTCTATTCCGTTTGCAATTTTAGTTTGTTTGAAATTTTCATTTTTTTATTTTTGTGCTGGTTTTTTTCTATAGTTTAGGATTTTTCCTATAAACCAGCATAGTCTGTGTTTTCATTTATTGTCGTATTATCAGCACCACTCTGTATATACACATATGTATATATATAAACTCATCAAAATAAATTAATTTAAATTCTTAAAAAATCTGTACTTCAAAAAATAAACCCAGTGTTTTAAAATCAAATACCTCTTTCCTTTTTTTACGAGGTACACTGGATGATGGTAAAGGCTAACATCATTGGAGCAATTGAAACGGAGATATAAGATAATTGCAAAAAAACGATTTTCGTGACCTTTGACCTCGAATAACTTACGACGCAGACACGAGATAATATGAGACTTTTCATACAACTTTTAGAACATCAAAATGAAGCTGTATACGAGTTTCCAGCTTATTATCTCAAGTTCCGAGATGAAACCCTAAAGTGAGTGGACAGCAAACGTTTTCAGATCGTCGAGGACATGGTTTGTCGTGTTTACATAGTGTTCTACAAAAGCTATTAACCATAACAGCAGAAATTAGTTTATTAATTAACTTTTGGCGACAGGAGGTATTTGACAACTACAAAAGCTTGATCAACCAAAATTAAAATAAAAGGTCGTTTATTCAAATTGGGTTGAGAATCAGCACTTTTTGAACGTCAATATTACATAAGCCAGTCCCCGAAAAACGTCCGCCCTTCGCCACTTGCTTTGCTAGTGCTCTCGCTGAGAACAAGTGATAGTGATCGTTTTAAACTATAAGTACTCCATTCTGGTTAGCTTTACAGAAAAAAGTCTGTAGAAGTAGAGGTCATCATCATCATCAATCTTTTTATCGTCCCACTGCTGGGCACATGTCTCCACTCATACAGAGAGGAATTGAGTGTAATCACCACGCTTGCACAATGCGGGTTGGCGATTTCCAACTTAAGTCCAGGTCTCTTCAAAGTCTTCAAGATGTTTTCCTTCAACTTGTAATCAGTCATTGGTGTCTAAGATATACTTAGAAAGTACATACCTACATATAACTTAAAAAGTTACATCGGTACTTGCTTGACCTGGAATCGAACCCGCACACTCATACTTGAGAGGCTAGTGTTTTAACCACTAGGAAACCACGACGAAGCAGAGATGCACAAAAAATTTTCGGGTTGAATTTTTTTTTTATTAAATAATGGTATCAGTACAAAATTTTAACAACGCGTAAGATAATGTTAATATTTATAATACAATAAATCTTTATTGAGAGTAACCTGAGTAACAATACGACTGTTACTCTGTGTTGGTAACGAAACAATAATCTTACAACTATGTCAGTGACATAATACAAACAAACATACAACACAGCAAACACTGTTTGTTTTTGTTTGTATAAATTTGCAAAACCTCTTGTTTAACAATACTAATCTCATTGCTTCCGCAATTCAGCCGAGAACCTGGAGCAGTGATTCAAAATACAGCGGTCCAGTCTGTTCGCAGTAAGTCTAAGGATGCTGTTGGAACTAGCTCGCACCCGGCGCACCAGGAACGCACATCTTGTACACATTTGTCAAATTAGTGCGCTTCTGAAGTAAACTGGCGTATTTTTAGTCGCCATGTTTATATTCGCTTCTAAACTGTCTATGGAGTATCTTAATTTGACAGGATTAAACTAAAATGCTATCTTCTATCCTTTTCTTAACGAAATGGAAAGAAAACAATGCAGTTAACTTAAAATTAGTATAGTTTGTGAACAAGACAATCCGCGCCATCCTACAAAAGCAATTCAGCCCTATTTTCAAAATCAAAATCAAAAGTCATTTATTCAAATTAGGCTGATCAGCACTTTTTGAACGTCAATATTACATAAGACAGTCCCCCAAAACGTCCACCCATCGACACTTCCTAGTGCTTTCGCTGGGAAGAAGAAGTGGCGGAACAAACTCCCCAGCAGCACAGCTGTCTGTTCATTTTTTAAAAAAACACATGTCTTTATACAATACCTACTATGTATAGTGATGAACACGATAAAATACAACAACAATGAAATTATTTACCATATGCCAGCTACCACGCCAAAATACCAGCAAAGCAAAACAATATATTTATATTTAAATGAAAATGTAATTAACTAAAACTTGTTATTTAACTAAGAAGCCCCAGGCATAAAGGGCGTGACAGCTTACATATTTATGTAATGTAAAAAAGTAAATTATATGAACTCATATAACGTATCAATAAGCTAATTACTGAGAAAGAACACGAACATTGTCCTGAGTTAATCAGAGCGACCAGCTATTCTTATCATTTAAATAATCATTCACGGAATAATATGCCTTTGAACAAAGCCTGGACTTAATTTGTGCTTTAAATGCATTGTAGGGCAAGTCTCATTAATTTCTCATTAACACCCTGAAAGCATTTGTTCTGCAGGCTTTAATGTCAATGTATTTTCGTTAATTTATTCAGTAACACACGTCGGCACAGTCGATGTTTTATGAAAACTGAGCGTAATTGCCCAAATATAAGTATGGGGTTTGTAACGGGTAATGAGTCATTTCGTATACAGTACGTTAAGAAAACCCTGTCCGACCCGTGAAGGTGTTGTTAGGTATCGATAACTGATTCTACTAATGCATACAAAACCGGGCTAAACTTAAAAAAAAAAATCCCCCTAAAAAAATAAATATTATTTCGCTAAAAGAGGTAACTTAATAAATGTGCGTTACCACCCTTCCGCGGGCGGCGGGAGGCAGGGCACGCGGCACATGATCGCATCGCTATTCGCTCATAATAATACCGGTGTTGTCACTTTTTTTAAAATTACCTAATTTCGGGAAGTTGGAATTAATTCGCGGGAAATTCATTTGTATTGGTACTATGATGATTACGTAAAATTTTATATTATATTTGGTCATGTGTTTACCTAACCTTTATTATCCTTATGGGTCGGACAGGGTTTTCTTAACATACTGTATAATATGGATGTGCTGTGTGCTCGTGTTTAAATGAAACACTGATACAGATACAAGGGAGGTGACGGGGTCTTGGACAGAAAGAAGGAACCTGATTACCTGAATCATTTGGAGTAACGTCTAGTGTTATCAGCGATTCAACACAGCGATTGGACTCAACTTACACCATAGATATTAGAAAGCGGTTACGCTTTTTTTATAAATATGTAAAAACTAGTATTTTTCCTCAATACCGCCTGATGGCAAGCAGTGGTGCAATTGTTGTTAGTAAAGCGCGCTAGTTTATTACGGGCCTATTCAGTCTTAGACACTTTAATTGTAGACAGACGGAAGCACCGCCGCTGGCAATTTGTTTCAGTCTCTCGACGTATGCGGTATAAAAGACGAGGCGGAAACGCTTCGTCCTGATCGTAGTGGTGTCAACAACATAAGGGTGGATACTCGCCTTACGATGGGTCGTCCGATGATGGGGGAATTAACTTCGTCCTGATCGTAGTGGTGTCAACAACATAAGGGTGGATACTCGCCTTACGATGGGTCGTCCGATGATGGGGGAATTAACTTCGTCCTGATCGTAGTGGTGTCAACAACATAAGGGTGGATACTCGCCTTACGATGGGTCGTCCGATGATGGGGGAATTAACTTCGTCCTGATCGTAGTGGTGTCAACAACATAAGGGTGGATACTCGCCTTACGATGGGTCGTCCGATGATGGGGGAATTAACTTCGTCCTGATCGTAGTGGTGTCAACAACATAAGGGTGGATACTCGCCTTACGATGGGTCGTCCGATGATGGGGGAATTAACTTCGTCCTGATCGTAGTGGTGTCAACAACATAAGGGTGGATACTCGCCTTACGATGGGTCGTCCGATGATGGGGGAATTAACTTCGTCCTGATCGTAGTGGTATCAACAACATAAGGGTGGATACTCGCCTTACGATGGGTCGTCCGATGATGGGGGAATTAACTTCGTCCTGATCGTAGTGGTGTCAACAACATAAGGGTGGATACTCGCCTTACGATGGGTCGTCCGATGATGGGGGAATTAACTTCGTCCTGATCGTAGTGGTGTCAACAACATAAGGGTGGATACTCGCCTTACGATGGGTCGTCCGATGATGGGGGAATTAACTTCATCCTGATCGTAGTGGTGTCAACAACATAAGGGTGGATACTCGCCTTACGATGGGTCGTCCGATGATGGGGGAATTAACTTCGTCCTGATCGTAGTGGTGTCAACAACATAAGGGTGGATACTCGCCTTACGATGGGTCGTCCGATGATGGGGGAATTAACTTCGTCCTGATCGTAGTGGTGTCAACAACATAAGGGTGGATACTCGCCGTACGATGGGTCGTCCGATGATGGGGGAATTAACTTCGTCCTGATCGTAGTGGTGTCAACAACATAAGGGTGGATACTCGCCGTACGATGGGTCGTCCGATGATGGGGGAATTAACTTCGTCCTGATCGTAGTGGTGTCAACAACATAAGGGTGGATACTCGCCTTACGATGGGTCGTCCGATGATGGGGGAATTAACTTCGTCCTGATCGTAGTGGTGTCAACAACATAAGGGTGGATACTCGCCTTACGATGGGTCGTCCGATGATGGGGGAATTAACTTCGTCCTGATCGTAGTGGTGTCAACAACATAAGTGTGGATACTCGCCTTACGATGGGTCGTCCGATGATGGGGGAATTAACTTCGTCCTGATCGTAGTGGTGTCAACAACATAAGGGTGGATACTCGCCTTACGATGGGTCGTCCGATGATGGGGGAATTAACTTCGTCCTGATCGTAGTGGTGTCAACAACATAAGGGTGGATACTCGCCTTACGATGGGTCGTCCGATGATGGGGGAATTAACTTCGTCCTGATCGTAGTGGTGTCAACAACATAAGGGTGGATACTCGCCTTACGATGGGTCGTCCGATGATGGGGGAATTAACTTCGTCCTGATCGTAGTGGTGTCAACAACATAAGGGTGGATACTCGCCTTACGATGGGTCGTCCGATGATGGGGGAATTAACTTCGTCCTGATCGTAGTGGTGTCAACAACATAAGGGTGGATACTCGCCTTACGATGGGTCGTCCGATGATGGGGGAATTAACTTCGTCCTGATCGTAGTGGTGTCAACAACATAAGGGTGGATACTCGCCTTACGATGGGTCGTCCGATGATGGGGGAATTAACTTCGTCCTGATCGTAGTGGTGTCAACAACATAAGGGTGGATACTCGCCTTACGATGGGTCGTCCGATGATGGGGGAATTAACTTCGTCCTGATCGTAGTGGTGTCAACAACATAAGGGTGGATACTCGCCTTACGATGGGTCGTCCGATGATGGGGGAATTAACTTCGTCCTGATCGTAGTGGTGTCAACAACATAAGGGTGGATACTCGCCTTACGATGGGTCGTCCGATGATGGGGGAATTAACTTCGTCCTGATCGTAGTGGTGTCAACAACATAAGGGTGGATACTCGCCTTACGATGGGTCGTCCGATGATGGGGGAATTAACTTCGTCCTGATCGTAGTGGTGTCAACAACATAAGGGTGGATACTCGCCTTACGATGGGTCGTCCGATGATGGGGGAATTAACTTCGTCCTGATCGTAGTGGTGTCAACAACATAAGGGTGGATACTCGCCTTACGATGGGTCGTCCGATGATGGGGGAATTAACTTCGTCCTGATCGTAGTGGTGTCAACAACATAAGGGTGGATACTCGCCTTACGATGGGTCGTCCGATGATGGGGGAATTAACTTCGTCCTGATCGTAGTGGTGTCAACAACATAAGGGTGGATACTCGCCTTACGATGGGTCGTCCGATGATGGGGGAATTAACTTCGTCCTGATCGTAGTGGTGTCAACAACATAAGGGTGGATACTCGCCTTACGATGGGTCGTCCGATGATGGGGGAATTAACTTCGTCCTGATCGTAGTGGTGTCAACAACATAAGGGTGGATACTCGCCTTACGATGGGTCGTCCGATGATGGGGGAATTAACTTCGTCCTGATCGTAGTGGTGTCAACAACATAAGGGTGGATACTCGCCTTACGATGGGTCGTCCGATGATGGGGGAATTAACTTCGTCCTGATCGTAGTGGTGTCAACAACATAAGGGTGGATACTCGCCTTACGATGGGTCGTCCGATGATGGGGGAATTAACTTCGTCCTGATCGTAGTGGTGTCAACAACATAAGGGTGGATACTCGCCTTACGATGGGTCGTCCGATGATGGGGGAATTAACTTCGTCCTGATCGTAGTGGTGTCAACAACATAAGGGTGGATACTCGCCTTACGATGGGTCGTCCGATGATGGGGGAATTAACTTCGTCCTGATCGTAGTGGTGTCAACAACATAAGGGTGGATACTCGCCTTACGATGGGTCGTCCGATGATGGGGGAATTAACTTCGTCCTGATCGTAGTGGTGTCAACAACATAAGGGTGGATACTCGCCTTACGATGGGTCGTCCGATGATGGGGGAATTAACTTCGTCCTGATCGTAGTGGTGTCAACAACATAAGGGTGGATACTCGCCTTACGATGGGTCGTCCGATGATGGGGGAATTAACTTCGTCCTGATCGTAGTGGTGTCAACAACATAAGGGTGGATACTCGCCTTACGATGGGTCGTCCGATGATGGGGGAATTAACTTCGTCCTGATCGTAGTGGTGTCAACAACATAAGGGTGGATACTCGCCTTACGATGGGTCGTCCGATGATGGGGGAATTAACTTCGTCCTGATCGTAGTGGTGTCAACAACATAAGGGTGGATACTCGCCTTACGATGGGTCGTCCGATGATGGGGGAATTAACTTCGTCCTGATCGTAGTGGTGTCAACAACATAAGGGTGGATACTCGCCTTACGATGGGTCGTCCGATGATGGGGGAATTAACTTCGTCCTGATCGTAGTGGTGTCAACAACATAAGGGTGGATACTCGCCTTACGATGGGTCGTCCGATGATGGGGGAATTAACTTCGTCCTGATCGTAGTGGTGTCAACAACATAAGGGTGGATACTCGCCTTACGATGGGTCGTCCGATGATGGGGGAATTAACTTCGTCCTGATCGTAGTGGTGTCAACAACATAAGGGTGGATACTCGCCTTACGATGGGTCGTCCGATGATGGGGGAATTAACTTCGTCCTGATCGTAGTGGTGTCAACAACATAAGGGTGGATACTCGCCTTACGATGGGTCGTCCGATGATGGGGGAATTAACTCATGTAATTCCCTCACACACTCTCCAAAATGCATCCTATATTACATACTAGCTGCGCCGCGCGGTTTCCTTCCTGGATTAATGGGCTAACCGAGGCAAAAAGAATTTTTCAAGTTGGACCAGTAGTTCCTGAGATTAGCGCGTTCAAACAGCGTTTTGAAGTAAATCTGGGTCTCTAGCCTCTCCACCGAATCCAAAGTAGCCAAGTTGCATTTTGCAGCACCTGCAGCCTAAATGTGGCTGCAGTACTCCACACACGAACGGGCTTGTGTTTTGTATAACAGAATAGAATATAATAATTGTTTATTTGCATAGAAAGTAGGTACCAAATACGGATGTTAAGTTTTAGATCTTTATACTGACTACCTTCACTAAGGCATGCAAACAAAAGCTAAAATTAATAAAATCTTCGATTATAATAGTCACCCTACAAAACGGAACGCTATCCGTCTGTCCGTTCGTCTGTCACCAGGCTGTATCTCATGAACTGTAATAGCTAGACAGTTGAAATTTTCAGAGATTTTGTATTTTTGTTGCCGCTATAACAACAAATACTAAAAATGAAAAAAAAATATGTATATATGTAAATATTAATATTTATTTTTTTGGGAGGTCCCATAGAACAAACATGATTTTTTTGCCGTTTTTTGCTGCATGTAAATAACGGAAATATGTAGATAGACGCTTGAAATGTTCACAGTATATTTGGTTATTATATATTAAAATTAAAAACAAATAATTAAATTAAAATAAAATAAATATTGCAGGGCGGCTCCCGAGATTTTTTTGCCGTTTTTAAAGATAATTGTACTGAACCGTTCGTGTGCGAGTCCGACTCGCACTTGGCCGGTTTTTTATTACGTCGGCTAGTTAGATAAACATAATCGAGCCCTAGATACATATATAATATAATAGTTTTGTTTAATAGGGCGGTACCGGAAAGCCCACCAACAGTGAGCAAACTCTTATACTGTCTCCACTCACTTTTTTCACTCTATTAAAAAGATGCATACCTATTAGAAATGACAAAAACAGCCGAACAACAGAAAATATATAGCGATGGAAATATTAATATGTTTACATACCTAAATACAGGTACGCAGCTGTTACTAATAGTTTGCACATTGCCCTTATACAGCGTTTTTCAGCCTTGAACCTGTTCCTGCAAACTTGTTTCCCCAGAATATTATGCCGAATCTCAAGATCGACACGACCAAACCGTGGTATGCAATTAACCTTTTGGCCATATTTACTATTTAGACAAGTTTAAGAGTACCTACATACGCAACTGTACACAGTTTTTGCATACCACTTCTGCTTGTGGCTTCCAAGTTGGCTATCTATCATTATGCCCAGGAATTTTGCACCTACATAGTACATACTTGGTCAAATTTTTGTCAATTAAAGTGTAAATGCAAGTGTGATGGTGGAATTCGCTGTTAAAAATTCATTACAAAATTATTTTGGTGAAGCCAGCGTATTATATTTCCCAAGTGTTATTTATGTCAGTTCATAGGTTTTTGTCGATCAGTACTATTGTCAACAAATAAGACCATTTGATGTTCAATGAGGCGAGGTAAATCATTAATTGTGTAGCAAACATAATTCCCCTTATTCATAAACGCTGCTAAAGTTAACTAGTGATTAGCGATTCTCTAACCATATAATATATTTTTGACCTTTTAACGTCACTTAACTTTAATCATCTTTTATGAATAAACACCACAAGTGTTTAAGGAGATTATTCATAAACGATTAATAAAGTTAAGTGACGTGCAAACGTCTAAAATGTGTGTTTGAACAATCGCTAATCACTAGTTAACTTTAAGCAGCGTTTATGAATAAAGGGGAATAATAATACATTGTAAAATAATTAATTAATAATACAACATTAGAAGCTGCCTGGCAGACACCTTTTGTTGTTTGGGATGGGAAATCATCGAATGACCTCTCCCGCTCTGGGCGGAGCGGATGGCCGTGTCAGACTTTTACTGACTAAAACACACACTTTCTTAGTTCCTTCACTTGTCTTGTCACAGTTTTTTTTTTAACCAACCCGCAACCCTGACCCAGGAGGCATCGATCTTCGTGGACCCCGTCACGATGTGCTGACATCTCCTTGAGGCGCGCGTGAAACACAACGCGCCGTCGATTCGGGCCTGGTTCTTACCGAGCGGCGAGCTGCCCACTGCTCACTGCCCGCAGGCCTTCGCCTACGGTGGCCGGAAGTTCGATGTTGTCTCCCGACCAGGACGTCTCCTGCGGTGGCTAGTGGAGTGAGGGCGCTGGGATTATCGGTCCTTCACGAGCTCCGCCTCCTCCAGAAGGAGGTGACGGTCTGCCATGTACTCGCGCTCCGGACCATCGCGAGAGATCGCTGCCGATCGCCGCCACGAGGACACGGCGATGCTCTATCCAAGCCGGGCAGACCAAAATTATATGACATGACGGAGACTTCGGGAATAAATTATATGAGATGCCGAAGACTTCTCCGGTAATAAATTCCGGAATTTTCGTACAACGTATCAAAACATACACCCTCGACACTGTTGCGTCAGTAAGCAGTGCATGGTGCACAGTGCTCAGTGGAACTACTGCAGGAAAAAAACACAGAATGTCTACTCTAATAATCTCTTATCGCGGCAGAATGTACCTACTGCAAGCAGTAGGACAGGCACGCTGAGCATGCTGCCTAACATTGTTAATTTGAGTTAATGGTTCTGCAATTGTGTAGAGTTCCTACTTTTAGAAGTGCAACAACGCAAGTTGAGCACGTGTCCGCTCCAGGTGAGCAGGTTCTCACTCCACGTGAAGGTGCCCGCTCGACGTGAGCAGGCGCCCGCTGAACGATGCACTTCACACTCAGATATAACGTATCACTGCATCCCGGACGTGAGCTATTTTGGTATTATTTGTCGCCACTATTTTCATAAACATCACATTCAACTGAGACTCGTTTATCTGCTATGCAGCCTATTTAAAGGACAACTCTGGACAGGCTCCAATAATTGCCTGACTGTCAGATCTATAATTTTAACAAAAAACAAAAAGGTAAAACAAGTAGGTACTTGTTTTTCTCTTTTGAGTTTTATTTTTATTAGGTACGTAGTTTGGTGCACATTTTCAATCGGGTTTTTCAATTTTTTATTCACTTTGTAGTGCTTTCTGAAGGCGGTTGCTCTTTTGTTTTATTTGTAAAAAAGTTTTCTTTAGTAATTGTTATTATGGAAGCAACAGAAATAGGTAAATGATTTCTGAAAAATGTCAATTGTCTGTACTTATCACAGTTGATGAGATACAGCCTACTGACAGACAGACAGTGGAGTGTTAGTAATACCCTCCCGGGTTTGTTTTGTTATTAGCACTTGTAGTATCACGGTAAAGATGTACATTTATGTATAATATTCGCAGCTAGCTAGTTAAATTAACCCGCCTTTGGAAGTAGTGCCTTTTTTTTTTTGTTATGACAACTCTTAGTTGACCATGAGAGGCCGTGACTATTTAACCGGACTATCCTGTGGATGTCTTAAATACAATTATAGCCTCCAGCCGGGGGCACTTTACAAATATACAGCGACTACGCACTAAGGGCACCCCCCTCTGTGGGGGACGAACCTCGGCTTAGGGCGTCGCTGAAGAGCACAGCAAGGGACGGCTGAATCGAAAAGTTTTTAGTGGTTTGATGACCGCGGCGTTTGTTTCCTAGTACTAGCTGTGAGAAGAGCGGGCGCGGGCCAGCCCGGGCCGGGAGTAGTGCCACGATATCACACAATACTATGTACACTTATAAGGTAGTGGTCGGTTAGCTCACTCTGCACACAGTCGCTGGAGCACAGTTCTTGGTCGGGGTGCCCTGGCTTAGTTACTGCCACCAATTAAACGTAAGCCGCGTAAACGAATTAAACGTTTAAACATAAAATATAATTTATTGAATATCATTCAGGCCTTTAGTTGAACCGCTGCCGCCGTTTAGTTAAAAGGCTAGACGGTTAACTAAACGATGATTTCCGGGAGAGTCTTGTTTTTATTTAAATTGTATGTCGGACTATGCTGTAGCAGGTGTGTTGCTAGCTGTGTCCGATAATATTTGTTTTATATACCTATGTGAGTGCTTTTGGGTTACCTGAAATAAATGTTTTTATTTTATTATTCCTATATTTTTACACAATATCGCTACCCTTTGGTAATCGTACGAGGAGCCGAAGCCAACTCCCAGAGGCCCAAGTAAGCAAGTGCACCGGAAGACGACCTCCGGTTGGTGTAGTACTGATACGGAGTAGGAACTCTAAAGAAACTATTGTATGGGACAAACATAAAGTACACCGGTTACCAGAAACTATGGAACTAGTGTGCACCCTGTCTGATCAATGTTTTATATTTATAACAATTACACGGATTAATGTTAGGGGGTGACTTGCACGTTGAATAATGAGCGGCCTCCGAACAAGGTCGCCGTCCGAGAAGTGTCTGGCCGACCGGCTGAAAGGAGTTTCAGTTTCAGACACAGTTTCTGCTTTGATATGAAACTTTGAAAATCTGTTATTTTTTTGCTGTACATATTTGTGTTAAGAAATCAGAAAAATATTTGCTTTAACTTATTAAATGGTACATAGTTTTGGTCAGGACACAGGACACAGGTAACAAAGAAATACTGTAATACTTATAATAAGGATACGATAACTAAAATACATCATCGTAAAACTTAAAAACAATTAAATAGCTGATCAAACTGACGACGACACGGTTGGCTCAGTGGTTAGACGATCGAGTGCTGCGCTGCGTGTCGCGGGTTCGATTCCCGCGCGGAACTATTACTAAATATTTCTACACGTTGTTCCGAGTCGTGACTGTTTGGTATGTGAGTTTATACATATGTTTATAAACGCACCCACTAAACAGAAGAAATTCCTATTTCGGCAAAAAGTTAAAAAAACATAATAATTGAAAAGCACAAAAATATTATGAACCTTTTTTAGAATTTGATAACCAAGTATATAATTATGTGACAGCGAATCAAACAAACAAACAAAAAACAGAGATCAGTACATCGTCGGACTACAATTTGAGTGTCTTCAAGGCTAGAGTGAATAGGCTCTTAATAAACTAGTGTGCTTTATCATCAACGATTGCGTCACTGCTTACCATCAAGCGGGAAGCGGTCAAGCGCTAGTTTTTAATTTATAGAAAAAAATCAAATTAACGTGAAATCTCCGCGAATATACATTTTGCATTCCAAAAAATTAAAAAACCTTTTCTAAGAGGAGAAGTTTTAAGGTTACTTATGAAATGTTTATTTTTCAGTTACTGCGGCGATTTGTTTTGTTAAAAATTAAATTTTAAACATTGCCGTTGTTAGACTTTAAGATATATATACATATACATATATAGAAAGGTATGTATATTTATTGACGTAAATGTTTTCTCAGAACGTTCATGTCGACATTTCCTGGTGTTTTGTACCTAGTCACCGGTGAGATGTTTGCTTGTGATGACAATATAATTAGTGCGTACCTAGTTTCTATCGTAGGGCAGTCAATGTGACCAATCATTGTAATGGGTACGTATGAAGAGAGTAGGTCACGCTCTCTCATGTGTCCCGCGGACAGTGGCGCTGGCGCTGGCGCTGGCGACTGGCGCGTGTGTTCATTATTTAGTTTTCTTCAGCTGAATCGTGGTGGCGTCATGTTTGTGAACGAGCTCCCTCACTTGACCACTCATCTCTTAGCTTGTTTGTACTACTTATTAACTCTGGACGCCTCTAATGTGAATTATATGTTTATCACAACGATCTCACATACATATTGAAATTTACTTAAATAATATTAATATTTTGTAAGAACATAATTTGTTACAAATTACTGGCTGCGCTTTGAATGCAACTAACTTTATATTTCTAAAAGTCAGACTAGATAATTCATAATTGTCTAAAAATGGTTATTTAAAATAATGCTTTGTGTTTCAGTTTGTAATAAATAATGATATATGAGGAGCTGACAGTGGCAGACTGGAGCGAAACTCAAGAAGTTAGACCGTCATGTGTGCGTTGTAACTTGTAACAACATTAAACGAGCAATGTTCACGACGTCCTCAACATCAATAATGTCGCTGATGATGACTACTTTTACCTTTGTGTTGCGATGTGTGCCGGGTACGATGCGCCTATGTTGTTGTGTCGGGAGTTAGTTGTTGGGGCACTTCAGGTGCTTGTTGTTATTACCATAGGCCGGAATAGGTAGAGTGAATTGGGGTCATTGATCGGAAACGTATATGTATATTAATATGGACATTCCTCCGGAATTACGGAATTGGTTGTTAATTAAAAGAAAATATGTCGTAAAACCGTTTGATTTGCCCATACCCTTCATTAGAGGCTAAAAATAAAATATTGAAATTTATTAATGCTTCGATCGGAATTTGATTGTTTTTATTTTTCAACAAGTAAATAATAAATTAGTTTAGTTTTGTTACCTTCCTTTAAATGAATTGAGTAGTAATAATGTCACTACCTAGTGGTGACCTAGTGCTTAAAACACCAGCCTCTCAAGTATGAGAGCGGGTTCGATTCCGGGTCAGGCAAGTACCAATGTAACTTTTCTAAAGTTATATGTACTTTCTATGTATATCTTGGACACCAATGACTGAAGGTGAAGGAAAACATCTTGACGAAACCTGGACTTTTAGTCTGAAATCGCCAACCCGCATTGAGCAAGCGTGTTATTACGCTCAATCCTTCTCTGTATGAGAGGAGACCTGTGCCCAGCAGTGGGACGATAAAAGGGTTGATAATGAATGTCACTACCATCATTAACAATATTTACTTGGATCCGGAATTACATTCCGGGAAAATGGCTTATCAACCTTATTCTTTCTGTGAACATTTATGATACAAGTACGAAAAATCACTCTACCTATTCCGACTATGGTCATTACAATAGTGTCAGAATGGTCGATCGCTAATCGATCATTATGAATGATCGATTTTCACAAGTTTAGTATTCTACTAACAAAACGGCATCATTTTGACGTTCCAGTGGTTAATCACTGACACTCCTGTCTCTCAGTAATAGCTTTAAAAAATCATTTCTACAAACGGGTTTTATAATAATAGCAATAAGGAAATGTCATTCCATTACCGTGCCATTACGAGGCAACTGACCGATAATTGATAAATCATTATGAATTTAGCAGATTTACGAACTTTTAGCACAATGACAATGGAATCGTGTTGGAATGACAAATTTATAGTAATAACAGACTAGGGCCCCAGATCTCCCTCTGGCGCAGCATCGTTAGTAGTGTTGTTGTGTTAGCCATCCAGCACATGATGCGTTTAATATAGCCTCACCTCGCTCAACTGCCGTCTTCCTTCCTATTCACTAAGATTTTTAACTGAATAGGCTTAAATAAACTAGCGCGCTTTACCATCAACGATTGCATCACTGCTTACCATCAGGCGGGATTGCGGTCAAGCACTTGTTTATAATTATTATAAAAAAATATCTTTACGTTGTTTTTTATTTTGTCAATATCTCGTCTATTTTTATTAGCTTTTGTTAGATTATGACAATTCAGTCTCTTTTACTAAAATTTTATGTTTTACTATGTATATCTTAGTAAAAATATATTTAATTATCAAATAGACTCCTAGTAAGGAATAAAAATATTGGTGTACCTAAGCTTAGGTTTTTTATCAATGTGAATAATCGAGCCCACAAAAGACTTAATAATGACTACAACCCGCATTTATATAACGTGCATCGTGGAGAATGCATGCGAGTTGTTGGAAGTGGTCGAGCAGTCGGGCACGCCTGCCCCGCTTGAGGTAACTTGCTAACAATTATAGGACTCGGGACGTTGCACCCATTGTATGTGTGCACTGAGCCTGTTCATGGCTCAATCCTGATCGTCCGTCAACACTAATAGGTACCTAGTGATGGAGAATAACCGTGTGTTTTAGGTAATGTTAACAAGTGAGAAAATTATGTCAATCGTGTTAGAAAAACCGTACCACACCGTGACACCATTACTGCAACTGGTTTTAAACCAGACGCAGTTTCTAAGCTTGCAGACACAATGGGGTACCAGTAAAAGTAACAAATATTTACTCGACTGCTTCGACTGTTAAGTGTTGACCGAAACTTATAAGCTTTGTAAGCATTGTATGTACAACTGTTAACAAAGTGAGCACATCACAATTAGCGGAATTGACTGCGTCGTCGCGCTTCGTCTAAACTTGCATCGTAAGGCGAGGTCAATTACAATGTTTTATCAATACCATCACAGCTTGTTCCATTCAATCAGTTTCACAGTCGATCGAGTCTGGGCCTTCAGTAGTGTGCCCAGCCACAAATTAGGACAGTTTGTTATAATGATACATCGGACTGTGTTCACATTTGCTCCGAGAGTTCTGTCGGGTGCGGAGAGCACGCAACCGGTTGGCATCGCTCCGCGCGCACCGTCGCTTTCGTCGATCGGGGGTAGGAAACGCAGCAGGGGCTCACCTTGTGGTAGTGAGTTGTGCCGATTCCGATCACTGATCAGAGGAGAGTCGGAGCGGAGGTCGTAACGGGCGCGAGCTCATACTCGCGAGTCGCGCGGTCGACGACCTGCTGCTGCGCCACGTAACTGTACAACACACACACTTCACTCCGCGATTATTGGCTGCGCGAGAGGCGCGACTGTCGACTGAGAGACCGCGGGGCAAACTGAACCGGCGCAGGGGCCTGGGCGCCGCGTGCGCCGGCGGCCTTGACCGCCCCCTGCCGCGCCTCGCCCCTCCCACCCCGCGCTTACTGCGTCGGCGCATCCGCACCATTGCTCCTTGGCGGATGATGGTGTCCGCAGGCTTCCGACACGCAATTGGGCGAAAGTCATTACCGTTAGTTCATGATTGCTATTTGTTTTTGTTGCTATTTGATAGCGGTAATGTTTTCCCAACTTGCCAACAGATAGGTACGCTGAGAGTTTTAGGAAGTTTTGTGTTCTTCTCACGAAGTGACTGATGGATTAATATCTATCAAATAGTCTGGCTGAAGAACGCAAACATGAAGCAATTAATGATATTAATAACGAAGTTATGACAACTCCTGGGGCCCTAGGCCGCTATTAAACTAAATAACACGATACCATTGTTATTGTGCTTAAAAGCTCGTAATGTGGTAAATTCATAAGGATCGATCAATTATCTCAGTCATCTCTAAATAGAATGGTGATAGAATGCATTATAAAAACCATTATATTAGTAGGAATGATTTTCTAAAACCTACTACTCATCTTGAACATTTATTAATATGGAAACGTGTGTCATTGGTTTACCAGTATAAAGTTGTAATGGCGCCGTTTTGTTAGTAGATTTATTATAATATTAATGTCTTTGGTAGATTTTGAAAAAATCGATCATTATGATATCACTGATCGACCACTTTGACACTATCATAATAGCAGACGGGTCCCTGTACAGCTTCACGATATAGATAGTGGTGGGTCAGTGGGTGCACAGTGTAACAGTTAATGTGAATGATGCCGAGTGTCGTACTCCTTCCCCTTACGATAGTAACTCGCCAGGGTTTGTGTCGACGTGGCAGCAAGACTACAAATGCTTCAAAAAGTGAGCTTGACCTGAGATCAACCGAAACAAGTGTAACATTTTGCTCGCCACGCGACACGCGCCACACTGGTGCGACAAAAGCGAACGTAAGGTCGCATCGTTCCAATTGTGTGTCCCACAAGTCCACGCACGACACGTTTCGAGTGACTTTTTTTTCTCCTGTGTTAGGGGCTTTTAAAGGAATCCGTAATTTGGATTTTCCGCAGGCTGCGCGGGTGTCTATTACTTTATACGCATAAAGCACTTAGCACACGAGCAATTTTATTGAATAGTTTAACACTTGAAAGCTAAATTTTTGATGGATTTTTTTTTTGTATCTAAAGTGCGATAAAACTAAACGTCTAAAAAAGCAATAAATGTCACGGCCAATGCATTTGAAAGTATGTCTGAATATAAAATCCTATTTGGTTATTGATTAAATTAGAGCAAACATTTGTTATAATGTGTAGGTAACATTCAGCGGAGGTTACTTTTCGTAAAGTTATAGATGTATAAGTACATAATAATATAATGGTGCACTAGTCATTTGTGAAAGGGTTATTATCTAGTAATCTCATATATTTTCAACAATGTTGGGGTCGGACGTCGGATCGATCTCGGAAAGCATTCACTTTGATCTCAACTTTTATATAAGTAACTTTACTAAAACATAGATCCTATTTAGGGATCATTAGTATTATAAGTTCTGCGTATTCGATATAACAACAGCTTCATGATGCTGTTGGAATTGGCGTTACTACGTACTTATTAAGAGGGAGGTCTAGTTGTAAAAGCATCCCAAGTGTGTTGACAGATAAGTACGACGCACCCTAGTGGCCACACTCACACGCTGTAAAGGCGATGGTCAGTTATCCCCACACGTAAACACGTAAATTTACAAATTTGTTTTGCTTTTGTGTTAGTTAAATAACAATAGTTTTTCGGAGCAATGCTATAACAAATTGGGACTAGATGACGATTAACGAACAAAATATCAGCCTTTTCTTAGTCAAATTAGGTGACGTCACAGCCTCTTTGGACTGCACTTACTACAATCTAACAGTGTTTGTCGTCGAGTGAGTGAAGGACACGCCGTCCGCCGAGCGCCGCGCGCCGTCAGAGCGCTCAGCAGCGGACACCGCGCAGGCGCCGCCCCTCACTCGTTCACATCTGGTTTTTATAGATATGACGTTAATCTAGTCGACTGGTCTAGTAAGTTACTGAAGTGGTATTTGTCAGTTTATGTCAAAGAAGTTACATTAAATACCTAGAATTCTGACGAGCTGGCAAACACACCAATGACCTCCGTGTCCCTTTCCAGTAGGGTGTACATAGTTCATAAGAAAATCGGGACATTTAATAAACTTCAAAAGTGTTTTGAGTATAAATCTAATAACAGGAAGAGGTAGCTACAAAATGAAACATTAACTATATTTTTATAGTATACTATCGACCCGACTTGGCTTTTCTCGAATAATTGTATTACTTATATTAGGTATTGTATAACTTTTTCTTGAATCACTCTATCTATTACAGAAAAGCACATCCCGATACTTAGTTTTAAAGATTTAAACATACATAGGGACAGTTACAGGCTCGCGTTGCCCCTGCGCGCCGTAGCCTCTATTTCTCTATAAATAATAAATATTTACGAAGATATTACAATCTTCGTAAATATTTATTGAATTACATGCTGTAAAAGGCAATATTAATTTAGTGAGTAAGGTCTTCAGTACGTTTGACTTAATAGAAACGCTTGGAAAGCAAGTCATACCCACGTGCCTCAATTCAGGTGCCCCGTCGGTACTCTAGCTAGTAATCATGCACAACCGCTGTGAGAAGTGGACGACGCGACGCGCTACGCTGCGTAATATAATAAAAAAATAAAAAAAGCAATGTATAAGAAATCAACACATTTATTAATACAATGAAACAAAATCACCACATTTATTTATACAAAGTGTTACAGACTTAACAAATACAATACACTTTGAAAGACAAAAAATTGTCAACCATCATACTGCAAATGTATAAAACCTTGTTTTTAGTTGTTGTGGGTTTCAAGTTCAGCCCATTTTTCTCGAATTCCATCATCACTTGGAAAACTGCAAGAAAATTACGTTCACCAATAATCAATCAATACTAATAATAAAATGGTTAGGTTAGTTATTCAAGTAAGGTCAAACTTTTTGTAAAAGTGTAAGGTAAGTATAGCTATAATACAGATAGTTGACATGTACAAATACGCTGTTTGTTAATTTTCTTTAGTACATATTCGGTATAAAAAATGTTCAAGAAAAATATACAATTCATTTCTAGTAAGTCTATACTTTTTAAACAAACTTAAAAAAGAGAAGGTTCTATGTTCAGCTGGCTTGCCTTTTGTACAGAACATCATACTCATCCTACACAATATATTTTGTAATCAAACTGGTAAACACTTACCTAAACATTGAACGATCACAACCGGGATAATAATAACTATTTCATCCTCGCATACAACACATTCTTGTCATTTTGAATTAGATTTTTACCTCAACTTTCGAAAAAATAGCGTGATACCTTAAAAATTTGTATCGACCATATTGATTATTTTAACCCAATATGTCATCGGTGTTGCCATTCTAAAGTTTACTATCTGCTAATATTGTTTAATTTTTATTTATTCTTAAATCACAATAAATACATTGATTAAATGTTTAGATAAGCAGTTAGTTATTTTAATGCTCAAACAATTACGAGTCACTGATATAATATTGTATATCAGCGTAACTAACAAAACGAGTGGACAAGTTTATGTATCAAAGTTACCAAATAGTAATTTTATTTCACACTGGCAGTCTGCGAGAAAGGGACACAGGGTTCACTGGATGCCTCTCATCGGGAATTTAGGTATTTATGCGTAAGCTTTGTGGCAATATAAGCTTTATGGAGGATGCTTTAGGTTTTGTTTTGAATGTTGCTATTTTGATACTATTATTATTCGTAATAATTCTACGTATATTATAATTTCTTTGGTTTATGTAGGTATATCCGTAATTACTATTCTAGATTTGACAATAACGTACGTTAACTTTTAGATTATATAGGTAGTTTGTGCGGAAGCGCTCTGCTGCTCTCCGCCTTAGTTATTATGCGGGGTGTGCCTGTAAGACGGGTGCACAATTGGCAAGTCGCACATGTGATATATAAGTACAGATAAATATCAGGATTTTCGTGGTGGCCTAGTGGTTAAAACACCAACCTCTCAAGTATGAGTGCGCGATTCCAGGTCAGGCAAGTAGTAATATAACTTTTCTAAAGTTATATGTACTTTCTAAATATATCTTGGACACCAATGACTGAAGGTGAAGGAAAACATCTTGAGGAAACCTGAACTTTAAGTCTGAAATCGCCAACCCGCATTGAGCAAGCGTGGTGATTACGCTCAATCCTTCTCTGTATGAAAGGAGACCTGTGCCCAGCAGTGGGACGATAAAAAGATTGATGATGATATTATAAATACAATTAATGTAATCTAATATATAAAATTCTCGTGTCACGGTGTTCGAACTTAAACTCCTCCGAAACGGCTTGACCGATTTTGATGAAATTTTTTGTGCTTGTATTATTTGTGCGGTATCTATGAGAATCGGCCAACATCTATTTTTCATCCCCCTAAATGTTAGGGGTAGTCCACCCCTAATTTTTTTTTATTATTTATATGGCAAAACAACGTTTGCCGGGTCAGCTAGTTATAATATAAATATCTTCTATTTCTTGCTTAAAAAAAAAACCAAATGCATACCTATCCAAAAATGTTTACTTAAATTTTATTATTTACGATATAAAACAATTTTATAAGCAAAATAACTTTCCGCCCGCGACTTCGCACGCGTGGTATTCGGTTATATCGCGTTTCCAGGAGAACTCTTCAAAAGTCCGGAATCAAAGCTATCCTATGTTATTTCTCAATAAAATCAGTTCAGTAGTTTAGACATGAAAGCATAACAGACAGACAGACAGAGTTACTTTCGCATTTATAATATTAGTAGGGATTATCATAAATTACAATAAGTAAATCAAATATTATTTCCGTTATGTCTATCATTAAGAGATATGGATCCCATTTCATTATCTTATACATATCTTTATAATTCCTCTCCCTACTTACTTAAGTACTACGCTTTCACCTCTAAACCACTGATTTGTGTCACATCTGGTATATTTCCTGATTTGATGAAACTTAGCAAAGTAATTCCACTGTTCAAATCTGGTAGTAGGTACAACTGATCCCACGAATTTTCGGCCAATTTCAATATTAGCAACTTTGAGCAAAATTTTTGAAAAATTAAGTTTGAAACAGTTGTTGAGACACTTTAACTCATATAATTTATTGCACGTGAAACAATTTGGTTTTACAAAGGGTCGTTCAACTACAGATGCGGGCGTGACGTTGCTAAAGAACATATTTGGGGCCTGGGAGGAATCGCAAGATGCTCTTGATATTTTTTGTGATTTGTCCAAGGCCTTTGATCGCGCACATCATGATACTCTTATTAGGAAATTGTACCATTATGGTATAAGGGACAGAGCTCTCGACCTTCTGACTTCTTATCTGAATAATCGAATTCAGAGGGTTGATGATCATGGCAACAAATCTGCAGGATCTGTGGTCACCATGGGCGTTCCGCAGGGCTAAATTCTAGGTCCATTCTTGTTTTTAATTTATATTAATGACTTACCTCATCACGTGAGGGATAATCACAACATTGTATTGTTCGCGGATGACACTTCTCTCATTTTTAAAGTCAAACGTCAGCTAGCAAATTTTGACGAAGTTAACAATGCACTTTCTAAAGTTGTTCATTGGTTTAATGTAAATAACCTTCTTTAAATGAAAAAAAAAAACTAAAGTCATTAAATTTTCTACGCCAAATGTCAGGCCAATGTAATATGTCTAAGTACCAATGTTCAACTGAATGGAGTAGAGTTGATTCCTGTCGAGTCGATAGTTTTTCTTGGATTAACTATTGACACCAAGTAACAATGGGGTCCTCACATTGAGAAGCTGTCGGGTAGACTCAGGTATTATAAAATCTCAGATTATTTAGAAGACAAAAAAGCTTGGGGCTGAGCTGCTCGCTCTGTTAAGCATTGTTATTAAGCAATATGCGTAATTATAACGTAAATTATTGTAAACATTTTCATTTTAAATGTCTGGACTTGAAAAAAGACGATAATCCTTGAGTTTAGAACGTGGCTTTCACACTGTTGCCATTTTTCCGGAGTGAATAGGCTCTTAATAAACTAGCGCGCTTTACCATCAACGATCGCATCACTGCTTACCATTAGGCGGGATTGCGGTCAAGCGCTAGTTTATAATTATTAAAAAAAAAACAAAAAAAAATCAGAAACAGTCAATCTTGTGATGATTGCAATTTTTCGTCTGATGAAGAATTTATATAATTTGAAGTTAAAATTTTCTTAACATCGCCCCACACAAGGTTACTGTGGTTGAGATCTGGATGATACGGCGAAAGGTCAATAACGATATGACCTGCAGCCTTTAAAATTTCGTCAATTGTGTATTTTTATAAACAGCACAGACACCGACTTCCGAAATTAGTTATTTTTCACTTTCTAGTGTTTTTTGGAAGTCAGTTTTTTTTTTTTTGTAAAAAAACTCAATGTACAAAAAATTAAACTGAACATTAATATGCGCATTCACCAACAAAATGATCCAGCTGCCCATGCGTTTTCACCACAATTGGTAGAAAGTGGTGATGATATACAAATCGACAATACAAATTTTGTACAATGGCACAATCGATAGATGAATTGATTGAATATGTTTTTGTAAATATTCTTCAGAATTACAGGAATCATGTTTGGTTGAGAGAAAGCGCCATTTTAGCACTTATACAGTATGTTAAGAAAACCCTGTCCGACCCATAAGGATAATAAAGGTTGGGTAAACACATGACCAAATATAATATAAAATTTTACGTAATCATCACATAGTACCAATACAAAATTGTATCAATAGCTTGATAATTTAAAAGAGTGTCCATGGAGTTTCTTGCCCGTTCTTCTCCATAGGTACCTACTCTTTGAAATGGGCGAATAGCTTCACCTTACTGACTGACCGACCTTCTGACAATTCAAAAGTGCCTGTAACTGGTTTATTTGAAATAAATGCTTTGATTTTGAAATAATCTTTTTTTCCCGCGAATTAATTTCAACTTCCCCGAAATTTGGTAATTTTTAAAAAAGTGACATCACCGGTATTATTATGAGCGAATAGCGATGCGACCACGTGCCGCGTGCCCTGCCGCCCGCCGCCCGCGGAAGAGTGCTTAACGCACATTTATTAAGTTACCTCTTTTTGCGAAATAATATTTATTTTTTTAAGGGGATTTTTTTTTTAAAGTTTAGACGGTTTTGTATCCATTACTTCACGGGTCGAACAGGGTTTTCTTTACATATTGTATAACTTGTATGTTGCCTCTTCGAGAGTCGGACCTCCAGCCTTTTCTTTATTCATGCTCAAAATGGAAAAACAAAAAGAATTTTGTTTATCCAAATATTTGAATTAAGTTTTAAAATAGCAATTAACAAAATATTTTTTTGTGTGAGTAAATGAATTTCATGTTCCAATTACTTTATTATTTCACTTAATACGTAGCAAGGCTCGTACCGGGCCACTAGTGTGAAGGTATATAAAAATAAAAATCCGGACAATAATCTCTAAGGACCATGTAGATAAGTGACTAAAATGGTCTTTTAGAAAATAATTGAGTGATCCGGTTCAGTCAGTATCCGTATCAGTCAAAAATCATGAAGCTGTACTCAGAATTTGTATTCGAACAATGTAGGTACCTATGACATTAAGGTAGGCCGCGTAAATTACTCAAACTGTCTGAGCACGAGTAAAACAAAAACAGTAAACATAGAGTAGATATTCCACAGTAGATATTCCTCATAATTACTCCCGCTATGAAAATAAATAAAGGTGGTTCGTGTTAGTGCTTTCATTAGGCGGCAAGCTCGTTCCGCCATATCACTTTAGTACCTACAATCCTCGTATTACATCTTCAGCAGCGATGTTCTAGAGAAATTGTTTGAGTTGATACCTCAGCAACTGACCTCAAGAAAGGCTTATTACGCATCTGGGGACACTTCATCATTTCCTTTCCACTCGTGTGACTACACGAACGTTCCCAATATACAGACCAATTAACTTATTTAGATTTATGTAAAGTAAAAACAAAAAATATCCTATTAAAAACAATAACCAAAGTACAGATATCCCGGACTATCTGCTGGCCGTAGTATAGTAATACATGAGACTGTTTTTATTGGTATGGTGCGACGCTGACACGGATACGGGCAATAACATCGGACGAGGTTCAATTAGCTGATCTCGACACGCTGCACTGTGCGGCCGCCTGGCGCCCGCGGACCGACCGCTGCTCCGACTCGGACATAACGAGGTAATGAAATTATCAGAATTAGGTACCAATTTTACTATAATTCTATTTTTATATTTTTCATTATACAAATTATGTACAAAGTTGAGAAATAAACAATTTATTTATTTATGTGTTAGCAAACAGTGTCGGGACCATTATTTATTAACATACATAGCGCTGCAAATGTAGTAGAGAAAAAGCTGTTGCAGCTGTTGACGCCATATGTGGTGTGTGTCATATGTCGGACGAGCTGGAGCGAGACAACGCTCATACTCCTGCCCGCCTTAATAATGCACCACCGTCCATAGTTTTCGAGTAAATCTGACTTTTATGGTTATACAGAGTTTTGTGTCAAACCGTTTACATTTTGAACCGACAACTTTTAGCAAAATCCATTGATTTTGTGATTGTGAGGCGGTAAACCGTACGCTTCGTAGTACCCACAAGCAGGACGAAATATTCGGTGGCCCAGGTTAGTTCACTCGCCGAGGGAACACACTTAGACGAGGTTACCGTGTTGTGGAAATGCGGGTTCTTATTATAGAACCAGTGAGCACCACCGGACGACGCTATGGCTGCAAGCGGTCTACTATTATACTCATACCACTTCGAGGAACTAGTGAGCACCACCCGACCACGCTATGGCTGCAGGCGGTCTACTATTATACTCATACCACTTCGAGGAACTAGTGAGCACCACCCGACCACGCTATGGCTGCAGGCGGTCTACTATTATACTCATACCACTTCGAGGAACTAGTGAGCACCACCCGACCACGCTATGGCTGCAGGCGGTCCACTATTATACTCATACCACTTCGAGGAACTAGTGAGCACCACCCGACCACGCTATGGCTGCAGGCGGTCTACTATTATACTTATTATAGAACTAGTGAGCATCACCCGACGACGCTATGGCTGCAGGCGGTCTACTATTATACTTGTTATAGAACTAGTGAGCACCACCCGACGACGCTATGGCTGCAGGCGGTCTACTATTATACTCATACCACTTTGAGGAACTAGTGAGCACCACCCGACCACGCTATGGCTGCAGGCGGTCTACTATTATACTTATTATAGAACTAGTGAGCACCACCCGACCACGCTATGGCTGCAGGCGGTCTACTATTATACTTATTATAGAACTAGTGAGCACCACCCGACCACGCTATGGCTGCAGGCGGTCTACTATTATACTTATTATAGAACTAGTGAGCATCACCCGACGACGCTATGGCTGCAGGCGGTCTACTATTATACTTGTTATAGAACTAGTGAGCACCACCCGACGACGCTATGGCTGCAGGCGGTCTACTATTATACTTGTTATAGAACTAGTGAGCACCACCCGACGGCGCTATGGCTGCAGGCGGTCTACTATTATACTTGTTATAGAACTAGTGAGCATCACCCGACGACGCTATGGCTGCAGGCGGTCTACTATTATACTTGTTATAGAACTAGTGAGCACCACCCGACGACGCTATGGCTGCAGGCGGTCTACTATTATACTCATACCACTTTGAGGAACTAGTGAGCACCACCCGACCACGCTATGGCTGCAGGCGGTCTACTATTATACTTATTATAGAACTAGTGAGCACCACCCGACCACGCTATGGCTGCAGGCGGTCTACTATTATACTTATTATAGAACTAGTGAGCACCACCCGACCACGCTATGGCTGCAGGCGGTCTACTATTATACTTATTATAGAACTAGTGAGCACCACCCGACCACGCTATGGCTGCAGGCGGTCTACTATTATACTTATTATAGAACTAGTGAGCACCACCCGACCACGCTATGGCTGCAGGCGGTCTACTATTATACTCATACCACTTCGAGGAACTAGTGAGTAAAACATTATTTTCGTAAATCAATTCCTACTACTTAATTTGAATGTTTGGCCATGGGATTTGTTTATCGTTAGAACGGAAGAAATTTATACTGGATAGTTTAGCCTGTTGAAGGGTATAGGCAAATCAGTAGGAATCATGAGTATTCTTGGCATATGACCTAATTCATGTTTTATTCGGTGATAATCTTCGCTACTATTTAATTACCTTTTAGCTCCTTTATAAGAAGTCTCGTGCCATTACACATGTTGGGAGGGTTTAAATTTCTGAGAAGCTTTATCGGCGTGCCAACTTTTAACGATAGTTCATGAGGCCAGCTGGGTTCAGAGAATTTAAAAAATCTTGGGGGTAGTGCACTGCGTCCCTCCCTTCACAACGGGCGGTGTAGCATAAATCGTAATATTTTAATTTCGCCATAACTTCAAAACCAAACTAAATTTATTTTGATAGGGATTAATAGCATGAGGAAAATAAATGCGTTTAAATATAGTCCAAAAAAATTCAAGATTTTAATGTAAAAAAATGGTTCTTGTGCCTCACTCGACATGGATAGGTAGGTATAGCGTGTCGCTGACTTTTTTGTAGATATTGATAAGGTCTACAATTAATAAGTACATTTTATGATTATATCTTTTATAGTTTAGGCAGCGTACGCAAAATAAGTAACTTTTCTGGTTAATTTTTTACACCTTGTGTTGAAAAAACCCAAATATCTTACGGAACCCTATTTTTTTTTTCAATATAAAATTTAGCCTATGTTACTCAGTGATAATGTAGTTTTCTAATGAAAAAATTATTATTTAAATTGTTCCAGTACTTTTTGAGTTTATTCGTTACATACAAAAATACAAATCTTTCCTCTTTATAATATTAGTGTAGATTATTAAAAGCCCATGATATCCCACTGGAGGGCGACGGCCTCTCTACTCTACTCTACTCCCACTTCTCTCTGTATAAGGGCTCTTAGCACCAGTTCTTGTTAACGTATTCCAGTTAATCCTGCCTTCATCGTTTTGGTTTGCTGCGATGTCATCCAGCCCAATTCTATTTTAGCGTGGCAGCTTTCTGAGTGACGTCAGTTATCTTTGTGGATACTTTGTGGACGGATGGTCGCATTCCTAACCTGGTCTGTTAGTTTAATATCCAGAAGACTCCGATCCATACGAACCTCGAGGGCGGACCTCTATTGTTTTGTCAAAGACCATGTTTTTACCCAATTCCTATACTTTAAATCATACCTCTCCTTTTGCCTTCAAAAATCCGTATCTGCATTTGCATCTGCGGATATGAAAAAATCGACATCTGTAACTTCCCTGGTCTATACATATATCAAAAGATCTATGCATAATATGCTTTATATAGATTATTGCGTCCACAATACAGCACGGAGCTACACTTCCTGGCGTATGTATCCCCACTACGGTACGTTTAGCGAAGTAAACTCGTGGCGTTAATATGAAATATTTATTTTGACAACACGCAGCTAAAGAACGGTGTGACTACGACCCGGTGGGGGCGCGGGAGCGCGGGAGTTCGACGCGGAGCGACGACACAAACATTTATATATTTACGCGCTGTCGCGGGAGGCTGCGTCCCGCCGCGAGTCCCGCCGCGCGTCCCGCCGTCAGCGCCGCGCAGTCGACCAGGCCGCACACATCGCTCGTTATTTTGAAGCAATGCATTTCTCTAAAACTCTAAATTCTAAAACGATAACAATTGGGCAACGATTGGACAAGTGCCCGCCAGACATAACACCCGTCTGGTCGGAGGATCTTGAGTGAACTTTACACCCTATTTCTCATGCCTCCACAACCTATTATTTGTCGTCCTCCATGGCGCAGCGGTCAACACGCCTGCCTGCGACGTGGAGGCACCGGGTTCGATCCCCGGCCAGGTCATGATGGAAAACGATCTTTTCCTGATTGGCCTGGGTCTTGGATGTTTATCTATATATGTATCTATTATAAATATAGTATTGTTGAGCTAGTATCCCATAACACAAGTTTCGAACTTACTTTGGGGCTAGCTCAATCTGTGTGATTTGTCCGTATACCTAAATAAAAAAAATAATAATAATAACGCCAACGTGAGTTTTTGGAATAATATTATTTCTCCTGCAGCAAGTTCAGATGTGTCCATACCATACCTAGATGTTCATAATGATCCATCTTACTGACCAACCAATATTTACACCATTTTTTAGGAGACATGTTGACAATTCAATGATTTATCATTTAAACTGTTTACGTAGGATAGAACATGTGGCGAACTGTAAAACATTTGTATTATTGACGACCTCTCATTACTTTAAGATGTTGTACTTACTCAAGTTTCTGCTCCACATTTAAATTTTCTCGATTATATGACGTTCTTATGTAAGGAAATTGTGACAATATGTGGACCAGTAGTGAAGACTGACTCTAATGAGTCTCGTGTCTTCTCCCCACATAGTCAGGTTCCGCGACTGTCGTACAAGTGGCGCACACGAGTACGGCTGTACGCCGCAGAGCGCACAGAGCGCAGTGCGTGTGCGTGTGCGTGTGCGTGTGCGTGTGTGTGTGCGTGTGTGTGTGCGTGTGCGTGTGTGTGTGCGTGTGCGTGTGCGTGTGCGTGTGCGTGTGTGTGTGCGTGTGTGTGTGCGTGTGTGTGTGCGTGTGCGTGTGCGTGTGCGTGTGCGTGTGCGTGTGCGTGTGCGTGCGAGCGCAACAACTCTTCCTTGCGTCGCGTCACTGCACCTCCTGTTTGCTTAAAAAAAATAATTATTCAGACAATTAAATTTTATACACGTTTTTTTATTACATCATCTGAGTTCATACGATTGGAACATTGATTAAACCGACCAAAAAATACCCACCTATCGCCTATCGGTAATAGTTATAATATTACTTGGTATTTATTGAAGTGAACACTTGTTCAGCATCGTTGTCATTTGCAAGTTGATGAAACAAAAAAACGAAGCAGTAAAATTTTAAGTTAGTCTCATTAACTTAAAACCATTTTTTTAAGGTTTCACTTGTACCTAGTGTGAATTACACACATGCTTTGGTTATTTTTTTACTTATCTTAATCAATATAGCAGAGTGATCATCAAATGTGATCGTTCAACTCTTTACAATCGGTGATTTACATCTGCTATTTGCGACGGTTTGAACAGTTTCGCAAAATGGCCCGTAAACATGTTTGTAAAGTTATTTTTGTCGTATTTCAGTAGTCTGTTGGTACACATGTGTGTTCATTTTAATCTATTATAAGAAACTAGGTTATGTCTCTTAGGCGCCAACTGTCATACTAACTACAATCATTAATGTTATAAAACTATGTTAAATTAATGGTTTTCTATTTCTCTGCGCCACCATCAACAGCTGGAATAGGTGCACAGCTTTACTGTGACTTATAGAAGAAGCTCGCCGGGTGCGCAGGAGTCCGCGAGGTGGAGTCGTGCGAGTTGCTCGCTCCAGCCGCGCTATAGGTACCTATTTACCCCGTGAACTAGTTTGTCGCGATCCAGCCAGTGCCGGGATTAGGTGCCTCTGCGGTGCATGCACTGTCAGCGCTGGAGTTATTCTTAGATGTTATTAACGGATAAAGATCGTTTGCTACAGAACTCCATTGCTGCATATGAGTACTTACCCTAAATGTGTTTTTGCTCTTTTAACGTCCACATCGACACGTAATTCAACTCTTCTCTGCGGGTGTCGTACAACACAACTCACAACTGAAGGGTTTTTTAAATTCTCCTTCTTTAATAATTTAAGCAATCAAAATCAAAATCAAAGCATTTATTTCAAATAAACCAGTTACAGGCACTTTTGAATTGTCAGAAGGTCGATCAGTCAGTAAGGTGAAGCTAGTCGCCCATTCCAAAGAGTAGGTACCTATGGAGAAGAACGGGCAAGAAACTCCATGGACACTCTTTTAAATTATCAAGCTATTGATACAAATATTTGATTACATCATTCATTTTGAAATCAATCGTGTGAGAACGATGCAGACATATATTGTACGCTGAGAGCGTCCATTATGGAAAAAAAACAATAATTCAGAATTTAAAATACGCCGTAGCAGCTAAGAGATGACCAGTCCCCTCTGACGGCGTCCGTTCACGAACATGACGTATGGATCAGCATCATTCAGCTCAACCATATTGAAGGGAACCTAATGACCCAACACACACGCCACCACCAGCGAGACATTTGAGTGAGCATGACATACTCTCAACAGCCATAGCACTATCAATGCATAACTACATATTATAAAACAAAGTCACTTTTACTTTCCCTATGTCGCTTTGTATGATTCAATCTTTAAAACTACGCAACGGATTTTGATAGGGTTTTTAATAGATAGAGTAATTCAAGAGGAAGGTTATATGTAAACAACATGCTTAATATATAAGAGGAACACTGATCATTTTGAGGTTTCTAACACATTACGCAAAATATACCAATTTTCTGAGCTTACATTGCAAATGCTGGCTGAACCCTATGAGACAGATCCAAATAATGTACTACAGTATTGTAGACGTTAAAAATAACTACAAAAAAGTCTGCTGTCCTATACCTACCTACTATAGTTTCTTCATTATGACTATTTTTTTTATGTTTGAAAAGTTAGTTAAAATGCCAGTCGAAATCAGAGCCCACTATTTGTTCCTTATTATTAATCATTGTCCAAATAAATAACGTCATATCAAAGGTAATTTCAGTGGCTCTTTTTGAATTATTGGAATTTGTTGTTTCATTCAGGAGATATCACGATTAGTTCAAAACTAAACACCAGAAAAAATTCGCATGCCGCTCGCGCCCGTGCCGGCCGTCTGTAACTTGAGTGTTTTTCTGTCTAAAGCGCGGAGGGAGTGAGTGGGCCGGAGCGGGGGACCATTATTTTGTACTAACTTGCTACCCCGGTAAGCTTTAATTCTGTTTGATGGTGGTGGAACTGGCTATCCATGGACAATAAGGTCGATATATCTTGCAGAGTCAGATATTGGCTGATGGGCGGCACAGTAGAGATTATTTTTATTGAAGGGCCACCATTTCTTGAGGAAGGCTAGGTACCTATATGATTTGTCTACGTACGAAGCCGGGGCGGACCGCTAGTATAATTATAAAACATAGCCTCTATGGCTACCAGCGGCGATGGTCGTGCTAACATTCAGCTTGCGCGCGATGCATCCCAAATATCTGTAGCGATCATTGACGAATACTTGATCACCGGCCCTCGCTCGCTGCAGCTGCTGAGTCAGCCAATCACGACCATTACCTTACCAGCGGTGACATAACATGCAACCAATCAGCTGACCGGACGCTATTACAGGTAGCAGTTAACCGACAGTGCGGTTAACATAATTATGGTGGAGCCATATTGACTTTTAAACGACATGCGGCCGATCGCGGAAAGGCCGCGTGAGACGCGTGATATTCAGCCTCAGTCCACAGAATGCTGATGAGCCGGACACATTTGCAGAAGGACGAGCGGACCCTGTGATTTGCGACTCGTATGTATAAATAAACGACTACTCACGGAAGTGTTGTGTTTCTAACATCGCAAATGACCTTTTCTATACAAATAAAATTATCTTATCTTTCTTATCTTCTAGGGACAGAAAGTCATTCTAAATATATGTCCGATGTGAACTAAGATTATGTACCAATTGTACCATGGTTGGCCACATCCGTTCCGTGCCATCAGTTGGGATTCATTCTTATGATTCATGAGGAGGTTAGGCGGCTTGACTTCCTACAGCGACATTTGGTAACGTTTTCAGAAGTCGCTTGTTCTTTTCTTAAGTTTATTGTACTTACCTACTCCACACAAATTTGTAAAAAAAATTATAAAACTATTTGTCATCAGTGGCGGGAAGTCATTATACTATAAACGTCAATATTCATTAAGCGACAAAAATACTTACCATTGATGCTAACTAAACCAACTCATTGAGGGGTTTCAAAGTTTATAATTATGGAGTGAGTTTTTTTTGTGTTAAGGTTGCCGTAGCGCTATAAGTAACTTTCGTGTACAACTTAATAATTGAAGTCTGTGATGTTTGACAACTCAGATAAGAAGCTAAGAGTTATGTGAAGGGGTGGAAAGGGATAGTACTCTGTCACAAAAAACTAACTAACCACAAACTTATCGCCTTTGAATAGAGGGAATAAAGTTAACATGAAAAATCTTATTTCATTCTTCAAAATATATTTATAGTAGGTAATCAGAAATTTTTAAAAACTAAGTACCTGTTTTTTAAACCCTTAAGGTTTTTTCGGTTTGATTTTAAACCGAACCAACCTTAAGGGTTCTTATAATATCACTTTCCACTCCTGGCGGAGTGGAAAGTGTTATTATAATACAGTTTAATGGGCCAGGTTTTACCCGCGAGAATGGGTATAGATAATGTTTTAATAGTCAAATAATTTAAAAATACCAAAAAATCAACCCCTTTCGGGAAAGGGATGAAAGGGGTTGATTTTTTGGTATTTTATTTATTTGTATTAGTATACAATTATTATTTTAATTTATAAATTTGAAGATTTTCTGAATAAATTACAAGATTTCATTTATTTATTTAAAAATGAAAAATCTTGATAATTATTTAAAAACTTTCTTGTTTTATAAAGAAACTGTATTTATAGTCACAATTTATCCCATGACAGTTCCACTGAGCCGCCATTGAAAACTCATAGGAACGCAAACTTAAAGAGGCTTGCATATCGTACAGTAATCATACAAATAAACGACTATGTACTTTGGTACAAATTAGTGTAATGTGACATGCGCATCATTGTCAATAAAATGAAGTAGTGCGATCGCAAACGTATTGCTTGGTGACGTACGGCTCGCGAGTCCGCGACCTAATGTAAGTAATTAGTCGCTAATCGTTCGCTATCTGTACTGTACGTGACGGTGACACGTGACACGTGACACGTTCTCCGACTATCAACGTAATGGCTATTATTGTATTGTGTAGCAACCAATAATGATTTCTTATAATTACGTTTACTAAATTGTAACTACCACGCGTTCTATTAGCACCGGCTTGGCTCATCGGAGCACTTTTATGAGACTTGGATATGTTACGCATCAGATCTTGATAGAAATAAAAGAAATTGGGATTTAGTCTTCGCAAGAATTTTAATAGATACAAGGCGTACACTAAACTGACACTATGATTTTTGCAGTTCATAAGAAGGTTCAGGTTAACACTTATAATGGGTATGTTACATTACCCCAATATAGACCAATCCATGGACCAGACGTCGCAGACAGCATCTCCACCCTGTGTGATCCTTATAGACTTAGCATGTGCCTGTTGCCTCACCTCAATGTTGCTAACTATCAATAGGCCTAAACGCAGCTGTATATCATTCTTGAGGAGAACTTATTTTATTTAAAATATAGTTTGTCTATAAAGTCGTGAAAATGTATGTTACTGAAACTAAACATTTTAAAAGTAGGGCAACACTAAATCTTAGTAAGTACAAGTACATAGAATGTCATCGGCAGTCATCGATTTATTTTGTGACTTGTTATGTATTGAATTTTATATTAATTTTCAATTATATTTAAACAAAACATCGAAGAAATATGTTAAATATGAGAAAAATATACCTACCGTAGTGGAGCTCGGGAAATTATTTTTAAAGTTTATCATCAATGTTTGTTAGTACACCAAGCTGAACAAATTTTATCAAATATGGACGATATTTCTGCTTGAACAATTGCTAAAGGGTCCACCCTTTATAGCAGAACTTTTTGGCCTCTGTCTCGAATTTTGCGGGCAGCGGCGCGGCGGCGGCAGCGGCGAGTGAGCGACAGGATCTTATGCGTATAATCAAACGGACCGGTTCTCGAAAACAGCGGTGCGGCAGCGGGGCGGTAGCGGGCAGCGAGCGGTGTACTTCTCGCGCTTGAATGACGCGCGATCTGCCCGCTAGTTTCGAGAACGGGTCTTCGATGCCCGCCCGACTCCCGTGCCGTGCCGACGCCGCCCCGCTGCCCGCAAGATTCGAGACAGAGGCCAAAAAGTTCTGCTATAAAGGGTGGACCCTTTAGCAATTGTTCAAGCAGAAATATCGTCCATATTTGATAAAATTTGTTCAGCTTGGTGTACTAACAAACATTGATGATAAACTTTAAAAATAATTTCCCGACAGAGGCCTAAATGATATGTATGAGTGTGAAGATAGCAGGCTGATGACAGCAGTAACGGAGACGTTGTTAGTGACGCAGCTGACAATGAAAATACTTTTTAAAGAAAAATAATTGCAAGAATAAACACAATAATTGCTTTCATCATTGGATTCATCAATGATGAAAGCAATTATTGTGTTTTGGAATACTTTTCATTGGTAAAAACACGTTAAAACATATAATAATAAATATGTATGATTCTTTTTTTTTTTTTGTTTTATTCATTTTATTTAAACGCCATAAACCATAGATTTGTGTTTTCATTAAAACCAGTTGTGCTTTTAGTACAAAATAAAGTGCTAGTATCACGAAATCCATCACATCCCCCAGTTGGACTCCATACCTGCACGCCTCGACTGTAGAGTCGCTGACTGTAGACGAGCTGACACTACAGCCGCGATCGACTTGTTCACGGATCACGTACAATCAGTCCTGAACGACTGTACTAGGGAGGTCACAGTGACAGAAGACTGTCGCTGGAAATTCCCTACGCGGCTGTCCGTGCCTACAACAACTTCCCCTGCGAAGCTAACAAAGCCCATATGCGCTATTTACAGAGAACTGTAAAAAGCCGCAATATTGGTGTGGCGTGAAGCTGAAGAAGAAATTAAAATCCAAAGAAGTTGTCACCATGCCTCTTCTGGTTCGCCCCGACTATACCATCGCCTTCGACGACGATGACAAGGCTGAATGCCTTTCCTCCTGCCTAGAAGCCCACTGCTCCCCCAGCCTCCTACCAGTAGACGAAGCTCATCTTCTTGAGTTGACATTGAAGTCGAATGTAGAACCTCCCTCCCGCCCTTTGACGACCCTGAGGATTCCCTGCCTCCCGTCACTCCAGATGAAGCGCAGGACATCATCAAAGGTCTTCAAACCAGGAAAGCGCCTGGCTCTGACAGCATCACCAACAAAGTGGTCCGTCTCTTCCCAGCCCATCTGATCATCCTCTTGACCACCATCCTCAATGGTGCAATGGGGAACATTTTCCCACAAACGTGAAAAGAAGCCACCGACATAGCCATTCCCAAGCCCGGCTAGCCTAAAGCCGAACCATCCAGTTATAGTCTCATCAGCTTGCTGAAAGTTCTCGGTAAGATCAATGAGAGGCTTATATATAAGGGTCTCAGAGCCTACACCAAGAACAAGGGCCTTATCCTTAACGAACAATTCGGGTTCCATACTCAACACTCCTGTCCGCGACACATCCTACACATAACATAACATATACACGCAGTGCTCCTGCGTGCTATGTCTAGGGTTATTTTACTTCGACATAGCGATAGCGTTTCACAAAGTCTGACACAACGGCTTAATCTATAAACTGTACCAACTCGGAGTACCAACAAGCGATAAGTAAGAAGCGATAATTAAGGACAGCTACAGCGACAATGGGTAAATAAAAAATGAATTTAGTCCGTCGTTCAGATTCTAGAAAAATATCGGTGGTAGGCCATAACATCGGCCGCCGGCAGAAGTTACTACCCACCAGACAAAGTCTTGCCGCCAAGCGATTTGTCGTGTTCTGGCATGATGTCTGGTGAAGCCGTACGGAGGACGGGTCTGAGCAGTAGTGTTGCGATGTGTGCCGGGTACGATGCGCCAAATGTTGTTGTGTTGGGAGTTTGGTCGTGGAGGGTCTTCAGATCAATCTCCCTTTGGCGCAGTATCGTTGGTCGTGTTGTTGGGTTTAACATTGCATCACCTCGCTCAACTGCCGTCTTCCTTCCTGTTCGCTCAGTTTTGCTGAGTGGATACACTCTTAATAAACTAGCGCGCTTTACCATCAACGATCGCAACACTGCTTTCCATCAGGCGGGATTGCGGTCAAGCTCTAGTTTAAAATTATCAAAAAAAAAATACGTATATTTATTTTGTTTTATCAAATCAATAAAAATTGACAAAATATATAAAAGGAATCAAAGATCAGGAGTGGTGGCTTGTGACGTCACTGCACGCTAAACTTTTTAGCGAGCGTCACAGGATTTTTCAATGCACTGTGTCGTCATAATTTTTTGTTTACATGAAACAAGAAAAAATACGTGTCTAGTATTTTTTGGAAATCTGACAATCAATCTGAGTCATGCCCCTATGACTTGAAATCGCTCGATCGTCGATGAAGGAGGTAGTCGTCTTTCAAACAGCAGCTGGTGGATCGACTGGCACTACCATCGGTATTTCTTAATTATTGGATTTCTTAATTAATTGCTAAGAAACATGTAATCAAATTAAGGGAGAGCGGCCTCTCCGGGCACAAGTTTTTTCAAACTTAAAAGGGTCAACCATTATCATGATTTTGCGTTATTAAGATTTCAGTAAATGCCGACGATTTATTAGGTAAACGCCCCCTATATGAAGTTTAGATGTATAATTTTTTAGTGTTGGTAATTTTTCTGATGAAATGTCGCAGTTTGTGCGTAAGATAGAGGACTTGGGTTACATTTGTGAAGGAAGACGCTAAAGACACAAGATTTGATTGATGAAGCAAGCAATTGCAATGGCAGGGTAGCAAGCGCCATTTTTGAAACCTTTTAAAACATACAATCTAAACAGTTGTACGTCTTGGAAATGGATATAAGTGTCCCCATGTATTTACAGTCACTACGACAGTCCACACAAAGCCCAAAGGGCATCCACACGAGGCAGCAGTAACAGTTTGATGCATGTGCACATCATCCACACGAGGCAGCAGCAACGTTTTGATGCATGTGCACATCATCCACACGAGGCAGCAGTAACAGTTTGATGCATGTGCACATCATCCACACGAGGCAGCAGTAACAGTTTGATGCATGTGCACATCATCCACACGAGGCAGCAGTAACAGTTTGATGCATGTGCACATCATCCACACGAGGCAGCAGTAACGTTTTGATGCATGTGCTCATCATCCACACGAGGCAGCAGTAACGTTTGATGCATGTGCTCATCATCACCTTCCTACCCTTATTCCAAAACTTTAGAGTCGACGCGGTTGATCATTGCTTCTTTTTGAAAACATTTCTTTCAGCCGCCATCTCTCCATCCGTCTTCGATAGCTCTTTATAGTGGTGATTGCCTCGTCAGCATGAGTCAGTCAAATGTTTCGGCAGAAGAACGTCTGGCGCCAATTTTAACACGCTTCACCTTTGCCGGTGTTTTGACCAACATTATCCAAAAATAACAGTATTGTTACGGGCTAGGGGTACTAAAATACCGGTTAAGGGTTACGAAGTTTATTGGCAACGAAGGTACAGTCGATTGTAGGCAATGACAAGTAGAATATTGTTGACGTTGCACCGAAGTCTTCCCTTACGTCCACGAAGTCCGTGTCGTAAACACACTGTAGGAACACACATACAGCACACATAGAATTACCGTACCTCCAAACAGTTACCAGTTACCTTCAAACAGTTACCAGTTACCTCCAAACAGTTACCAGTTACCAAGGAATACCAACAACACCTTATTACCAATACGTTTTGACAACATCCATTCAGGAATAATCGAACAACGCCGTCTCGAGAGAGACGCTATACGTTTGACTCATCTGTTGAAAGGAACAAGAGGCCGCCTTGAAAAAGGCGTTTACTGCCAAAGGAATATGATACGTGATGCGTTGCGTGGGTTCAACGACATCACTCGTAAGTACGTTTTTGACACATGAAGTTGATATATCGCAGCGGAGATCTGTACGCGAAGACTGCACACGAAGATTACATCGCAGCGGAGATATGTCCACGAAGACTACACACGAAGGATACATCGAGGCGGAATCTTGGCGCGAAGACGACACACGAAGCCGGCGCATCGCAGCGGAGACCTTGACACGGCGGGCGGCCCTCGGCGAAAAGGAACGACTCAGCGCGGCTACCTATATTTATAGATTCACAGCGCGGGCCAGCGGCGCCCCGCGCCCCTCTCCGAGACGCGACGCGTGTTAAACATCGTAGTAATAATATTGTATTTTATAATTGTAAATAATTAGTCATAGCGCAACTTGTACCATAAAAAATGTAGATATAAGCAGGGGTTTTGAAGTCGAATAACACAGATCATATCGGACACGCAGTTTTATTTTACCTAGAAGATTCTTCCTCCTCCAAATTGGTGACCCCGAAGAAAAGAAAAAAAAAAAAGAAGAAATATCAAGACTGAATCCCTGCAGAAATTATATTAAAAAAAATGTCGAGGAGCGAAGAATTCAGCGATGCATTAGGCGTCACAACAATGAAGAACGACGTAGCTACGATATCGCTGCCTGCACGACTACCACCATTTTGGCGCCAAAATCCACGTCTTTGGTTCGCGCAGTTTGAAGCCGCCGTCGCCGCCAGCAAGATAGGTGACGATCAAAAATTCAACCTTGTCGTCCCACTACTCGGCTGCAGCGACCTGGAACAAATCGCCGACATCATACTAGAACCGCCAGCCACCGGTAAATACAGCGCACTGAAAGAGAGACTGATTTCCACTTATCAAGAATCAGACCATCGCCAGCTTCAGAAACTCCTCAGCGGTCTCGAACTCGGTGATCAGAAACCGAGCCAGCTGCTACGTAAAATGCGGGACTTAAGTGGCAAACTTCTGTCCGACGAAGCGCTCAAGGTCATGTGGCTCAATCACTTGCCCGCCCATGTTCGCACAGTATTATCCGTGAACACAGAATCTACACTCGAAGTTCTAGCTGCGATGGCCGACAAAATGATGGAACACTTCGAACCAACAGTCGCCGCAGTCTCCGTAGTTCCCCCGCCAGCATCGGTCAACGAAGTACAACAGAACTCCGTCACAAATCTGCAAATCAGCATGCTTTGCAAACAAATTGAAAAGCTATCTCTCGAAGTCGCCGAATTACGAAGTAATCAACAATATGCGTCACATCGCCGTTCCCGCTCGCACTTTGCTAGCCGTCAACATAGCCGCTCTCGCTCACACGCAAGGTCAAGGCCGCGCGCTAGTAACGCACGTACACCGAGGGACGCCGACTGGCTATGCCGTTATCACTATCGATACGGCGACGATGCTCGGAATTGCGAGTCGCCGTGTTCCAAGAGCAAGCAGGAAAACTAAAATGTACATCGACTGTGGCGGGTGTCGATGTAAACCACACATCTCGCCGCCTATGCGTGATCGACATCAACAACAGAGAGAGATTTCTCGTCGACACAGGAGCCGACATATCGGTATTAGCCGTCCGAAATAAGAAAAATAAACCGACCCAGAATACCTACAAATTGTTCGCGGCAAACGGAACAGAGATTCGTACCTACGGAGAGCGCACGCTTGAACTCAACTTAGGTTTACGAAGAAGCTTCAAATGGACATTCGTAGTCGCCGATGTAAAAACCTCAATACTGGGTGCAGACTTCCTAGTATACCACAAACTGCTAGTCGACCTGCACCAGAGGAAACTTATCGACCGCGTCACCGATCTCACCGTGAACGCCATCAAAATAAATAACAACGAAGAAACTATACACATGGTCAACCGAGACCACGTATATCACGACATATTGAAGAAATACCCTGATGTTCTGCGGCCGATGTCACTCAAGACTCCAGTGAAGCATGACGTCACACATCATATTGAGACTACAGGACCGCCGATATACGCTTGGCCGCGCCCTCTACCGCCGGACAAATACAAAGCGGCAAAACTGGAATTCGAGCGCATGATAGAGATGGGTATATGCAAGCCGTCAAAAAGTCCGTGGGCAAGTCCTCTCCACGTCGTCAAGAAAAAGGATGGGTCACTTCGTGTTTGTGGAGACTACCGGAGACTAAATGCAGTCACCGTACCTGACAGATATCCCATTCCACGTATTCAGGATTTTACGTACCAGTTACACGGCAAGAAAATATTTTCAAAGTTGGACCTGAAAATGGCATACTTTTGGATTCCTATAGCTGCACAAGACGCACAGAAGACCGCAATCATAACACCTTTCGGCCTATTCGAATTCAACTGCATGACGTTTGGATTACGCAACTCAGGCCAAACATTTCAACGTTTCATGCATGAAGTTTTACGAGGACTGGACAACATCGTATTCTGTTTCGTCGACGATCTACTTGTCTATTCAAATAACCAGGAAGAACATCGCCAGCACTTACAAATAGTACTCGAACGCCTAAATACCTACGGCGTCAGTCTTAACATCGACAAGTGCGAGTTTGATAAAGAAAACATAGAGTTCCTCGGTTATCAAGTATCAGCAAATGGTATCAATCCCACGCAAGAACGTATACAAGCAATAGTCAATTACCCGAAACCACAGACAGTACAAGAACTAAGAAGATTTTTAGGCATGATTAACTTTTATCGCAGCTGTTTACCACATCAAGCCGAACATCAGCATGAATTAAACAAGTACCTACACAACAGCAAGAAAAATGATAAAACTCCGATACAATGGACACCAGAAAGCGAGCAAGCTTTTGAGAAATGCCGACAAAGCATTCTCAAGGCCACAACACTTACGCACCCGATTCCCAACGCAATATTACGTCTATACACAGACGCGTCAAACACTAGCATTGGCGCTGTATTAGAACAAAAGGTCGATGGCGTATGGAAACCACTGGCATTCTATTCAAAAACATTGAGTGATACGGAAAGAAAATATAGCGTATATGATCGCGAGTTATTGGCAATGTTCACCTCAATTAAACACCTACGTCGGCTGATAGAAGGCAACGACGTAACAATATTCACCGACCATAAGCCATTAACGTATGCATTATCAAGATCGCCAAGTACCAGCGATACACCGAGAAGAGAGCGTCAACTACATTACATAAGTCAGTTTTGCTCGAAAATTCAATACGTACACGGTAATAATAACGAAGCGGCCGACGCCCTATCTCGTATAGAAGAAATCGACTTGTCGCAATCTACGATCGACTACAATCAACTCGCTAAAGACCAAGAGAACGACGACGAACTCAAGATCAGCATGACCAACCCGAATCTGAAGTTTGCAGAAATCACATTGCCCGGAGGTCAACGACCTATCATATGCGAAACATCAACAGGCAACTTACGCCCGTACCTACCAGCGTCTTATCGTTTTGTAGCATTCAAAGCACAACACGAACTGAGCCACCCAGGTGTACGTACGACAAGAAAGATAATGGTCACTAAATTCTTTTGGCCGAATATGAATAAAGAAGTCGGTATGTGGACAAGGTCATGCATCGGATGCCAGCGCGGGAAAATCCAGCGACATGTTATCAGCCCGCTCGGCGAGTTTCAAAAATCAGCGCGTTTCGAACATATTCACGTAGACATTGTCGGACCACTTCCGCCGTCTAATGACTATAGATACCTAGTCACGATGGTCGACCGTTGCACTAAATGGCCCGAAGCAATACCTACTCGTGACATCACCGCCGACACTGTTGCTAAGGCAATTTACGAGGGATGGATAGCGCGATTTGGCTGCCCCTTACGTGTGACAACGGATCAAGGCAGACAGTTCGAGTCGTCATTATTCAACGCACTGATGAAGAAATTTGGCATAACACGGATTCGAACCACCGCATTTCACCCTCAAGCAAACGGTCAAGTCGAACGATGGCATCGAACCTTGAAATCCGCACTTATGGCGCGAAACGCCGGCGTACACTGGAGCGAGGAACTAGCGACCGTACTCCTTGGTTTAAGAACAGTTTTACGTGAAGATACGCAAGTCAGCCCAGCTCTCATGACATACGGGTCAACATTAAGAATACCGTCAGATTTTTTCACGCCTACACAGCCAAAAAACGACGACGCAGAATTCGCCCGTCAGCTGACCGAAACAATGTCGACACTATCTCCAAACAGCAAGTCAAATAGCAACAACAGAAAGATTTTCGTGTACAAAGACTTGGCTACGTGTTCTCATGTCTTCGTGCGTAATGATACCGTACGAAGCCCACTGACTCCACCTTACGAAGGCCCATTCAAAGTTCTACATCGCAGCAACAAACAGTTTACCATTCAGATGCCCCTACGAACATCTGTCATCACAATCGACAGACTCAAACCAGCACACTTACTCAAGCAAGAAGAACCTACTACTAGAGGAACAACAATGTGTGACACTCGTCGCACACAGACATCGAGCGCGAATAACGAGCCGCGGCCGCTGACCCCGCCGACCTCGAGTACAACCCGCGAATCCTACGTCACTCGCACCGGACGCACCGTTAAAAAAAACGTACGATTCGCTTAAGAGGGGGATGCTGTAGGAACACACATACAGCACACATAGAATTACCGTACCTCCAAACAGTTACCTCCAAACAGTTACCAGTTACCTTCAAACAGTTACCAGTTACCTCCAAACAGTTACCAGTTACCAAGGAATACCAACAACACCTTATTACCAATACGTTTTGACAACATCCATTCAGGAATAATCGAACAACGCCGTCTCGAGAGAGACGCTATACGTTTGACTCATCTGTTGAAAGGAAAAAGAGGCCGCCTTGAAAAAGGCGTTTACTGCCAAAGGAATATGATACGTGATGCGTTGCGTGGGTTCAACGACATCACTCGTAAGTACGTTTTTGACACATGAAGTTGATATATCGCAGCGGAGATCTGTACGCGAAGACTGCACACGAAGATTACATCGCAGCGGAGATATGTCCACGAAGACTACACACGAAGGATACATCGAGGCGGAATCTTGGCGCGAAGACGACACACGAAGCCGGCGCATCGCAGCGGAGACCTTGACACGGCGGGCGGCCCTCGGCGAAAAGGAACGACTCAGCGCGGCTACCTATATTTATAGATTCACAGCGCGGGCCAGCGGCGCCCCGCGCCCCTCTCCGAGACGCGACGCGTGTTAAACATCGTAGTAATAATATTGTATTTTATAATTGTAAATAATTAGTCATAGCGCAACTTGTACCATAAAAAATGTAGATATAAGCAGGGGTTTTGAAGTCGAATAACACAGATCATATCGGACACGCAGTTTTATTTTACCTAGAAGATTCTTCCTCCTCCAAAACACAATAACACTACAGATGTTACTTCACGTAGTACAGTTCTCGTTACAGTTGTCGCAGTAGGTATTCTCAAAGATCGCTTCTTAAGTGTCGCTGTTTTCGTATCGGTAGTCAAGTGTAGACTGACTCGGCGTCGGCGTCACGGCGCTATATATAGGCCAGCTGATCGAACATTCCAGAATCGTCTAGACGTAATAATAATAGCGCATAACTTCGAGTACATTCAGTAGGTACCTACGGTAATTCCCGGAAACGGGTTTCTAGAAATTTCGATGTCGTCACTTTGTTGACAAAATTGATAAAACCTGTACCATTCAATAGGCCACCTTAAGTCTAGGAATGCGTTTTTATATTATATCTAGATAATGTCTAGATCTCGAGTTATAAAGCTTAAAAGTTACGCACTGCATGTCACGCGATATTGAACCTTATGCCCTCGACATAAGGTGCATTCGTAAAATTGCCCCCTTCTTAGTCGTGCTCGTCCCGAGCATGATTTGAACCATAATAGCGAGCTAGGCGGTCTACGTGTACGATCTTCAGCTTCCCTCTAGGTCCTTTCTTTATCCGGTAGGTGACATCGTTTATCCTCGTTACTATCGTGTACGGACCCTCCCATTTGACTTGAAATTTCGGACTCTTTCCTTTTCTCCTAATGGGATTATGTAACCATACCAAAGTTCCCTCTTCAAATCTGGGCACGTTAGCTTTGCGGTCGTATCGGATCTTCATTCTCTCGCTGGTTTTCAGACCATTCTCTCTCACTAGCTCATGTATTCCATCTAGTTTACGTCGTAGGTCGGCCACATAGTCGACGGCTAGGATAGGGGTATCGGGGGGTGTTCCGGTTAGTGCATCTATAGGTAGTCTAATTTCTCGGCCGAAGTTGACTTTCGCCGGAGTACAATTTGTGCTATCATGTGTTGCAGAGCGGTATGACATTAAGAAGAGTGGAATATATTGGTCCCAATCCCTCTGGTGTTCTTCAACTACTTTGGCCAAATGATTCTCTAGCGTCTGGTTGAATCTTTCGACCATTCCATCTGACTGAGGGTGGTATGGTGTTGTACGAGTCTTATGTATCCCGAGTAGTTGACAAACCTCTTGAAATAGTGAAGACTCGAAGTTTCTACCCTGGTCAGAGTGTAACTCCAAGGGTACGCCAAATCGACAGAACACCTCGAACACCTTTTTGGCGACTGTGTGAGCTTCTTGGTTAGGTACTGCAAAAGCTTCTGGCCATTTGCTGAAATAGTCTTGCATGACGATGATATACCTATTGCCTTCTTCAGTAACAGGGAATGGCCCGGCTATATCGACAGCAACTCTTTCCCATGGTGCACCAACATTGTACACTTTCAGCCGACCTCTGGCTCTTGTTTGCGGTCCCTTTACTGAGGAGCAGGCTACACATTTCCTACACCAGTCCTCTACGTCTTCGCGGCAATGCACCCAATAGAACCTTTTTCTCACCTTCTCCAGAGTTTTCTTTACTCCTAGATGTCCTCCGGATACTCCGTCGTGCACCTGTCTTAGCACCGACGCGACCTTCTCACAGGGGACAACTATCTGTAAGGCGACCTCCTGTCCACTAGGTGATTCCCATTTCCTCTTCAGAACTCCATTATCAATTATCAGGCTGTCCCATTGAGCCCAGTAACTTTTTGCTGTTGGGCTAAGCGCTGATATTTCACTCCAAGGGGGCCGCTGGCCACTTTTCTTCCATTCGATTACTGTCTTCAAGTCGCTATCTTCCTTTTGTGCGTCTTCCAATGATCGATTATCCCAGTCTTCATCCAAATCGTTCACCTGGATAATCCTCACGTTCTCTGTCTTTTCCTGTTTGCGTTCTTCACCTCGGTCCGTACTACCTGAAGTAATCTGGCGGCGGCGGACCTTTCGTTTTGCCTTTTTCTCGAGGCGCTTCTTTTTACGCGCCTCGTCCTCGACTTCCTTGTCCCGCCTTGCTTCCGCCGCACTCCACGACTTTCCGCGCGACCGCTCGCGCTCTTGTTCTCGCTTGCCGGAACGTTTGCGTTCCCGGTCCTTCACACGTACCCGCTCTCGTTCAGCGGGTCGCTCGCGGCGCCCATTCCGATCGCTCCGCTCGCGCCAATCGACGCGCTCGCTCGGGCGCTCGGGCTCGACCTTGGCGTCGCGCTTGCGCCACAGCAACACCTCTGCGTCTTTACTTGTCCAAGAAGCATTTCTTCCCTTAGCCTTCCTGGGACAATCAATTCGAATGTGCCCCTTTTCGCCGCACTCATAACAAGTTGGTCCTCGTCGGGCTTTTATATGTGCGGTCACTTTTCGAATACGGTCGTGTTGTCGGCCATCTTGACGTACAGCTTCCACCTCCAGAGCATGTGTCAAGGCTGCCTTCAAGGTCTGATGGTGACCCAGACGTACTGCAGCTCTGACTTCTGCATCTCGAATCCCATCAGTAAAGAATCGCAGAGTAGTAGCGTCAATCAGTCCCGGTGTTGATGCATACGCCTTCCGAACCAAACGTTCTATTTCCGTTGCCCACTGTTGTAGACCCTCACTGCTCTTCTGTGTGCGGTCGCGGAGTTGGGCCCTGTAGACATGTTCGAGATGTTTCTCTCCATATCTAGTCTCCAACGCTTCTAACAGACAGGCTAGGGTATTGCAATCGCCGGAAATATTTTCGAGGATTTGTACCGCATCACCACGCAGAGCAAGCGTAAGAGCGGTTACCGCTTGATCGTCGTCCCAATTGTTGCCTTTGGCGACCTTCTCAAACTGTAGACGGAAGGCCACCCATGACGTTGTTCCGTCAAAATGAGGTACCTTGAAAGTCGGCAAAGCACTGGGTACCGGTACCACACCTTTAATAACTCCTTTTTGTACCTTCTCATGCAAACATTCTACTTCCTTCCCAAACTCCATGATGGTACTGTTTAATTTCTCCATACGAGCTTCTTGTTGGTCCATCCATCTTGTTGTGCTTGTAGGAACACACATACAGCACACATAGAATTACCGTACCTCCAAACAGTTACCTCCAAACAGTTACCTTCAAACAGTTACCAGTTACCTCCAAACAGTTACCAGTTACCAAGGAATACCAACAACACCTTATTACCAATACGTTTTGACAACATCCATTCAGGAATAATCGAACAACGCCGTCTCGAGAGAGACGCTATACGTTTGACTCATCTGTTGAAAGGAACAAGAGGCCGCCTTGAAAAAGGCGTTTACTGTCAAAGGAATATGATACGTGATGCGTTGCGTGGGTTCAACGACATCACTCGTAAGTACGTTTTTGACACACGGAGTTGGTATATCGCAGCGGAGATCTGTACACGAAGACTGCACACGAAGGTTACATCGCAGCGGAGATATCTACACGAAGACTGCACACGAAGGATACATCGCAGTGGAATCTTGGCGCGAAGACGACACACGAAGCTGGCGCATCGCAGCGGAGACCTTGACACGGCGGGCGGCCCTCGGCGAAAAGGAACGACTCAGCGCGGCTACCTATATTTATAGATTCACAGCGCGGGCCAGCGGCGCCCCGCGCCCCTCTCCGAGACGCGACGCGTGTTAAACATCGTAGTAATAATATTGTATTTTATAATTGTAAATAATTAGTCATAGCGCAACTTGTACCATAAAAAATGTAGATATAAGCAGGGGTTTTGAAGTCGAATAACACAGATCATATCGGACACGCAGTTTTATTCTACCTAAGAAGATTCCTCCTCCAAATTGGTGACCCCGAAGAAAAGAAAGAAAAGAAGAAATATCAAGACTGAATCCCTGCAGAAATTATATTAAAAAAAAATGTCGAGGAGCGAAGAATTCAGCGATGCATTAGGCGTCACAACAATGAAGAACGACGTAGCTACGATATCGCTGCCTGCACGACTACCACCATTTTGGCGCCAAAATCCACGTCTTTGGTTCGCGCAGTTCGAAGCCGCCGTCGCCGCCAGCAAGATAGGTGACGAGCAAAAATTTAACCTTGTCGTCCCACTACTCGGCTGCAGCGACCTGGAACAAATCGCCGACATCATACTGGAACCGCCAGCCACCGGTAAATACAGCGCACTGAAAGAGAGACTGATTTCAACATATCAAGAATCAGACCATCGCCAGCTTCAGAAACTCCTCAGCGGTCTCGAACTCGGTGATCAGAAACCGAGCCAGCTGCTACGTAAAATGCGGGACTTAAGTGGCAAACTTCTGTCCGACGAAGCGCTCAAGGTCATGTGGCTCAATCACTTGCCCGCCCATGTTCGCGCAGTATTATCCGTGAACACAGAATCTACACTCGAAGTTCTAGCTGCGATGGCCGACAAAATGATGGAACACTTCGAACCAACAGTCGCCGCAGTCTCCGTAGTTCCCCCGCCAGCATCGGTCAACGAAGTACAACAGAACTCCGTCACAAATCTGCAAATCAGCATGCTTTGCAAACAAATTGAAAAGCTATCTCTCGAAGTCGCCGAATTACGAAGTAATCAACAATATGCGTCACATCGCCGTTCCCGCTCGCACTTTGCTAGCCGTCAACATAGCCGCTCTCGCTCACACGCAAGGTCAAGGCCGCGCGCTAGTAACGCACGTACACCGAGGGACGCCGACTGGCTATGCCGTTATCACTATCGATACGGCGACGATGCTCGGAATTGCGAGTCGCCGTGTTCCAAGAGCAAGCAGGAAAACTAAAATGTACATCGACTGTGGCGGGTGTCGATGTAAACCACACATCTCGCCGCCTATGCGTGATCGACATCAACAACAGAGAGAGATTTCTCGTCGACACAGGAGCCGACATATCGGTATTAGCCGTCCGAAATAAGAAAAATAAACCGACCCAGAATACCTACAAATTGTTCGCGGCAAACGGAACAGAGATTCGTACCTACGGAGAGCGCACGCTTGAACTCAACTTAGGTTTACGAAGAAGCTTCAAATGGACATTCGTAGTCGCCGATGTAAAAACCTCAATACTGGGTGCAGACTTCCTAGTATACCACAAATTGCTAGTCGACCTGCACCAGAGGAAACTTATCGACCGCGTTACCGATCTCAGCGTGAACGCCATCAAAATAAATAACAACGAAGAAACTATACACATGGTCAACCGAGACCACGTATATCACGACATATTGAAGAAATACCCTGATGTTCTGCGGCCGATGTCACTCAAGACTCCAGTGAAGCATGACGTCACACATCATATTGAGACTACAGGACCGCCGATATACGCACGGCCGCGCCCTCTACCGCCGGACAAATACAAAGCGGCAAAACTGGAATTCGAGCGCATGATAGAGATGGGTATATGCAAGCCGTCAAAAAGTCCATGGGCAAGCCCTCTCCACGTCGTCAAGAAAAAGGATGGGTCACTTCGTGTATGTGGAGACTACCGGAGACTAAATGCAGTCACCGTACCTGACAGATATCCCATTCCACGTATTCAGGATTTTACGTACCAGTTACACGGCAAGAAAATATTTTCAAAGTTGGACCTGAAAATGGCATACTTTTGGATTCCTATAGCTGCACAAGACGCACAGAAGACCGCAATCATAACACCTTTCGGCCTATTCGAATTCAACTGCATGACGTTTGGATTACGCAACTCAGGCCAAACATTTCAACGTTTCATGCATGAAGTTTTACGAGGACTGGACAACATCGTATTCTGTTTCGTCGACGATCTACTTGTCTATTCAAATAACCAGGAAGAACATCGCCAGCACTTACAAATAGTACTCGAACGCCTAAATACCTACGGCGTCAGTCTTAACATCGACAAGTGCGAGTTTGATAAAGAAAACATAGAGTTCCTCGGTTATCAAGTATCAGCAAATGGTATCAATCCCACGCAAGAACGTATACAAGCAATAGTCAATTACCCGAAACCACAGACAGTACAAGAACTAAGAAGATTTTTAGGCATGATTAACTTTTATCGCAGCTGTTTACCACATCAAGCCGAACATCAGCATGAATTAAACAAGTACCTACACAACAGCAAGAAAAATGATAAAACTCCGATACAATGGACACCAGAAAGCGAGCAAGCTTTTGAGAAATGCCGACAAAGCATTCTCAAGGCCACAACACTTACGCACCCGATTCCCAACGCAATATTACGTCTATACACAGACGCGTCAAACACTAGCATTGGCGCTGTATTAGAACAAAAGGTTGATGGCGTATGGAAACCACTGGCATTCTATTCAAAAACATTGAGTGATACGCAAAGAAAATATAGCGTATATGATCGCGAGTTATTGGCAATGTTCACCTCAATTAAACACCTACGTCGGCTGATAGAAGGCAACGACGTAACAATATTCACCGACCATAAGCCATTAACGTATGCATTATCAAGATCGCCCAGTACCAGCGATACACCGAGAAGAGAGCGTCAACTACATTACATAAGTCAGTTTTGCTCGAAAATTCAATACGTACACGGTAATAATAACGAAGCGGCCGACGCCCTATCTCGTATAGAAGAAATCGACTTGTCACAATCTACGATCGACTACAATCAACTCGCTAAAGACCAAGAGAACGACGACGAACTCAAGATCAGCATGACCAACCCGAATCTGAAGTTTGCAGAAATCACATTGCCCGGAGGTCAACGACCTATCATATGCGAAACATCAACAGGCAACTTACGCCCGTACCTACCAGCGTCTTATCGTTTTGTAGCGTTCAAAGCACAACACGAACTTAGCCACCCAGGTGTACGTACGACAAGAAAGATAATGGTCACTAAATTCTTTTGGCCGAATATGAATAAAGAAGTCGGTATGTGGACAAGGTCATGCATCGGATGCCAGCGCGGGAAAATCCAGCGACATGTTATCAGCCCGCTCGGCGAGTTTCAAAATTCAGCGCGTTTCGAACATATTCACGTAGACATTGTCGGACCACTTCCGCCGTCTAATGACTATAGATACCTAGTCACGATGGTCGACCGTTGCACTAAATGGCCCGAAGCAATACCTACTCGTGACATCACCGCCGACACTGTTGCTAAGGCAGTTTACGAGGGATGGATAGCGCGATTTGGCTGCCCCTTACGTGTGACAACGGATCAAGGCAGACAGTTCGAGTCGTCATTATTCAACGCACTGATGAAGAAATTTGGCATAACACGGATTCGAACCACCGCATTTCACCCTCAAGCAAACGGTCAAGTCGAACGATGGCATCGAACCTTGAAATCCGCACTTATGGCGCGAAACGCCGGCGTACACTGGAGCGAGGAACTAGCGACCGTACTCCTTGGTTTAAGAACAGTTTTACGTGAAGATACGCAAGTCAGCCCAGCTCTCATGACATACGGGTCAACATTAAGAATACCGTCAGATTTTTTCACGCCTACACAGCCAAAAAACGACGACGCAGAATTCGCCCGTCAGCTGACCGAAACAATGTCGACACTATCTCCAAACAGCAAGTCACATAGCAACAACAGAAAGATTTTCGTGTACAAAGACTTGGCTACGTGTTCTCATGTCTTCGTGCGTAATGATACCGTACGAAGCCCACTGACTCCACCTTACGAAGGCCCATTCAAAGTTCTACATCGCAGCAACAAACAGTTTACCATTCAGATGCCCCTACGAACATCTGTCATCACAATCGACAGACTCAAACCAGCACACTTACTCAAGCAAGAAGAACCTACTACTAGAGGAACAACAATGTGTGACACTCGTCGCACACAGACATCGAGCGCGAATAACGAGCCGCGGCCGCTGACCCCGCCGACCTCGAGTACAACCCGCGAATCCTACGTCACTCGCACCGGACGCACCGTTAAAAAAAACGTACGATTCGCTTAGAGGGGGATGCTGTAGGAACACACATACAGCACACATAGAATTACCGTACCTCCAAACAGTTACCTCCAAACAGTTACCTTCAAACAGTTACCAGTTACCTCCAAACAGTTACCAGTTACCAAGGAATACCAACAACACCTTATTACCAATACGTTTTGACAACATCCATTCAGGAATAATCGAACAACGCCGTCTCGAGAGAGACGCTATACGTTTGACTCATCTGTTGAAAGGAACAAGAGGCCGCCTTGAAAAAGGCGTTTACTGTCAAAGGAATATGATACGTGATGCGTTGCGTGGGTTCAACGACATCACTCGTAAGTACGTTTTTGACACACGGAGTTGGTATATCGCAGCGGAGATCTGTACACGAAGACTGCACACGAAGGTTACATCGCAGCGGAGATATCTACACGAAGACTGCACACGAAGGATACATCGCAGTGGAATCTTGGCGCGAAGACGACACACGAAGCTGGCGCATCGCAGCGGAGACCTTGACACGGCGGGCGGCCCTCGGCGAAAAGGAACGACTCAGCGCGGCTACCTATATTTATAGATTCACAGCGCGGGCCAGCGGCGCCCCGCGCCCCTCTCCGAGACGCGACGCGTGTTAAACATCGTAGTAATAATATTGTATTTTATAATTGTAAATAATTAGTCATAGCGCAACTTGTACCATAAAAAATGTAGATATAAGCAGGGGTTTTGAAGTCGAATAACACAGATCATATCGGACACGCAGTTTTATTCTACCTAAGAAGATTCCTCCTCCAAATGCTGTTTTTATTTTAAGCTCTTTGACCTCTTCTTTGGTTGTTTCCCACTTTTCATTAAGTTCTAATACTAATTGCTGGGATTCCTTTATTTGTGACTGGGTTGCTGCCTGGGATTGTTTTATTTGAGCCTGGATTTCTGCCTGGGCTTTTGCCTGGGATTCTGCCATACCTTTTATTTGCATCGTTAAGTGAGCCAGCAGCGCCGATAAATCGCATCCACTGCTTCCGGGAATAGTGGTGGTAGTAGGCGCACTTGTAGGTGTTACGACGGCCGCTTCTGTTTCGGGTGCAGGGACACCAAGCCCTTCTTCCTCTTGACGCGCCAAATCCATCGCTGCTTGTCGTCGCGTGCGAACTCTTTCGTCTTCCCTTGGCGTGACCGGCATTCCGCTTCTGACACCAATTGTTACGGGCTAGGGGTACTAAAATACCGGTTAAGGGTTACGAAGTTTATTGGCAACGAAGGTACAGTCGATTGTAGGCAATGACAAGTAGAATATTGTTGACGTTGCACCGAAGTCTTCCCTTACGTCCACGAAGTCCGTGTCGTAAACACACAATAACACTACAGATGTTACTTCACGTAGTACAGTTCTCGTTACAGTTGTCGCAGTAGGTATTCTCAAAGATCGCTTCTTAAGTGTCGCTGTTTTCGTATCGGTAGTCAAGTGTAGACTGACTCGGCGTCGGCGTCACGGCGCTATATATAGGCCAGCTGATCGAACATTCCAGAATCGTCTAGACGTAATAATAATAGCGCATAACTTCGAGTACATTCAGTAGGTACCTACGGTAATTCCCGGAAACGGGTTTCTAGAAATTTCGATGTCGTCACTTTGTTGACAAAATTGATAAAACCTGTACCATTCAATAGGCCACCTTAAGTCTAGGAATGCGTTTTTATATTATATCTAGATAATGTCTAGATCTCGAGTTATAAAGCTTAAAAGTTACGCACTGCATGTCACGCGATATTGAACCTTATGCCCTCGACATAAGGTGCATTCGTAAAAGTATTATGCGGTGTCTTGTTACCGTTACACTGTACACTGTGATGTTGTTACTTCACTTTTCATTTATTTGTTGATAAAGAAACTTACTTATGTATCGTAGGAACAATGTAAGACGACAATATTGGCACACAGCACAAATAGCTGACCTGTGACTGTGCTTGTGAGCCTTGGGGCTGACCTAGCGCGGCACGTAACGCTCGAAACTCTGCCTGCGAACGCGGCGAGCGCGGCCGCGCGGTGGTCCAAGTGAGACGCGAGCTCTTATCGGTGTCGACAATTCGACATATATCAGGTATTTCAAACTATATTCACTAGATAGTTCGATCCTGAGATGGGAGGTGTTGAACACTAGAGATGGTGTGTACACCATCACAATATAAATAAAAACAAACGAACAACTGGTGACTTTTTTAACTTCCACGAAGAATTGAGGTTAAAGCCATCACAATATAAATAAAAACAAAGGAACAACTGGTGATTTTTTTAACTAACACGAAGAATTGAGGTCGAAGAGTATACTCGAATGCCCATGTCTTTTGACTACATACTAAATAAAATATCACCTAAAATCAGCAGATACTAACTTTCGCAAAAGTATTAAACATGATGAGAAATTGTTTATAACGCACATCCGCCAAGCGACAAGAACGCATTGGATCGCTGGCTGACTAGGCCCGTATAACGTATTGTGGCCTGTAGGCCTAGTATGAGTTTTCAATACGAAACTCAATCGTCGATATCGAGCGCGTTTGGCGCTCTCATTGGTTGAGAATACTTACGACCTTGAAGCGGGCCAATCGCTGAGTCAAACGCGCTCGATATCGACGATCGAGTTTCGTAATGAAAACTTATACTAGGCCTATTGAACGCGCAGATAGAAGCGTTTGAAAGGTACGCGTGCTTTCCCTCTAAGTCCCGTCGAGCTAGGCTTCCGAGTTATTACAATATGGAGGTGCAGGCGCGTTTCATGTTTGATACTTCGCGCCCGTCGTCGCAACCGCGCGAGGCTCGCAGTGTGGACACACACTAATGCAAATAATTTAATAGAAACAGTATGTTTTTGTTTAGTATGTGTTTAAGTGATGATTTCGTAAATCAGTTTATATGGGATACCTAGTATTATTAGTTTTGAAATAATCCCTACTATTATCATAAATACGAAAGTAACTCTGTCTGTCTGTTACGCTTTCACGTCTATACCACTGAACTGATTTTATTGAAATTTGATACCAAGATAGAGTTGACCTAGAGAAATAACAGAATAGTTCTGATTCCAGATTTTTGAAGAGTTCTTTTATAAACGCTATATGTATAACCGACCTACACGCGGGCGAAAAGCTAGTATTATATGTATAAGCACAAGTACTCGTAAGACGATTAGTAAAGGAAGTATTAGCCCTTTTCTGTGTGCGTGTTAATGTCCACCTGCCTACCAACAACAGCTTGCCAATTGAAAGTGAAACGCAATATTCGATCTCTTCTCACAGATTTTCACTCTAAACCTTTATTTATATTTGATTTATAACACCTAGATGTATAGTTCGGTACTCAGCGCTACGATAAATGGGAAGCAAAAAAACACCGCTGTGTGAAGTCTGATACACATGACACACGCACACTTAGTAGTGCACGTGTGTCGCGTCAGCTTAATAGAAACATCAACTTTTTGATGGAAACCTCATTTTATAGCGAAAATGAGGTTTCCATCAAAAAGTTGATATCCCAAAAAATTGAAGATTCGTTTTTCATTTCGTGTGCGTTCGCGCAGCGGATTGTTGTTGAATTTAAAGATTTTAATTATGCAGATATTTAGTGTATGACGTCGTATAATTGTGTAAGGCAAAAAAAAAAAATTGTGCACATAGTCATTGTCGAGAAATTCACCAAAAACTGATTCTGCTGGGAGAACGTTGTTCTGGCGGAACTTTTTGAAGGGAAACTTCTTTACGCACGCTTGACTTGGGGAGTAAGCAGCTGGCGAAAGCGTTACGAAAAATGATCGGGCAATGCGAACGGAAGTTAAGTGGAGGATAAAAGCACAGAGGCGCGAGCTTGGTACTACAAGGTCTACAACGAGTTTTTTTTTCAATAAAAATAGAAGATCTATGCAAAAATATATATATTTTTTTTAAATTTTGAGACACGGTTACACTTATTTATTTATTTACACTTAACACTATACATTAAATTTTATGTTGACTGACAACCATTGAGGGGGTCAGTTAACATAAAATTTGATACCGCCTACTTCACAGTCCCTCCTGTATCCCCCCCTCCCTTACTCCCTATACTAACGGAATAACGGTTACTTAACCTGTATGATACGAACTGGGCCTGTAGCCAATGTAACATCGCTTCATAGCGAATAGAAATCGAATACCAAACCAACCAATGGCGGGAACGATTGACCACGTGATTTATTGTGTCACGTGGTCAATCGTTTTCGTTAGCTAGTAAAATGAAAAGTAAAGTAGTAGTAGTAGTCTGTAAAAATGACGGCCTTCTCAAAATTAGTGTGTCACTCTATAAAAAGACAAGCTTCCAATATAGCCACACACTCACCAGTAAATACAGAAGATTCCTTAGGGCCTTTAAACTGCAGTATAATCTTGGAGCTTTGGTAATAGACCGCAGCGCCAGTATGGCTAAATATGGGATTTCTTGGATATACCAATATCAAAAATAATTTTTGGGATATAAGTTAATAGTAATAGTTAAGGTAATATAATAATAGTATTAGTTAAGGTAAGGAAAATTAAAAAGGGGTAATCTGGGAAACTGAACGATCGGGTATGCTAAATTTAGGGTAAGTCGAAAGGATACTATGGATAAAGGTAATTCTTTGTTTTTCCAGTAATTTGAGCTTCTGCATAAGGCATCTAACTCATTCAGTCTTCTTATAAGAAAAAAAAAAAAAAAAAACATATTTATTAGGGTAACTGCATGCTATTAATTCTTGTAATTGTAACAAATTACAATTACAAGAATTAATAGCATGCAGTTACAACAGCAGAACAGCTTTCATTTAGTTACAATTAACAGCGGGTCCCAAACTAGGCACAGCCTGTATCTTGGTGGTGAGGATGAGAGGATCTACATATTACTCTGGACATAAAACGGGAAGACAAATATTGGCGCCTAAGGGCCAGAGGAGGTTCAGCACATTTGACCTGCAATGCGTTGATGCGAGATCACTTCATACAACCTGAGATGACTCGAAGGCATCTGGCCTGAACTCTATCCAGCCCAGCCAAAGCACCTTTGTTGCAAGGAATCAAGAGAAACGTTCCGTAGTCTAAAACACTACGGACTAATGCGTTATATGCTAATTTCATGGTGAATGGGTGAGCACCCCACCACACACCCGCAAGTACTTTTAAAATTGAAAATATACTTTCACATTTTTTAATCAAATGATTTATATGATGTTTGCCAGATAATTTTGAGTCTAAAATAACGCCTAAAAATTTAACTTTTTTCACGACAAGGATATTATGGCCTAATATGTTGACCGAGATATGCGGAATGATTCTTTTGCGAGAGAAGATTACCGTCTAGCTTTTATGAGCAGATAGGGACAGCCCATTGCTTAAAAACCACTGGTTTAAAGAATCCAGAGAGAAGCACAAAGATGACGCTGCGTCAACTATGGACGGATCTGTCACATACAATACAATGTCATCGGCGTATTGTAGTATCTGGCAATTGTTGTTTAGGCAGGACCCAATATCAGCCGTATACAGATTGTAGAGTATGGGACTGAGGACAGAACCTTGTGGGAGGCCTCTCCATGTCTGCCTTGCATCGAAGTCCTCTCCCTGGACTCTCAAAACCAATGAGCGGGACGTCAGAAGTTCGCATATGCATTGTATCATCTTAGCCGGAAGACTCAGCTGTTGCAGTTTTTGCCTGAGTACGGGAAGAAGTACACTGTCATACGCTGAAGAAATGTCAAGGAAGGAGGCAACAACGGATTCATTTTTAGAGTATGCTATGCGGATATCCGCAACTAAAATACTAACACTATCCATTGTGCCTAGTCCTTTTCTAAAGCCAAATTGATGATTCGGCAATAGATCTTTTGATTCGACTATCCACTCAAGGCGGTTTTTAATTAGGTGTTCAAGTAATTTGGCTAGAACTGAAGAGAGAGCAATTGGCCTAAGGCCATTCGGATCATCTGCATGTTTGCCAGGTTTCAATAAGGGAATGATAATTTGAAGTTCCACTGATCTGGAATCCAACTATGACTATAGCAGAAATTTAAAATGTTTAAAAAGTAAGTCTTCGCCTTTTCACCTGAATGTGTAATGAATGAGTATGGTACCCCATCAATACCAGGCGCTGAGTCCCGGACATGCTTGAGCACCACACTCAGTTCCTCCAAGGTCGAAAGAAATGGCATGTCGAAAGGATCCTGAATTGAATTATGTAAGGGAGCGTTTTGGAATTCGGATAAGAGAGGAACATAAGATGGTGCAATTCTGTCAAAAAAAAGTTCAGCTGTTTCCCTAGCAATTGGTGAAGAAATTGATGAGGAGCATCCACGTCTAAATCTGTTTATGTGTTTCCAGACGACTGAATCTGGAGTAGAGGGTGATAAGGAAGAGCAAAACTTAACCCAACCCATGCGTTTCTTCTTACGTAGAAAACGTTTCGTTTTGGCACTAATGTGACAATATGTCAATAGATTTTCAGTGCTCATATTTGAATTGTAACCCAGCTTGGCCTCTTTCCTATCCCTGATTGCCGAAGTGCATTCTGGGTCCCACCACGGAGGTGAAGGGATTTTATTTCAAGCACTGTTTTTTAAGGGAATGCAGGAGTCTGCACTGGATGTAATCGCTGCCACAAAACCCTCATAACAGCTCTTGGCATGGCGGTGACCAAAAGGATCTAATAAATTTGAGTTTAAATTTGGAAGAGCATCAATTTTCTGCTCCAATAATGATACATACTTTGACCAATCAGGTTTGGCCAAATTATATTTCAAAAGTGGAGGGGAAGTTTTTTCTAAATAGGGTTTATTATTTAAATATACAACTATAGGGTAGTGATCACTACCATGCGACAAGGCTGTGCACATCCACTGAGTTGATGCTGCTAATTCAACCGAAAAAAGTTAAGTCTACGCAACTCTTTTGTTGACCTGGGAGAGATCGTCGTGTTGAGCAACCGTTATTTAAAACACAGAGGTCCAAGTCATCTAAGAGCTCAACCAGGGCTATACCAAAGGCATCACAGCGTTCAGACCTACGTGACCTACGGCGTCCCGCAGGGCAGCATATTGGGTCCGACACTATTTCTGATATACATCAACCATCTCTGCCAAATGACACCAGAAAATGGCCGCGTCTTCTCATATGGAGATGATACAGCTATTGCATTTTCTGGTGATACGTGGGAATCCGTATATCAGTCTGCTGAGAACGGCCTGTTCGAAATTGCTAAATGGTTAAACTCACATCTTCTAACGCTGAATATTTCTAAAACTAAATATATTGCTTTTACAAACTACAACAACACTCAGCCCGGACCTAACTTAACTCTCAAAATTCACGGATGTCTTGACATATCTAGCACCAACTGTAGCTATAAAGATATTGAAAAAGTAAAACATATTAAATATCTAGGTATAATTGTGGCTCAGCGATTATCTTGGCATACTAATGTAGAAATGGTCCTGACTCGCACGAGAAAACTTATATGGATTTTTAAAAACCTTACATGTGTAACGACTAAAAAATGTTAACTGAAATCTATGTCTCTCTGGCTCAATCAATACTTACCTACTGCATATCTGTGTGGGGAGGTGCGACAAAAACGAAGTTCCTTGAGCTTGAGCAAGTACAGAGATCTCTTATCAAGGTCATGCATACCAAACCGTACAGATTCCCAACAAATGAGTTATACCACCTAAACGGTATTCTCACAGTCAGAAAATTATACATAATAAATATTGTCTTAAAATTACACAAAGTACTACCCTATAATCCTGACTTTCAGAAAAAAAGACGAAAATATACCGCTGCACGAATGGATTTTGTTAAGACTGCATATGCCAGAAGACAATTACTCGGTGGTAGGCCATAACATCGGCCGCCGGCAGAAGTTACCACCCACCAGACAAAGCCTTGCCGCCAAGCGATTTGTCGTGTTCCAGCATGAAGCCGTACGGAGGACGGGTCTAAGCAGTTGTGTTGCGATGTGTGCCGGGTACGATGCGCCTAATGTTGTTGTGTTGGGAGTTTGGTCATGGAGGGTCTTCAGATCAATCTCCCTTTGGCGCAGTATCGTTGGTCGTGTTGTTGGGTTTAACATTGCATCACCTTGCTCAACTGCCGTCTTCCTTCCTATTCGCTCAGTTTTGAGTGAATAGGCTCTTTCTTAATAAACTAGCGCGCTTTACCATCAACGATCGCATCACTGCTTACCATCAGGCGGGATTGCGGTCAAGAGCTAGTTTATATATATTAAAAAAAAAAACAATTACATTCCAGATCCGTTGCCATATATATGTAATAAAATTAATAATTCAATCTACGTTTATATCTTATGTCTACTAATGACTGCAAAAGGCAATTATTGAATGGCTAAAACCAAAGACCTATGATGACATTGAATTATTGTTACATACATAGTTTTTTTGAGCGAATTCATACGCACACAAACCCACACAACAGACACACGCCTCGTTACACTTCACACACACACACACGCACCGCTACACAACATACACACACACTCAGCCCCACTCAACACACTGATCTATACTACCACTACTACTACTACTCATCACTCCTTACCTTTCCACACGGATTATGATGCCACTGAGAGACTTTTGGAAGTGATCTCATAATAAGCAACTCGATACGTCCTACCCACACACACACACTCACTTCAAACACACTCACACACCCCCACACACACACATTCACACTTCACAAATAGACTTCATAACCACACCACAACCAAACATCGACACGAACATACTTTGCTGTCAACTCTTTTAAAATTATATAATTATTTACTTTGTGTTTTCCTTTATGCATTTTTTTTTTGTCAATTTTCTTTCATCTCATAATCTTTGTCATCTGTTAGTATACGTTTGTATTAGTTGTGACACGACCGTGTAGTCAGGAGGCCTGGAGACCTGTAACACAGGTTGTCCTAGTACAGGCTCCAGTTTCCACTACATCATTATATCATGTATACTTTATTTTGTGGTAAACTTATGTTTTAACTAGCTGACCCGGCGAACTTTGTTCCGCCTTAAAGGCAATAAATATCACATGATCACATTTTTTACTTTTTAAATTAGGAACACTGTAAATAAAAAAAAAAAGTATTCCATGACTTTTTTATTTGTCATTTATTTAGTGTAGCACCATGTGAAAGAAATGAATTTCTACTTGTGCTTCGTAAATTATCTAGCTATTGATCTCTGAGATGTCGTGGTGGCCTAGTGGTTAAAACACCAGCCTCTCTTGTCTGATTGCGCGGGTTCGATTCCAGGTCAGGCAAGTATCGATGTAACTTTTCTAAAGTGATATGTACTCTCTAAGTACAATATCTAGGACACCAATGACTGAACGTGAAAGAAAAAATCTTGAGGAAACCTGGACTTTATAAGTCTGAAATCGCCACCCCGCATTGAGCAAGCGTGGTGATTACACTCAATCCTTCTCAGCATGAGAGGAGACCTGTCTCCAGCAGTGGGACGATAAAAAGATTGATGATGATGATGATGATCTCTGAGGTTTGTTCGCCGATTTCGCATTGTCAACGGAACAGTTTCACGGACTGCCGCCTCCCTTTGCTCTTGTGAGTGTTGATCAGAATGTTTCGATTTACTCTTGCATTACCGCTTTGTCGAGAAAGATTTGATGGTCTTGGTCACGGCATGATATTTTTATTGATGATAAATGGCACAGCAATACAATATTAGAAATTTTGAAGTTGAAGTTGGCTTTGTGGTTTTTTATTAGAAACTTTAAACCAGCAGAGAGTATTTATATTCTTTGCTTTAAACGATTGCTTCAACCGGTTAGACTTTTTTTTAAATATGCTCAGCTGTCATTTGCTTTTTGTTATACCATTTTTGGTATATGAATTGCTGACTTACATTTTGAATGAGTTGGACTATGTCTTATGTCACGTCACACGGGAACGACGGGGACGGGTTCTTAACTACCTCCCACCAATATTCAGCTAAATCGGTTCAGCCGTTCTTGAGTTATATATAAATAGTGAATAAGCAACTGAATCGATTCCAATAATTTTTACACCATGTTATATTTAGTCCCAAATACATTTAGAAATTGTTACAGTGTAGTTACCGAGTGCGTCACGCAGCTTACGATACATCATCATAGTATTGTGCGCGCGCAACAGCTGACGCTAGAGGTTAATGCACCGCGCTTGCTCGCCCGCGGATCTTTGACCATAGTTATGTTGGGACAACGAAGTAGAATACACGTAGCAAGCTTATTATAACTTTGTGGTTTTTCATTATATCTTTTTGAAATTTTGTACATAATATTATCAACTTAAAAATACTGGACACGTGTTTCCTACTTTGTGGAGGTGCAGGGTACCAGGGTAGCACAAAAGTTTAGGAGAAGTCGAAACAATAAACCTCATTCATTCGTCATTATCAAATAATCGTAATACATGAAAGAAGGTTTATTGTGCATATTTTTTGACGTGCAAGGTACCAGGGTAGCATAAAAGTGTAGGAGAAATCGAAACAATAAAAAAGCTCATTCATCATTATCAAATCACCATAATACATGAAAGAGGTATTATTGTGCATAGTTTGTGGAAGTGCAAAGTACCAGGGTATCACAAAACTGTAGGAGAAGTCGAAACAATAAACGTCATTCATTCATCATTATCAAATAATCATAATTACATGAAAGAAGGTTTATTGTGCATATTTTTTTGACGTGCCAGGTACCAGGGTAGCATAAAAGTGTAGGAGAAATCGAAACAATAAAAAAGCTCAATAATCATTATCAAATCACCATAATACTTGAAAGAGGTTTTATTGCGCATAGTTTGTGGACGTGCAAAGTACCAGGGTATCACAAAACTGTAGGAGAAGTCGAACCAATAAACGTCATTCATTCATCATCATCAAATAATCATAATTACATGAAAGAAGGTTTATTGTGCATATTTTTTTGACGTGGAAGGTACCAGGGTATCACAAAATTGTAGGAGGAGTCGAAACAATAAACGTCATTCATTCTACTTATCAAATAATCATAATACATGAAAGAAGGTTTATTGTGCATATTTTTTTGACGTTCAAGGTACCAGGGTAGCATAAAAGCGTGGGAGAAGTCGAAACAAAGAAGCTCATTTATTCCCACAGGAACGACGGGGAGCGGCATAGAAAGTATCCTATGTCCTTCTCCCAGTTCTTAGCTACCTCCTTACCAATTTTTAGCCAAATTGGTATAGCCGTTCTTCAGTTATAAATGATGTAACTAACACGACTTTCTTTTTTTCTTTATTAATTTATAGGGACTTTTACGCATAGCGTATGTCAGTCCCATCGTAACCTAAAATTACGACTTTCTTTTATATATATAGATTTATTTAGTGTAGCACCATGTGAAAGAAATGAATTTCTACTTGTGCTTCGTAAATTATCTAGCTATTGATCTCTGAGATGTCATGGTGGCCTAGTGGTTAAAACACCAGCCTCTCTTGTCTGATTGCGCGGGTTCGATTCCAGGTCAGGCAAGTATCGATGTAACTTTTCTAAAGTGATATGTACTCTCTAAGTACAATATCTAGGACACCAATGACTGAACGTGAAAGAAAAAATCTTGAGGAAACCTGGACTTTATAAGTCTGAAATCGCCACCCCGCATTGAGCAAGCGTGGTGATTACACTCAATCCTTCTCTGCATGAGAGGAGACCTGTCTCCAGCAGTGGGACGATAAAAAGATTGATGATGATGATGATGATCTCTGAGGTTTGTTCACCGATTTCGCATTGTCAACGGAACAGTTTCACGGACTGCCGCCTCCCTTTGCTCTTGTGAGTGTTGATCAGAATGTTTCGATTTACTCTTGCATTACCGCTTTGTCGAGAAAGATTTGATGGTCTTGGTCACGGCATGATATTTTTATTGATGATAAATGGCACAGCAATACAATATTAGAAATTTTGAAGTTGAAGTTGGCTTTGTGGTTTTTTATTAGAAACTTTAAACCAGCAGAGAGTATTTATATTCTTTGCTTTAAACGATTGCTTCAACCGGTTAGACTTTTTTTTAAATATGCTCAGCTGTCATTTGCTTTTTGTTATACCATTTTTGGTATATGAATTGCTGACTTACATTTGGAATGAGTTGGACTATGTCTTATGTCACGTCACACGGGAACGACGGGGACGGGTTCTTAACTACCTCCCACCAATATTCAGCTAAATCGGTTCAGCCGTTCTTGAGTTATATATAAATAGTGAATAAGCAACTGAATCGATTCCAATAATTTTTACACCATTTTATATTTTGTCCCAAATACATTTAGAAATTGTTACAGTGTAGTTACCGAGTGCGTCACGCAGCTATATACATCATCATAGTATTGTGCGCGCGCAACAGCTGACGCTAGAGGTCAACGCACCGCGCTCGCTCGCGCGCGGATCTTTGACCATATTTATGTTGGGACAACCAAGTAGAATACTCGTAGCAAGCTTATTATAACTTTGTGGTTTTTCATTATATATTTTTGAAATTTTGTACATAATATTATCAACTTAAAAATACTGGACACGTGTTTCCTACTTTGTGGAGGTGCAGGTTACCAGGGTAGCACAAAAGTTTAGGAGAAGTCGAAACAATAAACCTCATTCATTCATCATTATCAAATAATCGTAATACATGAAAGAAGGTTTATTGTGCAGATTTTTTGACGTGCAAGGTACCAGGGTAGCATAAAAGTGTAGGAGAAATCGAAACAATAAAAAAGGTCATTCATCATTATCAAATCACCATAATACATAAAATAGGTTTTATTGTGCATAGTTTGTGGAAGTGCAAAGTACCAGGGTATCACAAAACTGTAGGAGAAGTCGAAACAATAAACGTCATTCATTCGTCATTATCAAATAATCATAATACATGAAAGAAGGTTTATTGTGCATATTTTTTTGACGTTCAAGTTACCAGGGTAGCATAAAAGCGTGGGAGAAGTCGAAACAAAGAAGCACATTTATTCCCACAGGAGCGACGGGGAGCGGCATAGAAAGTATCCTATGTCCTTCTCCCAGTTCTTAGCTACCTCCTTACCAATTTTTAGCCAAATTGGTATAGCCATTCTTCAGTTATAAATGATGTAACTAACACGACTTTCTTTTATATATATAGATTGTGTGGTGGAAAAAATAAACGTTTATTATTATTATTGGGACAGTTCTTTTTCTCAGCTCTTATGCTGGTTTTAGCTGCATTTACGGGCCAAAGCCAAGTAAATGTAGCAGTGTGGTGTAGTTTATTGTGTTGTGTTTTCTTCTAACTGCATGAACTTTCTAACTATTCTACAGGTGTTTAGGATGGCTACTTTCTGCATGTTGATATATATGGATTCTTCTAGGTCTATTAGTTTTAGGCTACAGAGGAGATGGTTGGGGATAACACCTGTTGTGGAAAGGACGATAGGAACGACATAAACTTTTCCTTGTCTCCATATTCTTGTTACTTCTTCTTTAAGTTCAGTGTATTTGCTAATTTTTTCTGTTATTGTTTTTTGTAGGTTATGGGTGTTGGGAACTGCAATGTCTATTAAATAAGTAATTTTTCTTACTTTATCCTGTAGGGTTATGTCTGGTCTATTGTAATGGATAGTCCTATCTGTAAGAATAGCGCGGTCATAATATAGTTTATATGTGTCATTTTCTAGGATAGCGTGTGGCGTGTAGTTATAGTAGTGAGTGTTAGTGTTATGTATGAGATTGTGTTTAAGCGCTAACTTTTGATGGATGATGTTCGCAACTTGGTTATGCCTGTGAGTGTAATCTGTCTGTGTGAGGGTTATGCATGCTCCCGTTATATGTTGTATGGTTTCTGCTTGAACATGGCATCTGCGGCATTTGTCATTTGTTATATTAGGGTCTTTTATGATAAATTTTCTGTAGTTTTTAGTGTTTATGACTTGATCTTGTATAGCTATAATAAAGCCTTCGGTTTCTGGAAAAAGGTTTCCTATTTTTAGCCACTTGTTTGATGCTAATTTATTTATGTGGGACTGCTCTAGGTCATGAGGGTGTCTACCGTGGAGGGCTTTCTTTTTCCAGTTTTCAATTTTTTGCATTTGTGGGTCTCTGATGTTAGTGTCTTGTGTATTTTGTACGTTTAAGTTCAGCGGAGTGTAATTAAAATCATTTAAGGTAATGGCTTTGTGTATGTTACTTGTGCGAGATTTTGTGTAGAAAAAAGTTTGTAGCCTAGTGATTTGTTTCTGCCAAAGTTGATGTATGTCGATTAGGCCTCTCCCTCCATTTTGTCTTTTGATGACGAGTCGTTCGATCGCAGATTTAGGATGTAGGTTATTGTGTTTTGTGAGTGTTGTGCGTGTAATTCTTTCTAACTGTTCGATGTCAGTTTTTGACCATTTTATTATGCCAAATGAGTAGGTCAGTATTGGTATGGCAAAGGTATTTAAGGCTTTTATAAGATGCTTTCCAGATAGCTGTGTTTTGCAAATTGCATTTATTCTTCTCCGATATTCGATATTTAGTGTCTGTTTAATTGTTGTGTGTTCGAGTCTTTTTAGTTGCTTGTACCCTAAATATTTGTACAGATCTGATGGTTCCATAGCTTCAATTATGTCGGTGTCGCTTACTGTATAGTTGCCGGGCTTTACTTTTCCTTTTATAATATGCAATGTCTTACATTTATCTAATCCAAATTGCATATTAATATCCTGACTAAATGTTTTTGTTGTGTCTATCAAAGTCTTCATTTCTTTTTCGGTTTTAGCATATAATTTGATGTCATCCATATATATGAGATGCGAGATAGTAGTTTCTTCGGAATTGTTTTTAAACTGGTATCCAACCCGGCACCGATTGAGTAAATTAGACAAGGGGTTCAGGGCAAGACAGAACCAAAGCGGGCTCAAGGAATCGCCCTGGTAGATACCCTTCCTAATATGTATCCGTCGAGTTATGAGAGAACTGAGTCGATTATTTATAAGAAGTGTGGTTTTCCATCGTGTCATTATAATGCGTAAGAAGTCAATTATTTTGGGATTAATTTTATATATTTGTAGGATTTGTATTAGCCAAGAGTGTATTATTATTATTATTATTTCTAATTATTATTATTCTCTGTTTTCTTTTAATTAGGAGTGTTATCCAGACCCAATTTACTTTTCTTCCTTTTTTTTTTTTTATTTAAGTTTTGCTTTATGTTATTTTATGCACAATTTTATTATTTTAAAACAAATATTGAGGAGCGGGGCCTCCTAGCACAGGTATAGTTTTTACTTAAAAGGAGGTCCCTACGTAAGATTTACTATAAAAGTTTGTACATGTTTTCGAAAATAAAATTCTTTTGTTCTTTTTTGTTTGTTCATGCATGAGATGATTGCAATATTAATGCAATATTAAATCGGTACCATAACAGTTACGATCAAATCGTATCGATATCGATCCGTCAATATTTTGAACACTTACACATCTCTACTCAAAGAATACCGCCACCTGTGTAGCTATTATTTTTTAGGAAATAAAAATCATTTTACTTAGAATTATTATCAGTTTCGAGTAAACATTGCTTCCGTATAGACTTTGGGTGTATTATGTGATCAATTCGTTTTTTAACGTAAGTAATTTAAAATGCTGATGATGTCTGGATGTGAGTGAAGCTCGTAGAGACTATGAAATCCGTTTTGTACCCCGGTCTCGTGTGATTGTGCGTTACAATGTCTGTACAATCGCGACTACGTAACACGCAGTGTTCTTGAAGCTCATGGTGTTGTCGCTGGTGTAGGGAAACCACGCATCCACGATCCGGATATTGAAAATCAGGTGCTCGAATTATTCAACGAGGACCTGTGACACGAGAGCTAGGCACTAACCATATGCAAGTGTGGAAGGTCAAGTGAGTTCATGACCTATCGGCACCGCTACGGTTAAGCGCGTGACCACGTGACCTGCAAAGCTACCTGTTTTTGTGAAATATTTTTTTTTTTTAGGTTTAGCCAGGTTTTGTATGCATTAGTAGAATCAGTTATCGATACCTAACAACACCTGCACGGGTCGGACAGGGTTTTCTTAACATACTGTATAATTATATGTGAGTATTATTTATGTGGACCATGGATTGTTAAGTGGATATGTGTATAAGTAAGTGAGTGTGTGATTTTGTACTTGAATATAGTGTTGTGTAAGTAAAGGTAAAGTGTGTTTTTTGTGTGTGCTATGGGATGTAGGTATGTCAGTAATTCTTCTGTTTTTGTGTAGTTCTTATTTTGAAGCCAGTTAGTGAGGCTGGTTTTAAGTTTATGTCTGTTTAGTCCTGCGATATTGAGTTCTTTGTGAATATAAATAAATAATGTAGTGCTAATGCTATTAAATTGTTTTCTGGCAAAAGAGGTCTTACAAGGAGTGCGTCCAACCTCCTGCTGCGTCTGCTTGGATCGGGGGGAGGGATGTTTTGGTGTCTTCTCATGGTGGACTTGCGCACAAAGAGCGTTCGAACTGTTAGGTCTGCAGTCTGCGTATAGTTGTTCGGTGGAAAATCTATACGGCTTCTTAGTCATTACTTTGTGCACAGCTCTTTGTGCTCTTTCCAGACCCAGGAGGAGTATCTTGCTGGCGCCACCCCAGACTGGGATGCAGTACTGAATAATGGACTGACAGAGGGCTAGGTAGACGAGACGGCTTAATTGGAAAACTGGATTATTGGAAACCCTCAATAATTGGTGCATATGTCTTGATCCCTTGAGATCCCAATTAACCAGGCTTTATTGTATTATACAGTAGGTATGTTAAGAAAACCCTGTCCGACCCGTGAAGGTGTTGTTAGGTATCGATAACTGATTCTACTAATGGATACAAAACCGGTCTAAACTTAAAAAAAATCCCCCTAAAAAAATAAATATTATTTCGCAAAAAGAGGTAACTTAATAAATGTGTGTTGAGCACTCTTCCTGGGGCGGCCGGCGGCAGGGCACGCGGCACGTAGTCGCATCGCTATTCGCTCATAATAATACCGGTGTTGTCACTTTTTTAAAAATTACCAAATTTCGGGGAGGTTGGAATTAATTCGCGGGAAAAAAAGATTATTTCAAAATTCATTTGTATTGGTACTATGATGATTACGTAAAATTTTATAATATATTTGGTCATGTGTTTACCTAACCTTTATTATCCTTATGGGTCGGACAGGGTTTTCTTAACATACAGTATAGGTATATAAATATATACTAGCTAACCCGGCCACGCGTTGCTGTGGCTAATGTTTTTGTTATATTACATTATAGTAAACAATCTAAGAGGAACAATAAGAGAACATCAGTCACGGAGTCCACTATGCTTTTTCACACAGATGGTATTTGTAAAAAAAATATGGTGATCTCCTTATTTGACTTTCTACTACTATAACCCTTTAGTACGATGAAATTATTTACGAACAAAGACGAAAATGTTGATGTTGGTATACAAATTCACTGGATTGAGATTTGAAGGGCAAGTACGTTGAACACAATTAATTAAAATGTTCTTACACTTGATATTAAGCAGAAATCAATACGTACAAAATAAAAATTTATCAAATTTATTATTTTCATTTAATTTTATAACAAATATAAGTATATTACAGTATAATACAGTAAATAACATGTGACGCTTAAACTCATGAATGAGGTAGGCAAGCAGACAGTCTTAAAAATTAATATCTATTTTTTTGAATTATAAATACTTTCAATTTCAATTCAATTTAACACCAATCGGTGCACAATGTTTTTGGTTAACCTGTCTTTAGCTAACACAAATAGATTCAACGGTTTCCCAACACGTGAACACGCAACATATATTTGCCCATAAGAAAAACATGGATTTTCCAAATCTAAACCACAAATGGACATTGTTTGACCTTGAGATTTATTTATAGACATGGCGAAAGCTAAACGAACTGTAAACTGTAACCTTTTGAAGGGTATGGTAGAATCTGATGGTATCATCGGAATACGTGGCATCAGGACCACTTTTCCTTTAAACTTCCCAGCCAAAATGGTTGCTTCAAGAATGTTTCCGGTGATCTTTTTGATGACCAAACGCGTACAGTTACATAATTGAGGTGGATTCAAATTACGGAGGAGAATAATACGGGAACCAATTTTTAATCGAAGATTATGTGGTGGCATTCCAGGGATATCTAATGAATTTAAAAATTCAATCGGAAAATTTACACTTTCATTTTCATCAACAAAAGTATGGATTGATTTAAAAGACATCAGATCGCCTGGTAACAACTGTTGTATCTGGAAGTTAATTTCGTCAACATCAACGTTTTTGGCAGCCAAAATCGCCCGTTGACTAAGCCATTCATGATTCAAATAATTATTCTGTATATCCGGGAAAATACTCTGAATCAATTTATTTTTATCCTGAACAACAGTGCAAAAATTGTCTAGTAGTTTAATGCATTGCGTATTTGGTTGCAGTTCTATTTTACTGTTCCCAAAATCTAGTAGTTGTTCGGAAAATATTTGTGCTGATGGATCATTTTGCAATTGTACTCGCATATTTATGGTGAATCGAAGTGTTTCAACACTTCGCCATAAGAATGATTGTTTCAAACATGCATTTAATCTCATCCGCGAAAGTAGGGCGAGGTATAACCGGTAAGGTCTGCCGGAAGTCACCAGACAAAAGTAAGATAGCACCACCGAAAAGTTTATTATTGCTGTTTAAATCTTGCATAGTTCTGTTTAATGCTTCAAGTGAATATTTGTGTGCCATTGTGCACTCATCCCAAATTATTATAGAACTCTTCCGCAACACTGCAGCTATTCCACTATTCTTTTTGATGTTATACATTGCATTAGCTTATATAACACGTTCGTAGATTTACCATAGCAGCGCCATCTATTGATTACTTATTCAACCCAGTCGAAAGGTATCGATATCTGTTAGAATCATTTGGAGTTAACAGATAATTGTGACTGTCAAATAATAACAGACAAATAATTAGCAATAAATTAAAATTGCGACTATAATTTGAGACTTAAACTATCCTATCTCTCAAGTTGGATCGAACTGCACATGGTGTGCGAATTTTATTATTATCGGTTAAGTGGTTTAGGAGTCCATTGAGGACAAACATTGTGACACGAGATTTATATATATTAGGATGATACAGTAACAAATTTAGGTAAGTAATAACAATGAACTAGAAGTGACACTAGCCTAGCTATGGATGGTGACAGCATCAAGGTGCTGGAGTCGTGGAGGCAACACCGGCCGTGAAACCGGACGTCACCCGAGCCGCCGCCGCCGGCTCAGGTTACCGGCGCTCGTGTGCACTACTACATAGTCGCTTATAATATTCAGTTGCGAGTTGCGACTCTTGTGAGTGTAGGGGACGCGTAAACCACTTTCCGTATTCTGCACGTCTCCGCGAAGCTGAGAAAACGGATAAGTTATTTAAAGACATACTTTGTATTGCACTTATTATTATGTGTGCTGTTGAATAGTTAGCTGGACTGCATTGGAAGCCACCGCAGGCCTTGTATCTATGTGTGACCTTGATGACGAGATAAACAGCAGAGTCGGTGTTGTGAAAGCTGTGTTCTGTCTTCTGCTCGCACAATTTATGGCTGGAACTAAAATTTCTGTCAAACCTTTTATATTGTTCCGAGACGTGGTGCGTGTATGTATGGTCGCCACATTAGTACTCGTACTTTAGATCGCTTCCACCTTATTGCTTGCAAGATCCTTAAATTGAAACGGTCTGATCGGGTACGAAATACCGAAGTTCTGCAACGTATCGCGGTATGGTGAAAGAAAGAGTGGCGAAGCGCATCTTATATTTTGAACTTGAGGAGTGCAAACGTAAACATAGTAGAAGTTGCGCTGATAGCACACCGGAACTTCTTCTACTAACTCCTCTATTATGTTTTCCAACATTTCGAGGTACTTTGGCCCGGTCAAGACATTTATTTTTTTATTATTTTTATTTGCCCACACATTGGCATTAAAACACACTTGGTGATGCATCTCTCGCACCAAATGTGGGTTATGAAAAGACCACCAATGATCGTTGTGCACGTTTTAGAGGCCTACAAGAGTGAACAACGCTTCATCCGTGCACAAGATGTTGGCGTCGCGATGACTTAAAAGCCACTCGCATAAGTCTCGACGTGATACTGGATCAGGGTCATGGAGTTCCTGAACGGGTTGGTAGTGGTATGGGTGTAGTCCAGAAGTGTTAAGCAGCTTCCATACTGCATTCTGACTAACACTAAAGCGACGTGCCGCATTGTAAGTACTGGATCTGGGATCTCGCTCGAAAAAAATATTTTATGATTGTAATAATATTCAGGTTAAGCTTCAATCCTCTTTTCTTTAAGAAAATGAATAATTAAGCTATAACCACTTTAATGGTAACATATAATATAATAATTATCACATCTAAAAACCACGAATGATTTTTATAATTTTTACCATAACAATATCATAAGTTTGTCAGGGATTCTATTCTATTCTATTTTTTTAGAGTTTATGGCAATGGTGCCGATGTCGACAATTCTGCCAATGTCTAATGTGCTATGAGAAAAAGTGCGAAGGTAACTAAATAAACAATAAAATAAAAAAAATAAAATACAATTCTAATTCAACAATAATTTGATAACACTGTGTTCAATGTGAGATTTGTAGACAAGTGTTGGTTGGTACACTGAAACAAACAAAAAAATAATAGTAATAATAAAATACGTGAAATATGTTATGGTTAATTATATTAAATATGAACATTGAAAAACACACAAAAATAATCATAGTTTGACGTCATTAATACGGACAAAATCCATCAAGGATTTGAGGGTGGCGCTGCACAAAACGAAGGCCGTGTTCTTTCACGGCTCCCGGCAGCGCCCCCCACCTGACGCCCACATTTATGTGGAAGGGGTGAGGGTTGGGGTTGAGGCCCAGATGAAATATCTGGGCCTCATGTTGGACAGCAGGTGGCGCTTCGGCCCGCATTTCAGCGGGCTGTCGACGCGCCTGCTGAAGGCTGCGAACGCCCTCTCATGGCTCATGCCAAATTTGGGAGGGCTAAGCATGCGGTGCCGGCGTCTATACGCCGGCATACTGAAGAGTGTGGCCCTTTATGGGGCTCCCATTTGGGCGGACTCTCTCCATAGGAGGGAGAACGTCACCGCTCTTCGGGCGCCCCAAAGAGCCATCGCCCAGAGGGCAGCGCGGGCCTACCGTACGGTAGGCTGTATTCATTAAACCGTCTTTATTAACTCTTGGATTTATCCTCCTAACTTTAATGATATGTCCACAGCCAGCTGGTACCTTTAAATACGCCAGGACTTCGTTCTCCGAGAAGTCTGTAGGGATACCACTGACAACGCCCATTAGGGTTATATTAAAAGATGGAATAGTTGCTTCATAGTGATTTGGGCCAAAAACATTATTTATCACCATGTATGCACTTTTTATGTATGTACACACACATGTATTTGCAAATAAAATCTTATCTTATAAGAAGGCGTTGGCGTCCTGAGGCGATTTAAATTCCACGGATACGCGGTTACGGCCAACACGCTTAACGACAGTAATATTACATTAGCTAAAAACGACCAAATGATACGGGGTGTAAAGTAGATCCAGAGTTAGTTTGCGTTTCCAGACGGGAAACGTGGACAATGAAAGGTCCTTTATCAGTGACCGAGTATCTAGCTCGGCCTATATGGGATTTAGGTTGTTTAGTAGGGCGATTAGGAACATTCTCATCGTCTCCGGGACGTTTTCGGATGTTAGTCTGAGAAGTAATGGTTAGGAACTGGCTTAATGGGTTGGGGGTGGGACTTAGGTTAGAAGGGGAGAAGCCGGATAGGGGGGTTGTAGGGATATCATCCGGAGGGTCCGGAGGTTTAGTTTTATCCATATTCCTGGAAATACGTGTTTGAGGTCATGATTAAAAAAATAAAATAAAAAGGGATAAATTAACTAAAAATAGATACACAACAAACCTAACACCTAGTAACAACAGAAAAACATAAGTCACAACAAACACAATATGACCGAAAAAACAATAAAATTCTAGTGCACGTGTAGTCAAAAACTCCAGGAAATTGACAATCATCAGGGATTACTTTTATATAAAATATTACAATGCTGCCATATCATCGTTTGTTTCATTTATTAGTATAAGTATATCTACACCTAATACTATATAACTTTATAATATATTGCATTATATTATGTTTATTGTTTGTTATTATATTATACATCTATAGTAAACTACAACATAAATATAATAAAAACCTTTATCTACTCTCATATCAAAAAATTAAAAATATAAAACTAAAAAGGAATTTATATTGACGTACTTTACCAATAGTATATCGAAAAGAAATTAAAAAATACTATTTAATTTTTTATCTATGGCTGCGCGCGCTTTGGCGCGTGCGCGTTGATGAAAGGTGCAGAATTTTGGCGCCAAATACGTTTCTTGGCATTGCAAATCGTTGTTGTGTTTCGCTGGACACATAATTGATATTATTGTTTCTTAAAATATCAAGTAACAGTGACGAAAATTTGACACCGCCCGATATTTTAGAGGCACAGCAGTCAGTCTTAATTTACTACCAATTTAGTCAAGAAACCCACGCTACATCTTACGGTGCGTGGTCGCCACTCGAGAACCGGTCGGCCCCATCGGGCATCGGTCCTACGGGCAATGTGTCCAGCCCTCTCGTTCTTCTGCGTATCTCCTCATTCCTGATTCGATCGCGCAGTGAAACCCCAAGCATAGCCCTCTCCATTGCTCTTTGAGTGACTTTGAGCCTTCTTACAAGGCCCATTGTTAGCGACCACGTCTCAATTCCTTAAGTCATCACTGGCAACACACACTGGTCGAAGACTTTTGTCTTGAGGCACTGAGGTATTTCGGACGAGAAGATTTTACGTAGCTTCCCGAAAGCAGCCCAGCCGAGTTGAATTCGACGATTGACTTCTTTCTCGAAGTTGGACCTTCCTAACTGGATAGTTTGTCCCAGGTACACGTAGCTGTCAACAACTTCGAGAACTCTTCAATCTTTATAGGAGTCGGTACAACATGGGCATGACTTTCATTACTTTTTTCGGTCGTCGTGGAGATCCTTGGGGGAGGCCTATGTCCAGCAGTGGACGTCTTTCGACTGAAATGATGATGATGGTGATGAAGTCAAGAAAATTATACGATAAAGGTTATCAAGATTTTTTAACATGGAAAATGAATAAAAAGTGCTACTTCGTTCTCAGAAAATGTTCTATTGGCATATTTTCAAGAACTGTCTGAAAGTTTTAAATGTTCGTCGCTGTGCTCTAAGTATTCGATGCTAAAAAGTACTTTAAACATATATAACCAAGTTGATATACCTAGCGAAATTTATTACATATTTATTCATAATATCCCTCATTATGTAACAGTTTCATAAACTACTATTTTTGGTATAAATATTAAATAAATTTTCCTATTCGTTTAAATATTATTTACAAACATTTTTACTTTAAAATACAAATCAATTATCATAATTTTAAATTATATGAAAGAACAAAAAGATTTGCCATTATTAAGGATCGAACCCACAATCGCACGCTAATGATAGCACTATTGTTAAGTGCAGCCGGTAACTTACTACCCGTTCGCTTCGAGTTGGCCATCGATGACCGATACAAAATGACGTCACAGGCACATCAATTAGTACTGTCGGCAAAAAAAAAACGGAATCGTTTCGCGTACCTTATTCAAACTTTCTAATTCTAAATGATGATCTTTTGTAGTTGAAAAAAAATATTGAAATTATTCAACACTGAAAGTGATAGAGATACAAAATATAAACTTTGACCCTACACGACGTATGAGTTTATAAAATAAATTGACTTAAAGAAATCATAATAGAATTTTTATTTATATTTACGGGTGTGATGAATGCTGATATTTTGCTTTTAAGTTCTAATATTTTGATATTAAGTTCTAGCTGACCCGTGCCGACTTCGTTGGGTTAGTAAAATATATAGCCTCTGTCACTCACAAATTAGATAATAAATTAATAGTGGATTTATGGTAATCTGTCACACATGGTTCATAAATACAAGTATAAGAAACCAGAGAGGATTGGAGCAAGAAAACGAGCGACGTAACGTTCTTGATTTTATTTTTCACTGAACGGGCAGTTCAGTGAAAAATAAAATCAAGAACGTTTTTAGGTTCACCACCATGTCTTTTATTTAATTTTTAAACTTAAAAAAAAACTGTCACCAGTTGGCGCGCTAATCAACTTCCGGAAATAAACATTAAATATTATTTTACTGCAGTTTGTAACGACTTCCGTCGACTACTCAGAGTCAGTATTTTTAATACCGGAAGTCAGTTACACTAAAAGTCTCAAATAAATTACAACATTTAGTTACATTAAAACTAAAAGCTAACAGTCGGCCATACTGACATCAAGTTTGTCCTCAAACTATAAGACATTAACAACATAGTAATTGCTTATATAATGATTGTTGTAGGGAACCTAAACGTTAATATTACAGTAAGTTAATTTTGCAGTATCTAATTACAATGAATCAGTAACAATTTATTTAAAAAAAAACAAGTGTAAACGCACTTGTTATAAATTTTCCTTCCCTCATTGAAACTTTTTAATCATAATATAAATCGGTCACTCATTGCATCGCACGCTTTAATGATCAGGCACTCACCTGTCAGCCACTATATGACTTCAAATTAATGACGTCACACTCTAGGTATGCCACACATTGCACCGCAAGCTTCACTGGTCAAGTTCTCTCACTTGCCACCAGCCACTATACGACTTCCAATGAGTAACAACACACTACACATATGCTACACATTGCACCGCAAGCTTCACTGGTCAAGTTCTCTCACTTGCCACCAGCCACTATACGACTTCCAATGAGTAACAACACACTACACATATGCTACACATTGCACCGCAAGCTTTACTGGTCAAGTTCTCTCACTTGCCACCAGCCACTATACGACTTCCAATGAGTAACAACACACTCTACATATGCTACACATTGCACCGCAAGCTTCACTGGTCAAGTTCTCTCACTTGCCACCAGCCACTATACGACTTCCAATGAGTAACAACACACTCTACATATGCTACACATTGCACCGCAAGCTTCACTGGTCAAGTTCTCTCACTTGCCACCAGCCACTATACGACTTCCAATAAGTAACAACACACTCTACATATGCTACACATTGCACCGCAAGCTTCACTGGTCAAGTTCTCTCACTTGCCACCAGCCACTATACGACTTCCAATGAGTAACAACACACTACACATATGCTACACATTGCACCGCAAGCTTCACTGGTCAAGTTCTCTCACTTGCCACCAGCCACTATACGACTTCCAATGAGTAACAACACACTCTACATATGCTACACATTGCACCGCAAGCTTCACTGGTCAAGTTCTCTCACTTGCCACCAGCCACTATACGACTTCCAATGAGTAACAACACACTCTACATATGCTACACATTGCACCGCAAGCTTCACTGGTCAAGTTCTCTCACTTGCCACCAGCCACTATACGACTTCCAATGAGTAACAACACACTCTACATATGCTACACATTAAATAATTCATCTTCATTATTTCTCAAATCTCTCTCTTCTCACATCAATATAAAATATCTTCTAACAAAATAACATTTATTCCGTATTCCTTCGTTACCCATAATCACAAAAATCATTATTAAGGCACATTGTTGTTATTTCATTTACTAAATGCGCCAAATGTAAACTATAAACTATTTGTTTTCCTAGTGTCATAACATTCTTTAACCAAACACACAATCGATCAACAATTCCCCGTAGTTCCTGAGATTAGAGCGTTCAAACGAACAAACAAACTCTTCAGCTTTATATATCAGTATAGGTAGTATATTATATAATTACAGCGGACTTCAAAGTTTTTTTTTTTAATAATTATAAACTAGCGCTCGACCGCAATCCCGCCTGATGGAAAGCAGTGTTGCGATCGTTGATGGTAAAGCGCGCTAGTTTATTAAGAGTGTATTCACTCAGAAAAACTGAGCGAATAGGAAGGAAGACGGCAGTTGAGTGAGGTGATGCAATGTTAAACCCAACAACACGACCAACGATGCTGCGCCAAAGGGAGATTGATCTGAAGACAATCCACGGCCAAACTTCCAATACAACAACATTTGGCGCATCGTACCCGGCACACATCGCAACACAACTGCTCAGACCCGTCCTCCGTACGGCTTCGCCAGACATTATGCCGGAACACGACAAATCGCTTGGCGGCAAGGCTTTGTCTATGGGGTGGTAACTTAAAACGGCGGCCGATGGTATGGTCTACCACCGAGAAAAAAATCCGGATGCGACTGGGATTAACGCTGAGATAATGATGATGGAGTATTACAATATTTGTTGATGGGAGCATTATATTTGATGTAGTGTGAAACGCAAGCTCCTGTTGATCTGATACGTGTCGCGCACTGAGCTCTTTTACCCAACTGTTTCCCTTCTAAACAGACGGTAGGCTTCGGGCAGTACCTACGCACACAACGCGTTGCGCCAGCGGTTGACTCACAGTGCCTGAGGTGCGACCTTCCGCATCATCACGCGCCTCTTATTGCGAGCGCCGTTTAACGACGCCGACAATTATCACTTACGACACAAGCCCCCCGTGACCAATTTGTTGATAGGGCTGTATTGGTGGAGGCCGATAACTAACTCATTACATGCCGGTGGCACTAAGTTTGATCATACGCATCTCCGGAGCATCACTATGCTGACCCACTCAATGAATATAATGGAACGATAACCAGCCGAGTGATTAACCATCGCTAGTCGACACAACTCTCACCACGAGGAGGTCAGTGTACTGGCGGGGGCGGCGGGGGCGGCGGGGGCGGCAGGGGGAACATTCTAGGAAGCTGGTGTCGCAGCAAGGGTAGGTTCTAGACTGCTACTAAGTGATTGCACCTCAGAGAAGCACACTTTTATGAGCCTCCTGTGCTATATTTCTTATTTATTTATCCATGTATTTCAGACATAACAGACTATAATCATTGGTATCGTCGTTTATTTAGATCATTTTTGTGTCTAAGAAAATACTCGTATGTAAGATTAATTCCCCCGGCCGATGACATCCCCGACAAATACCAACAGTACCGTCTTTTATAATAAATCTCCGGTAATTGTTCGTCATCATAACTTCGTCCATAATTGCACGGACAAAACCTTCAGTTTCCCCAAAGAGGTTACCGAAACGCAGCCAGGCTACGGATGTTAGTAAACACATCTACATCGGGCCCGTTTTGGGCTTGTAAAAAGCGTGCGTGAAGAATTAGTGTAGTACGTAGTACTAGTGGCTTGCGCCAGTTTTCTTTAGCAAAGGAGAGCGGAGCGACCATATCTCGATGGATCCCCACGGCAGTCGACTTTTATATAATACGCATGTGATTGTTTTATGTTGTAAGATACCACTCTTATAAATATTTTATTTGCTACATAGTACAAAACTAGCCAGGTCAAATGATAAGGTTCAATAGAACATAAGTTATTTGCTGTGTGTTAATAATTCTATGTTAAAAAAAACTATTCAAATTTGAAAATCTTTTATAAATATCGAACATTATTGTAATAGACAAACATAATTTCTTGTTTCTTACAAGCAATGTTTTAACACATTTTTATATATAGTGGGTTGCCAAATTATTAGGGACAGTTACAAAAACACGGTATTGCGGAAGTATTTTAATTAATAATAATAATAAAGCCTTTTTATTTCCAGTAGAAAAAAAATTTCATCTCTTAAAAAATCTATTTTATAATTTTTAATTAATCTGCCGGAACCCCAGAATGGGTGATGGCCTCCTCCAGTGACACCTATTTGTCTCTGCCTTCAGCTGTTTTTCTCCAATTGTGCACAGCTACTGCTTTAATGTCGTCTTCCCATATTTTAATTAACCTACCTCTTGAACTTTTGCCTAGTGGCAAAAAAACTGGTCCAGAAAGTTACTTTTTTGGTCCATCTGTGATCAGTTTAGCCGGGCAATGTGTCCTGCCCACTCCCATTTCAAATTTCGTGCGTAAATTAAAGCATTTGTCACCTTCGTTATTTTTCTTATTTTTGTATGACGTATTTTGTCCAGTTTCACACACAAAAAAAAACAATATAAATTTTAAATAATACTGAAATTAATAACATGGGTTTATTCCTTATTATCATAAACATGAATTAAAAACAAAACAAAAAAAATTAAAGAAATTAAATAATTGAATTACAAATTACAAGTACAATTCTGAATATATTGAAATTAAATAAAAAGGTTGAAAATAATTAAATAATGAATAATACACACACTATTTCTCACCATCATTAGATAGTATTTTCAATACTTATATTAGATTCAAATTTCGATTTGGAACATATTGTTAAAATATTGAGTTTGTGATTTTATAGTACATACATACTCCTTACATGTAAAGAATTTGAACTTATTTTTTTTTACGTTGACTCTACAATGTCATGTCTGTCTTCTCGTATTTGTTCTGTCCGTGACGATATCTAAATAAATGTTTCCAAGTTCCTTTAGCTGTTTCCTTCAATATTTCATCATGGTAGCAGAGGTCCGTGGTTAGGAAAGAAATGTAAATACTGCTGAAGCGTGGAGAATGTAAAACTGAAGAAACAGTTATTCCACAAAAAAAAAAATATTTGGAGTAGGAAACAATTGACGAGCTGAACTTGGATGATGATGGAAGGTAAGGAAGAATTTAAAATACCTATTTTCGATGGCACTGATTACGAGAAGTGGAAGTTTAGATTGAAATTATTACTAGAATTGAAAAACTGTAAGAAAGTTATAGAACAGGAAGAAAGAGATAAAGAAATAGCAGAAAATGAATGGATGGTTGATGAATGGTTTCAAATCGATTAAAATTGACATAGATAATGTATACCTTGTACCAAATATGAAAAAGAATTTACTTAGTGTCTCAAGTATTGTAAATAAAGGTAATATGGTAAAGTTTGATCGCAATAATACAAAAATATATAATTGTCAAAGAAGGTTGATAGCTATAGCGAAGAAGGAAAATAAATTGTTTGAGTTATCAGGTAAGATTTTTTATAATAAGAAAAATATTGCTTATCAGGGTGGTAAAGTAATTTCAATGAAAGAGAAATGGCACCGTATGTTAGGACATCCAAATTTTTATAAATTAAAAGAGATGTGTAGGCATAACGTTTTAGATGGTCTGCCAGAAAATTTAGATGCAGGGTATATGCATTGTGAAATTTGTTTGAGAAATAAAATGACAAATTTACCTTTCTCTAATAATAGAACACGTGCTACGCAACCGTGTGAGATTATTCATACTGATGTAAACGGGCCAATGAGGACAACGGGATATAAGGGACAGAGATATTTTGTTTCTTTTGTAGATGATTATAGCCGACATGCGTATATTTGTGTAATAAAAAATAAAAGTGATGTTTTTGAATGTTTTAAGACATATGTAGAATTAGCGCAGACACAGACTGGTAATCGTATTAAGGAAGTGAGGTGTGACAACGGTGGTGAGTACATTAATAGAAGGTTTTTTGATTTTGCAAAAGAAAAAGGATTCTTTATCAAGCCCGCGCCAGCGAATACACACGAATTGAACGGCGTGGCGGAACGCTACAATAGATCAATTATGGACAGAGCGAGATGCCTAATGTCTGAATCGAAGCTAGAAAAAAGGTATTGGCCTGAGTTTGTCATGACAGCAGCATATTTAGGTAATAGACTTTTAACGAATACGTTAGAAAAGAAGACGCCATATGAATTGTTTACTGGTAGAAAACCAAATGTTAGAAATTTAAAACTGTATGGCAGTAAATGTTTTGTACGTGTTCCCGAAGAAGTAAGAACATCGAAGCTAAATCCAAAAAGTCAACAAGGATTTTTGGTAGGTTATACAGACACGGGTTACAAAATCTTGATAGATGGAAAGGTTATAATTTCAAGACATGTAAGATTTATAGAAAATGATATAGAAGAAGAAAACATTTTTAGATTTAAAACTTGTGATGAAGGAATAACAAATGAAGAAGACGAAGAGTTCTTTGACGTCACAGAAGGGACAGATGAAAGTGAGGATAAACAGGATGATAAAACTGAAGATACCTGTGTAGAGAGTATTGCTGAAAATCGCCCTAGAAGAGAAGTGAAATTGCCAAAAAGGTTTAAAGATCACGTAGTATATGTTAACAATGCAGTAGTACCAGCTACATATAACGAAGCAATAAATTGTCTAGAAGCAAGGAAGTGGAAAAGTGCTATGGAGGATGAAATAAATTGTTTAGAAAAGAACAAAACTTGGGAAATAGTTAAAGAACCGAAAAATAAACAAATAATTGATGTAAAATGGATCTACAGAATTAAGTCAAACGGAAAATACAAAGCTAGAGTTGTGGCTAGAGGATTTCAGCAGTGGTATGATGAAAATGAAGATACTTATTCACCGGTGGCGAGATTAACTACTACGAAAGCACTTTTATCTATTGCTTGTGTTAAAGGATGGCAAATACATCAGATGGATGTAGAAACAGCTTTTCTAAATGGATCCATAAAATCAGAAGTATATATTTATCCGCCGGATGGCTATGAGATTGGAAAGAATAAAGTGTGCAAGCTTCAAAAAGCTTTATATGGGTTAAGAGAAAGCCCTAGAGATTGGTACGATTATTTTAATGAGTATATGTTAAAAATTAATTTCAAAAGGTCGAATTATGATTATTGCTTATACACAGGAAGTGTCAAAGGCTTTGATATTTATGTATGTCTTTATGTTGATGATATTTTGATCACGTCAGATGATATAAATTCGATAAATGAAGTAAAAAGATTGTTGAATATACAGTTCATAATGAAAGATATGGGAACTGTTAAAGAATATCTTGGGATTGACATAGAATATGACTGGTCGAAAAGAAAAATGTCACTAAGCCAAAAGAAGTATATTGAGCAGCTGGCAGAAAGGTATAAAATACAGGAATGTAAATATAAAACACCAATGGAGCAAAACTTGAAATTAGAGTCCAGTAAAATTGTAAATTCAGATACAAAGTACCGAAGTTTGATAGGTGCACTACTATATGTCGCTAGTGGAACAAGACCAGATGTAGCGTATAGTGTTAATTATTTAAGCCGTTTTCAAAACAGCTATTGTGAAACTCATTATAAATATGCACTCAGAGTATTGAAATACTTGTATGGAACAAAAGAGATGAAATTACAATACAATAAATATTTTAATGAATATATGGATGCATATGTTGATGCTGATTTTGCTGCGGATATAACTGATAGAAAGAGTACAACGGGTATAATTATTAGATTGTTTGATAATCCTATTTATTGGAAATCTCAAAAACAAAAGATTGTATCAAGGGCTTCTACTCATTCTGAATACTATGCATTGGCAGATTGTGTTGAGGAAGTGTTACCAATAAGAGGTATATTATTTGAATTAGGAATTAGATTAGATAAACCTATTAAAATTTATGAAGACAATACGGGAGCCATATCTCTCTCTAAAAATGGAAAGTTTTGTAAAAATTCAAAGCACATTGATGTTAGTTATCATTTTGTATGCGATTATGAAAAACAGGGTGTTATAAATGTCTGTAAAATAAACACTGACGATCAGTTAGCTGACATTTTTACAAAGTCTTTAGGTAGAATTCGTTTTGAAAAGTTAAGAGCACTAATTTGTGTCAAATAGAAATATGATTGACAACTTGTGTTTGTTTAGAGAGTTAGAAGATTTTATAGGTGATTGTTATGTTATTATTATAATGTTAATTGTTCATTAAGTACTATAAAATCAAGGAAGTGTGTTAAAATATTGAGTTTGTGATTTTATAGTACATACATACTCCTTACATGTAAAGAATTTGAACTTATTTTTTTTTACGTTGACTCTACAATGTCATGTCTGTCTTCTCGTATTTGTTCTGTCCGTGACGATATCTAAATAAATGTTTCCAAGTTCCTTTAGCTGTTTCCTTCAATATTTCATCACATATAAAAATATCAATGTCAATGAAGTTGCGATTATATGATTCTACCATACGACGAATAGGGCATCGCAATCCTGAATTAGTCCGACAGGTATTTACAGCAAACAATGTACTATCACATGTAGAAGTCCCCATCCACCTTAAAAACTACTGTCGCCTGCGCATTATTTTATAACCGTGTGTGTCATATTCCAACCAATCAACCGCATGCTGTGTAGTATCTTTGCGAAGAATTAAAGATATAGTCTATGCTAGTTAAGAAAAATAATATTAACAAACAGTTTTTTTTTTTATCGCAGTCTTCGTCTTTCATTAAAGTAATGCAAAATTTCGTTACTTCAGTTGAAGTCTAAATTGTATTTTTACCATCTTTGTATACCGTGTTTTTATGCAAATAAATATATTATTATTATTAATTTAAAATTATGATAATTGATTTGTATTTTAATGTAAAAATGTTTGCAAATAATATTTAAACGAATAGGAAAATTTATTGAATATTTATATCAAGAATAATAACAAAAAATAAACATACCTATTATAATGCAATATATTATAAAGTTATATATTAAAAGGTGTAGATATACTTATACTAATAAATGAAACAAACGTTGATATGGCAGCACTGTAATATTTTATATTAAATCTCTGACAAACTTATGATATTGTTATGGTAAAAAATATAAAAAAACATTTTTGGTTTTTAGATATGAAAAGGATAAAATTATATGTTATCATTAAAGAGGTTATAGCTTAATTATTCGTTTCCTTAAAGAAAAGGGGATTGAAGCTTAACCTGGATATTATTACAACCATAAAATAATCTATAAAACAGAAAACAGTACTTTTTACATACTTATAGCATGTTACTAGTGCTGCCATCTTGCAAGTTGCAGTGACTTTTTTCGGAGTTTGATGGTATGAGATTGTAATGTTCAAGCGCTTTCTTATTTCAATAGTTATCGAACTTATTTTTTTCTCACAACCACTTACAACCACTTATATATTTAAAACACTCTGTAGGATACTTCTGCACTGTGATTGTTATAGTCTCCACCAGTTTCGCCAATTTATTTTTAAACCACAAATGCAACCTCCCTTCTTCGCACGATTTAAAGGTTGATTCAACTGTAAATATTGTATCTTTCACTCACTTTAAGCTACTTTCGTCCTCCAACCTCTTGACCCAACGGCTTACAGTATTTCTCTAAAACAATAATAATTAGGTGTCAATTAAATTAATCAATTTACTCGGTGGTAGGCCATAACATCGGCCGCCGGCAGAATTTACCACCCACCAGACAAAGCCTTGCCGCCAAGCGATTTGTCGTGTTCCGGCATGATGTCTGGTGAAGCCGTACGGAGGACGGGTCTGAGCAGTTGTGTTGCGTTGTGTGCCGGTTACGATGCGCCTAATGTTGTTGTGTTGGGAGTTTGGTCGTGGAGGGTCTTCAGATCAATCTCCCTTTGACGCAGCATCGTTGGTCGTGTTGTTGGGTTTAACATTGCATCACCTCGCTCAACGTTATTTATATTCTAATGCAATGCGTCTGTTTTTTTTTTTTTTTTAACAAAATGAGCTAAAATGTTGTTATAAAAATTCGGATTACTTTTCATTTTATTAAGCAAATTTTTTTCAATTGACATGATAGCCAAATCGGACAATCTCTGCTCTTTTTGGCAGTTTCGCACATACGTGTGAATGCGTTTTAAAGCAGAAAATGACCGCTCAGCTGAAGCTACTGAAATGGGGAGGGTCAGAATTAAACTACGATTAATAAGACAAAGAGTCGAAACTTGAGAAAATTCGTCTTTCAAAGACGTATTCTGGAGCTGTAAAAAAGCTCATAGGTGTCCAATTTATTTAACGACGCTGACGTAAATAGGACTTTAAGTTCATTTTTCAACGCGGTAAAATCTAAAATTCCTAAAAAGTTCGCTGTCAAAGAGGAAACTTTTTCAGTTGGAAATGATTGGTTGTATTGAAGATACTTTGATTCATTAAGTAAATCAATAAATACAAGCTGAGAAAAAGATCGGTACCTTTGAGTAATTTGAGCTTTTACTTTATCTATAATCGAGGAAAAAATACGCTTGTACACCGTTTTGGGATTCGTGTCAGTATTTATTCGGCGCCGTCGCCGCGCCGGCTCACAGATTTGTTCAATGCTGTGGAAAATGGTATCAAACGAATTAATAAACTCTTCCGAAATCCACCGTTCAAAAGAATCGATCGAATCGAAGCAAAGCAAAAAGAACGTCTGTCTGCTTGAACAACATAAGCTATGCTGATGACATGGTGCTGCTCAGCCCATCAATCTGTGGACTAAGGAAGTTGGTGGCCGTGTGTGAGAGGTATGCGGGGGCCCATGGCTTGAGGTATAATGCCACTAAAAGTGTTATTATGGTTTTTAAAGTTCGAAATAATACACCCACCAATATACCTCCGGTGATGTTACAAGGAACACCATTAAAAGTGGTCTCTCATTTTAAATACCTCGGTCATGTGGTGACGGATTCTCTCACAGACGACCAAGATATAGATAGGGAGCGCAGGGCGTTGGCAGCCCGATGCAACATGCTTGCTCGCAGGTTTGCGCGGTGTACTGAGCAGGTAAAACTGACGCTCTTTAGAGCTTACTGCCAGTCGTTTTACTCGTGCAGCTTGTGGGTTAGGTATACGCAGAGGGCTTACAACGCTCTGCGCGTCCAGTACAATAATGCGCTGAGGATGTTGTTGGGGCTGCCTCGATTTTGCAGTGCATCAGGCATGTTCGCGGAAGCGCGAATTGATGACTTTTATGCCATCATTCGCAAACGGTGTGCTTCGATGTTGCGGCGATTTCGGGGCAGCCCGAACAGTATCCTAGTTACACTGGCGGACAAGGTCGACGGACCTTTTATTAGGCTCTGGGCGGACAGACATGTGCGCGCACATATTCATGTCGCCAACTGATGTTTGTTTCTCTTTTTACTAACATAGGATAAGTTTTTTTTTAACTAACAATATATGGGCCTTGCCTGAAATAAAGAATTTGAATTGAATTGAATTTTTCGAAAATGTCTGAGAAAACACGCAATAAGAAGCAAAATTGCATGTCTTCCAGTTTGTGTAACAAGCACTCGGACATTGAAATTGATTCGCTGTCCCATGATTCCGGTGAATCTAAAATACAATTCAAAGTTTCGATCATGTCGGTTCTGCAGTTGAAAATTACGTTAATTATGCGCGAGTGATAATGCCATCGCGTTTCTGCTACCCCCGGCATTCGACGATGAGCAACTTCTTTCAGAAGATTCGATCTTTTAGAAGATTTATTAAAAAAGCGTACGATACTGTTAATATGAGCAAAAAAAGCTTTTAATTCGGGTACGAATTCAAGAGACCGACTCAAGACTAAGTTTAAAATGTGAGCATAGCATGGAATAAACATCACCATGGGACAGATTTCACGAACTTTAGTTTGTACATCACCGTGCTCTCCAGACATAACTGCCGCACCATCGTAAGACTGTCCAATTAATTTATCTTAACAACGAAAGTCATCGAGAATACCGAGTAACATGGTGGTCAAAATGTCGGCATTTCGACCACCACTTACGTCATAGAAGCCCAGAAAACGCTCTTCAATTCCACTGCTGGACAAGTACCGCAATATAACAGTCAACTGTTCCCTGTGACTGACGTCCGGCGTTTCGTCGATCATAACCGATACAAATGAAGCTGAATTTATTTCCAACTTTATCTCGTCACGCATAGAAGACGCGATATAATGAATTTAGTCATTTTGGATGTCACTTGAAAGTCCTGAAAATACAGAATTTTGGGTCGAGGAACATTGCTCCAAATGAGAATCAAGGACTGTATCGTACTTGCACAAATAATTTAAAGTTTCAATGTAATTTCCGCGATTGTCCGAATCTGCTCTTTCATTGTGACCGCGAAATGGTAATTCTTGCTTCCCCAAAAGAATGACCGTGTCAATAAAACGTTTCATTAACTCGCGATTACGGTCAACTTTTCTGTTATGTACATCAAAAGCGTTGGAAAAAAATGACTCGCTTCTGCCATTATTTCCAAATTCGTGAAGTAACAAGCAGCTGCGGATGTGTTTTTCAGTCTGAATGTGTTTTTTGGCTGAGTTAGACAAATTATTAATATCCGTAAAACCCGTACTACTCCAAACAGATTTCGAATCAGAAAATAACAAACACGGAAAACAAAACATTTTGTTCAGTTTGCAACTGCCTGTCATCCATGTATATTTATCATATTATAACGACGCGTGAAAATGTTTAAAAAATCCATCTCGCCTTTTGCAATCAATAATCATGTGTGGGAGTGCTCGACCTAACTGAATAACATGCTTCTTGTATGCATAACTTAGTTTTGAAAATGAAGTTTCTTTTGTAAGCAGTTGAGCAGCACTCTATATGAATTAAAGCCATAATAACAAACAAAATCCACAGGTTTTAACCAAATCTGCGATTAAATTACCTTACAGAATCAGTCACAGTTTAAATAACACAAATATTAAAATATAACAAACGAAAAACTCACGCACCAGTGGTATAGGAACACATACTAACAATAATTTATTTTCAACTAAACGAAATGGAACACGAAAATATGCCAAAATAAAAAGAATATGACTTGTGAAGGATTTCATTATAACGCTAATTCTTTTTAATTTTGTCGTGTTTCCTTTCTCGTAGTGGCGTGGTTTCTTTGTCTCTTTCTAATAGAGGAGAGGAGAGAACTGCAAGCCGTTTGGCATTAGCTTATATTTATCAAGTTTTACCGACGGTTAGCGAGCATTAGAAAGAGATGGTCTGACACGCTCTGTCTCTTTTCGCCTCATAGTAAAACGTTGACCGAGGTAAGCTGTAATTCGTCGAGTTGCCTTCAATGTAATGTACGAAAAATTGAAGCGCTGATTAATTTACGACTATAAAATGAAATGTGATACTTAGGATATTGCTAAGAATTACTATTGCTATTGTAAATCGCGCAGGCATTTGATTATTAATACTTTGTTAATGAAATAGAATGTAAATACTTTTGTATGAATATGGAACTGATTTTTGAAAGGGAACCCGGTGGGAATCGGCTTGTATGGACTCTTCGCCACTGCAGTATGTAGTAGCTTAAAAATTACATCATTTTCGTGATCAGCGCCCCCGAAAACGCTTGTCACGACACTCATATCAAAATGTCATGAAATATGATGTCGGCCATCTTGGATTTGAAAACTGACATCATTTTCGTGATAAGCACCTCCGGAAACTCCCGTCGCGACACCCTAGTCAAGGGTATCATAAAATTTTATGTTGGATTTCAAAAATGATGTCATGTTTCAAAAATGATCAGCACCCCGAAAACCCCTTTCACGATACCCGAGTCAAAATATTGTTACGAATGCAACTTATGTCGAGGGCATAAGGTTCAATATCGCGTGACATGCAGTGCGTAACTTTTAAGCTCTGTAACTCGAGACCTAGACATTGTCTAAGTGTAATATAAAAACGCATTCCTAGACTTAAGGTGGCCTATCGAATGGTACAGGTTTCACCAATTTTGTCAACTAAGTGACGACATCGAAATTTCTAGAAGCCCGTTTCCGGGAATTACCGTAGGTGCCTAGTGAATGTACTCGAACTTATGCGCTATTATTATTACGTCTAGACGATTCTGGAATGTTCGATCAGCTGGCCTATATATAGCGCCGTGACGCCGGCGCCGAGTCAGTCTACACTTGACTACCGATACGAAAACAGCGACATTTAAGAAGCGATCTTTGAGAATACCTACTGCGACAACTGTAACGAGAACATTGAGTACTACGTGAAGAAACATCTGTAGTGTTGTTGTGTGTTTACAACACGGACTTCGTGGACGTAAGTGAAGACTTCGGTGCAACGTCAGCAACATTCTACTTGTCATTGCCTACAATCGACTGTACCTTCGTTGCCAATAAACTTCGTAACCCTTAACCGGTATTTTAGTACCCCCAGCCCGTAACAATATAATGAAATTTAATATCCATCCATCTATCCATCTTGGATTTCAAAAATGACGTCATTCTCGTGATCGGCCAAACAAAAAAATTTCGCTATCGACACCCATGTCAAAATAACATAAAATTGTTGTCGGCATCTTGGGTTTCAAAAATGATGGATTTCAATATACATCCATCTGTCTTATCTCACGGTGTGTCTGCACTGGTGGTGCTTTAGGGATAACTTACGTACGTTACGTAAAATATAGTACCTATTCTGTAATCTGTGATAATGATCAACTACGACTAATCCGCAATAGTACAGTAAGTGCTTCAGAGCGCTCTGGATGTCAAGAGAAAGGTAGATATCGTAACAAAGGTACCCGAGGCATGCGGGTTGCGTCGAGGCGAGCGGTGACATGGTGGCGGTGATTGTGCGGACGATGCAATGCGGAGCACTCGGCTGTTATGTGGCTATTAAGGTAATTAGCACGATGAGCACACAGCTTGTCAGGTACAAGCTGTTGCACACTTTTATAATAATCGAGAACACGTTTCTTTGAAGGTGCAACAAACATAGGTAATGCGCATTTGTGACATATTCGTTAATCATTTAAACATAGTTTACGGAAAAATAACTTTAATATGCCGACACTGTTGACGCAGTGGCTGAGCGATAGAGTGTTGCGTTGTGTGTCGCGGGTTCGATCACCGCACGGTACAAATATTTGTATGGCCTACAGGTAGTTGTTCCGTGCGGGTGTTTATGTTTGTGAGTAAACCACTTTTAGAGTGAGCCAACTTAAAAAAAAAAATCTATACAATAAAAAGTCATAACAATGTTTGAAGTTTATTGTAAACTAAACTTACTATAAACTTCACACATTGTTATGATTTTTTCAATAATGCTATTCATTCTGAAATAAAGACAATATTTGCTTAACGAGAAACAGGACGGGGTGTCCACTGCGCACATTACTTAACTATAGATAGCTACTGCAGACTGTACAGTTATAAACATGCTCACTAACAAGACGACCTAGCCGTCACGTGGAACAAGCAGGTTCCTGCAGGACCTGCAGCTAGCGGAGGGCGACGCCCTGCGACCAATAACTGTACATGTATAGTGCCCATCGCGCTATCACTGTCACTTGAACTACTAAAGCCGACCTTACATCTTGTTAGGTTGGCCGTGCGAGTGTCTGTACTGCAGACTTAGCGACAGCACTTTGCGTATCACGGAGACTACTTCTACATGCACGCTTTATGGAGGCGCAGTGATGTGATGGATGCCAGGATTCAACAATGTCGTGACCTCGACTGCGACTCTATCAGTACGGCATGCAGGAATGTGTCGTCAGTAGCACAGCTAGCAGTAGGTCCACTTGACCCACATCCCAGATCATCAACATGAACTGGAATGTAATAAACAATTTCATTGAGCATTGCGCAAGTGGCAAGCGATACTAAACAGTCGGCCGTGTAGACACCATGGTACTAGCTTTTATTTTGTTCAATAATAAGTGCAAAGCCCGCAGCTATTTAAATCATTTCTCTGATAATTATGTACTTAAAAACAGCTCAAACTAAAGCCGAGTGTACGTTCGTTGACCCGCTGCGGATTGTCCGTCAGCTGCGCGGTCTTCATTTGTCTAACAAGCTTTTGCTCACAGCTTCGCTCGCGTTATATTCGGTTCGGGGTAACACGGTTCCCCTTTCCTTATTTAGACCATATAGGGGACACGGATATTAGGTATATGTCTTTCCATTTGGGGATAAAATTAATGTAATAAAAACTTAAAAAAAAAAACAACCGACTTCTAGTCGGTGTCTTTGGTTTTGTATATTAGTTTTGGACACCGACTTCCGAAATTAGTTATTTTTCACTTTGTAGTGTTTTTTGGAAGTCGGTTGTTTTTTTTTTTTTTTGTAAAAAATGTTTTTATTTTACACTTTCTAATTGTGTTCTATTCAGCTGAATCGGGTTAGACTGGATGCTGACGCTAAAATAGTTGGGAAAAGGTATGTACACAAACAACATAATTTTGTTTACTTTAATTTTTTCCCGTTATTTTAGTTTAAATATGGAGCCACTGAACCGATTTCTATAAAATTCCTATGAACCCAACATGAAAGTATGAATTTAAGTTGCGCAATGTCTAGCATTACGTAACTTAAATTCAGTGTTTTGATTAAAACAGATTGTTGATAAGCGTGACGAGTAGATAGTGGTTGTCCTATGTTAAACTTTAATGCTGCAAATTTTTGAGGAAGTCCCTGAACTGCCTATGGTCTTCAACATCAGATTTATGGCAAACCATCATTTTAACCCATATAATTATGTGCAAAGATCACATCAATATAAATGAATTAATTCCAAGCACAATGTTGCTACTGTAAACCGTTGAGGAGTTACCTTAACTGTCCTTTGTCTTCAAAGCTCTTATCAATACAAAATAATCAAGCACAAATACAAGGTAGCTGCTGTGAATCGTTGAGGAGTTCTCTCGATTGCCTCTCAGCTCCATCATCAAATCTACTGCAGAACTTCATTAATTTAATTTAAATAATTTTTTCTTCACAACATTGGTTTAACAATATTTTTAGTTACTTATATTGCACCATTGGAAGAAACTGGTGCTTGAAGTAGGTTTTTAAAGAAGCCTGTGTTACAGATCATCAACCTGGTCAGCATTATAACCCATATGGGTGCAAAGTGCTCATGAATATAAATGAATTAAGTCCAAATATAAGGTAACTATTGATCTTGGGAGACCACGAGTGATGCGTGTGTAAACCGTTGAAGAGTTCCCCGAACTGACCTTTGTTTTCATCATCAGAGTCTTAATGACAGTTACAACCTATCTAGCACAAACTCAAAGTAACTGTCATGGATCGTTGAGGAGTGCCCTCGACTGTCTAGGGTCTTCATCATCAGATCTACTGCAGACCTTAATTTTAACCCACACGGATGTAAAGTACTCATCAATATAAATGAATTAAACCCAAACACAAAGTAGCTACTGCAAACCGCTCTGGAGTTCCCGGAACTGGCCTTTGTCTTCATCATCAGACACGTGTAAAGTTCTTCTCTATACAAATTAATCAAACACAGACACCCTAGTGTCTAGGAACTACTCAACAATTCACAGCAGCTACCTATAGCTGCTGTGAATTGTTGAGTAGTTCCATCGACTGTCTCCCGGCTCCATCATCAGATCTACCCCAGACCTTTATTACATCGCATTCGTGTTGTAGGTATATACTTAATGAAAATACTTAGAAATGCACTAGTCGTCCATACGATTTTCGAAAGTTCCCCTTGATTTCTCTTGTCTTTCATGGTCAGATCCTGACCTGAAGACTATGGGACCAACTGGAAAGTATACCCTTTCAAACAAATTGCAAATCGGTCCAGGCGTCTTCGAGTAATCGGGGAACATACATAAAAAATAAAATAATTTGACGAATTTAGAACCTCCTCCTTTTTTTGAAGTCGGTTAAAAATAAGACAGGTGTTTTTTTTTGTTGAAAACTGCGTAATGTCCGAAATAAAATTACCCTCTTTTAAGAAGATGGCGGCAGATTTGCAACAAAACATGATGCATGATTTTTTTTTTGTTAGTCACAAAACGCTAAAAATTAGCATCAGAACTGCATTACAATTATTAGCTTTCTAAGTACCTACCTTGAAAATTGTGAAATGTATGAAAGAGACAAAATGTAGCCTATGGCACTCTCCATCCCTTCATTTATCGCCACTAAAATCATCACGTCAATTGGTCACTCCGTTTTGCCGTGAACGACGGACAAACAAACAGACAGACAATATTAGTATGAATGTTGTTACTGTGAGCCCCGAGTGATCCAAACGAATGTTATTGTGCACACTTCCGCCGAGCCGTCGTGACTCGTGGTTCTAAGAACTGGCTCATGTGAGGGTGCGTGCTGCATTCGTTCCTCAAATGTCACCTTACAAGAACACACAAAAGGTTAATATACACATAATATGAGGCTTTATATTTATAAACACATAAGTTGACACTATTACTGTTACCTAAGTCAACAAGATAACTTAAGCTACTAAAGCTAAAGTGTGCACAATTAAATTAATAAAAACTTCCCAGTTTCGCAAACAATCAAAGGATTCTCAGAGTGACAGTCGTCTCTTTATATGAACAAAAATTATGTGTGACAGTAGCATTTTATTGTACCACTTTAGCATTACAGAGTGCGTGGAGTAAAAAACTTCTCAATTTAATTCATCCTAAGGGACATTTGAAGCTTGTTTCGTGCGTGCCGTAGAGTTGACTTTCTGTATCGATTCCTTGGTATCGCCGAGAAGTAAATCGCGGCTAAAATAATGAAGGCACATTAGCGCGCACGCGGCACGCCCGCGCCGCCTCGCGCTCGCCGAACCACTCGCTCTCGCTCAGGCACACACGAGGGACAAAAACAAAATACAACACAAAAAGATATATTTTTGTCATAAAACCTTTATGTACTATGGAACGACTTGCCGTGTCCGTAAGGCGTTTCAAACTCTGTCCTCTATTAAAACTATGACATAAAAACACTTTCTCTTTCTTTAAACATTATAATTAATTTACTCTTGTATGATGTTTATTAATTAGCCTATATCATTATCATCGTTATCGTCACACCGATAATCCCAGTCGCATCCAAAGCAAGCCCCTCTTTGAGGAGTGGCTAGAGAGGCGCCACTGCGACTTCACCTTCCGCCTGACGCAGATCCTTTTCGGACACGGTGGTTTCGGGAGCTTCCAGTAGGCCTAGTATGAGTTTTCATTACGAAACTCGTTCGCCGATATCGAACGCGTTTGACTCAGCGATTGGCCCGCTTCAAGGTCGTAAGAACTCTCAACCAATGAGAGCGCCAAACGCGCTCGATACAATCGAACGAGTTTCGTATTGAAAACTCATACTAGGCCTACTGTTCTGTATAAGGCGAGACGAAACGCCAGGGGGTCACCATTATGTGGATCGCCCTAAGGACATGGTGGAGCATATGGTAGAGGTCTGCCCGGCTTGGATAGAGCATCGGCGTGTCCTCGTAGCGGCGATCGGCGGCGATCTCTCGCATCCGATCCTGGTCCAGGCCATGGTCCGGAGCGAGAGTGCATGGCAGGCTGTTAGCTCCTTCTGCGAAGCAGTGATGCTGGCAAAGGAAGAGGCGGAGCGCGTGAGGCAGCGGGAATCCCAGCGCCCTCACGCCACTAGCCGCCACAGGAGACGCCCTGGTCGGGAGACTACATCGAACTCCCAACTACCGTAGGCGCGGGCCTGCGGGCGGTGAGCAGTGGGCAGCTCGTCGCCCGGTAAGGACCAGGCCCGAGTCGACGGCGTGTTGTGTTTAGGGCGCCTCAATGATATGTCAGCACATCGTGACGGGGTCCACGAAGACCTATGCCTCTTGGGTCAGGGTCGCGGGTTGGTTAATAAAGAAACCGTGGCCCTGGCCGTCGCATAGGCAAGTGAAGAAACACGGGTGGGTTTTAGTCAGTAAAAGTCTGACACGCCCTTCCGCTCCGCCTAGAGCGGGAAAAGTCATTTGATGATTTCCCATCCCAACAAAAAAAAGGGGACTTATCGATCGGTACAGGTTTCATCAATATTGACAAAATTGCTAGAAACTTCGTTTCCTCTGAACCGACAGGTAGTAAACAGAGTATTCTAGGAATCGAACGTTATTAATATTAATCCAAAATAGATCTGGTACATTTTGTCAGCTTGCATATAAAGAGGTGTGGCTCAGCACACCAGTCAGTCTGCATTTAGCTATCGAAACAAAAATAGTAATAAGCTATAATTGTGAACATCTACAGCGACAACTACAACTAGGAGCACTTCGAGGACTACATCAGGATCAAGTGACTTCTGTGGTGTTGTTCAGTGTGTACAATATGGACTTTGTGGACATCAGGGATAGAATAGAACTGTCAAAATCCTCAATCAAACGTCATTCCCACTGTCATGGCTAACTTAAAAATAATCTCACTAAAAAACTCATCAAATAATTAATTACATACACTTGTACTTTTATTCAAATAAGTTTAGTATTATTTTTTCCTTTTTATCTATAGATCGTTAATATGCATCAGTAACAGATTTACAGAGAGAACAGAGCCCTGAGGAACACACAAACCATTGCTTAGCTCAAACAGCTAGTGTAGCAGTACATTCATGATACTATTACGCGAATTTTAGATGAGGCCACAGTTCATTACAGTGTGTTATCTGTAGGAATGTTGGAACCTACTCATACACGCGTGCGCACTGGCTGCGCGCTCGCTCAGTTCTTAGCAATGTAATAGTCCTAGCATGCCACTGGAGATTTGAGCGTTTACTGTAACTCGTACGCGATTTTCCGGCAAAATACGTGGACAGCTGTTTAATTTTCATTCACTTGTCCATGCTTGTGAATGCTATCTTACTTGTTATTTAACGATTTTCATTACTCAGTTGTTATTTTTGGTTTTTATTTCGTATATTTTATTAAAATTGTTTGAATTCATTTTAAAAAATATATGTACCTACATCTCTGCTTTTAAGAAGGAACCTCTTTTGTCAAAAGCTAACATGAACGGAGTAACGTGGCAGTGCACGTTGATTTGGAACTTGAAGTAACAATAAAGTAATACGCGCATTCTAATGTAGGTAAATGAGGTTTATAATCGAGATAAAAACAAGTTAGTCTTGAAGTCGACTGGTGCTAGGAGCTCCCAGTTGCCTAATCTAAATAAATAAAACCGACCAAGTGCGTGTCAGACTCACGCACAAAGGGTTCTGTACCATTGATTTATGAAATTAAAGGATTTAAGTTATTTGTATGAAAGATTACGCAGTAATAAGCGGTTTACGACTTACGAGGTATTAAAAAAAACTACGTACTAGATCTCGTTCAAAACAATTAGATTTTTCATTTTCTTATTTTAGAAGTTAGAGGTCGGGGGGACCAACTTTTTTCCACTTATTAAGTGTCTGTCACGCAAACTATTCGGTTTAGAAAAAAAATATTTTAGAAACCTCTATATCATGTTTGACTATCCATAGATACCCCACACGTATGTGTTTGATGAAAAAAAAAATTGAGTTTCAGTTCTAAGTATGGGGAGCCCCCAATACTTCATTATTATTATTTTATTTTTACATCAAAATCGTAATGCGGTTCATAGAATACATCTACCTACCAAGTTTCAACAGTATGGCTCTTATAGTTTCGGAAAAAAAATGGCTGTGACATACGGACGGACAGACGGACAGACAGACATGACGAATCTATAAGGGTTCCGTTTTTTGCCATTTGGCTACGGAACCCCAAAAACTTTATTGCCGCGCCACTCCGGACCTAATGCCTTAAATTAAAAAAAAAAAAAGTTGCCCTACACTAGGAATGATTCCTGTATCGTGCGTGCGATTTACTCATTACAAACATTTAAACTCTTATACACAAACAGCCAGATCCACCCGAAACAACTATCTGTAGGCTCTACAAATATTCGTTCAGAGCGGGGATCGAACCCGCGACACGCAGCGCATCAGCCGAGCGCTCAGTGACAGTTGTCGCATTGGTTCGCGCATGCGCCGTGCTCACATCATACTTATGTAAGCCATGAAGGTCATTCAATGCGTATTGTAAGTACTCACGCGCACACGGGTAACAGCCATACCAACTCACTTCCAGCCCACAACCAGCGCTTGACCGCAATCCCGCCTGATGGTAAGCAGTGACGCAATCGTTGATGGTAAAGCGCACTAGTTTATTAAGAGCCTATACACTCTAGCCTTGAAGACACTCAAATTGTAGTCCGACGGAAACACCGCCGCTGGCAAATTGTTCCAGTCCCTCGATATACGAGGTATAAAGGAAGAAGCGAAACGCTTCGTCCGGATCGTAGTGATGTTAACAACATAAGGGTGGAAACTCGCCGTACGACGGGTCGTCCGATGGTGGAACGGAGATGGGGGAATTAAATCATGCAATTCCCTCGCACACTCCCTAAAATGTATCCTATAGAACACCGAAAGGCTGGCTACTCTACGCTTGTGCTCTAGGCTTTGGAGACCAACTCGAGTTAAATCAGGGTCACCAATCAGCCTCTTTGCACGCCTCTCCACTGAATCCAAAGTGGCCAGGTGACACTTAGCAGCACCAGCCCAAATGTGGCTGCAGTACTCCACACACGAAAGGACCTGTGCTTTGTACAACATTAGAAGCTGCCCTGGTGTGAAGTACTGCCGGACCTTTGCGATAACGCCAAGTTTCCTAGCAGCCAACTTGGCCTTGAACTCAATGAACCGCCCAAAGTTTACGTTCGAGGAAATCTTAACACCCAAAAGCTGAAGGCGGTCGGTACACTCCAAGGATACATTCCCAAAAGTAGGAGCCAAGGTGAACGGGCTCCTTTTGGCGGTGAAAAGACACGCCTGTGTTTTGGCGGCATTGAATGCTACAAGATTGGCATTGCCCCATTCGGAGACTGCCTGTAGTGCAACACTCGTTCGCTCTACCATGACCTCTCTTTCAGACCGGATTGATTGACCGAGCATCCGGCAGGTATCTCTCCACAACTGTGCTGTCATCTGCATACCCATAGATACCGGGCATCAGCAGATCGTTAATATGCAGCAGAAACAGAGTTGCGGAGAGAACAGACCTCTGAGGAACACCGGCATTAGTCGACATGGGCTCAGATGAGCATCCGTCGACAACAACTCGGAGGGACCGTTCAGTCAGGAAATCTTTTACCCAGCCAGTCAGGCTAGGGAAATGCCGTACGCTGGAAGCTTACTCAAAAGGCCAGAGTGCCATACCCGGTCGAAGGCCTTCGAGACATCAAGGGAGACAGCAATCGCTTCCCCATTTCTCTCGAGGTCCTCGCCCCACAAGTGAGTGGCATACACTAGTAGGTCCCAGTTGACCGGTTGCGGCGAAACCCGTACTGTCGGTCACTGAGGAGATCGTTACCTTCCAGGTATGCCATGAGGCGTGAGTTCAATACACGGTCCATAATTTTGCAAAGTATGGAGGTGATCGAAATCGGCCAATAGTTGGTAGGATCGGCACGACTACCCTTTTTGGGCACGGGCTGACGATACAACCGCGTCAATACAGGAAAACTCGGGCGCACATCACGATGTCGGCCATATTAATGTTACAACACGAATTACCATGATATGGGCCATATTATTGTTACAGCAAGAATTACTATAGTGTGGGCCATATTATTCATTTGCGAGCACATTTGCTTGATATGTGAATCAATTAAAACAAGAAGGATTACAATCTAATCTTTCTTATGCACTTTATATTTGGCAGCTCGTCGTGCACTAATGAGTAGGTACAGATTGCCAACAGGCAAACAGCGGCGACCTCGCCGGCTTCAACTAATCTCTAATAACTAATCAGCGCACAGTTTGTGTGCGCAAACAAAGTTCACACACAACACAACACATCACGAATTCACGACTTTACGCGGACTTTTTACACATATTACAACATCTTCCTCGTCATCATTATGATGAATATGAAGGTTGAGTTAAATAATAAAAAACAGTAAATGTCTGTGTCTAGTACCTACATACCATGAGTAGGTATTATTAAAATATTCGTCTTTAGGAGCCGTCACGACTCACGAACGCCATTAATATCTAGCATTCTCCACAGCGTCGCTGTAATCTTCCAATAAAGTAATTAAAATAAAAACCGTAAGCCTTCTTTTATTCACCATAAAGCGTATCCACGTCGGATAAATGAAGGTTTTAGTAACAGTCGGCTGTATGTGTGTATCGGCTGTGTTGGCACGTGTCAGCGTGTGCCAGTTGCGTCTATCGGCGTGTGTCACGCACCGCGCTTGCCGTCGCTCGGTCGTCAGTTCTTCGATAGGCTAATACTGTCATAAAACTGTCGCGCGCCGATAATTACCTCGAATGGTTGCTGCGCTGTTGGTAAGTACATTTCGTCACGAAGTACATTCGTTGTCGGTTGTACAGACGTTGTACTTACTCAAGTTAATGAGGTCAGACAACTGCCAAATGTTGAGGTCATGTAAGCGACCTATGTTATATGTATGGTTAGAATTGATGACATTTTGCTTAGCTTTTGTTACGACAAAAAGCATATTCGCCAAGGTCACATCTCATACGTTTAAACATTTTCACTCGCTTAAGTTATGTTCAAACTGTGACCTATTGGCACAACGACCTCCAGGAAGCTCGCTCGTGCACACAAAGCTGCAGCACACGTAATGCACAAGACTGAATTGACACATCGACGACGCGCTCGCACCCCTCCCCCCGCAGCCGCGCCCGTGCCGCCACCTCCGTGTCGCAACACATTCCTTCGCCCCGCGCCTCAGACCCGCGCACATCTTTCTTGCACAACCACAGAACTGAAGGGGATTAGGTCTTACTGTGCACTTAGAGATGCAGCGCACGGCACACTTGTCGTAATGATGCGACGCGTGTCGCCAAACTAGTCCAAGCAGGGCAGCCTCCGCTGGACCTCGCCTTCATAGCTCGAGGCGCCTCGTCGTCGAGTGCATGCAGCTCGAGGACGTGAAACACATTAGGTGCTCACAATGCGTGAACTATTTGGAACTAAGTATTTTGCTTTCCATTCTGATTAGTCCAATAGTTGGATTAAATAAGTAAATAATTGTTTCCGTTCCCACGACAACAAGTCTGGTTGATTATAATAAAAACTTCATAGCATTTAAATTGCTTTGGGAATTAAGTACAATGTTTGAGAATTTGGAGCAAGTCATTCATAACAGTCGGTGAGATGGCGCTATTAAACCGCCTCTTTGCAGCCGTCTGATCACAGTGGTGTTCCGCTAGAAGCGATAATCACACACAGAAATATTTTTTTATTCCGTGTGTTCAGGCGGTACAGTCAGCAACCAAATTCGATTAAAGCGTGTAGTAGGCTCAGTTAGCTAGCTTGACAGTTAGAAAGGAAGTGCGCTCGCCACGCAGTTCGGTGCTCGGCGGAAAAACGCGGTCCACTAAGGCCGCGTTCCGTTCACTTAAAGCTTTCAGCAGCGTTCACCCGGATAAACACAAAAATTACAGGAGGTATTCAACACCGTCTACCGAAAGTATCATGAGGCTTTCCCCGATACACTATCTACCGGCGACTTTACGTAGAATTGGGAATCTCCTAAATTGTATTGTTTATATTTACCAACAATGTGGCACGGAAAATAAATGTTGGTGTATAGGAATACACTTTAGGTACTATCACCACATGAACCGAGACAGTCGGAATATCCGTATTATTTCATCTGTAACCAATTCCTAAACTGAGCAATCGTTGCTCAATTGCCCAAACGTTGAGCACAGTCTAAATGTACGTCCGAATTAAGAATTGTACGGTAATTCTGCAATTGACCGGTGACCTCAGTCCTCAACAATGTCAATACGCGCCTTTCCTAACATGATACCGTATTAAATAAGATTATTTTAAAATTCATTAGAATTGTTAATTTCAAATTTATTTGGTTCTGTGATTACCAACTGTATAAGAAATACGTAAGAACAATCCGATACCGCACAAACTTGTATGATAAGGTAGCCAAGAGACCCTCGCTCTTGCTAAAATTGTTTACAATAAAACGCTTAAGAGGCCTGCTGCCTACCCAAGCAAGTTAGATTAATGCGGGCCGCACCCTGTGTGTACGGACAAACGTACATTAGTTTTATATACACAATTAATTTAATATTTCCTACGACCTACATTTATTATTTCCTTATTTCGTGTAAACTGTGTATGATCAGTGCATTAAAGACACTCGCTAGTAAAGGTCGTTTTATCTTGACAACATCCACTACCTCCTACTAGCTGACATTATTTCATCTCAACATTAACATTCGTGTATCGTGGTCACACAACCCGTGCATATTGTCATTCCGTGTATGTGGTCACACCACCCATGCATATTGACATTTCGTGTATCGTGGTCACACAACCCGTGCATATTGACATTTCGTGTATGTGGTCACACAACCCATGCATATTGACATTTCGTGTATCGTGGTCACACAACCCGTGCATATTGTCATTTCGTGTATGTGGTCACACAACCCATGCATATTGACATTTCGTGTATCGTGGTCACACAACCCGTGCATATTGACATTTCGTGTATGTGGCCACATGACCCGTGCATATTGACATTTCGTGTATGTGGTCACACATCCCCGTATACTTTGTCTACAATTAATAAGGCAATATGACTTACCTTTATAAAACCAATGGCTGATAGAAAACTCCCGTGTATGAGTGTTGTGTAATAAATCCTATCAGTGTGATATATGATTGTTTTTGAACTGTCAAAATAAAACCCATCGCTATTAATAACGTGTTATGCAATTACCCTGCTGTTTAGACGGCGCATACAATTAGAGATATTTATTTTTGACTTGCTAGAAAAACAAGTTATACAGTATGTTAAGAAAACCCTGTCCGACCCGTGAAGGTGTTGTTAGGTATCGATAACTGATTCTACTAATGCATACAATACCGGACTAAACTTAAAAAAAAAACTCCCCTAAAAAAATAAATATTATTTCGCAAAAAGAGGTAACTTAATAAATGTGCGTTACCGCCCTTCCGCGGGGGGCGGGCGGCAGGGCACGCGGCACGTGATCGCATCGCTATTCGCTCATAATAATACCGGTGTTGTCACTTTTTTTAAAATACCAAATTTCGGGGAAGTTGGAACTAATTCGCGGGAAAAAAAGATTATTTCAAAATTCATTTGTATTGGTACTATGATGATTACGTAAAATTTTATATTATATTTGGTCATGTGTTTACCTAACCTTTATTATCCTTATGGGTCGGACAGGGTTTTCTTAACATACTGTATACTTAAACACTCAACAATAACTATAGCGTTCTACCACTAAAAACATTATCAGAACTGGATCATTAGCTCTGGAGATAACAAACAAACTAACACCTCTAATTTTATAAATCTAATATATAAAATTCTCGTGTCACGGTGTTCGGATTTAAACTCCTCCGAAACGGCTCGACCGATTTTGATGAAATTTTTTGTGCTTATCCGGTATCTATGAGAATCGGCCAACATCTATTTTTCATCCCCCTAAATGTTAGGGGTAGTCCACCCCTAAATTTTTTTATTTATTTTTTAGACAAAATTTTTAATTTCTATTTTTTTATGATACAACATACAAAAATACATATAATCCCCAATTTTCACCCTTCTACGATCAACCCTTATTTTTTAATAGCCATTTTAGTAATTTAATCTATTATTTATATGGCAAAACAACGTTTGCCGGTCAGCTAGTATTAGTATAAATTAGTGACTTCTATTGCGTAGGAAGTACCTAGAGGCGAGTGCCTTCTCCAATAATTCTCTTGTTGAGCAAGTCATTCGCAGAAATTACAAAATAACGTAAAGTAAAACCTATCTTTGTGTCGATCAGCATCGATAAAGCTATAATTAATAATTTTGGATTATACGTACTTTGTTCTTGCAGTTGTTGATGAAGTTAGGACCGCACCAACTTTGATTGCAAGTCATAGAACTCTCCTTGATATGTTTGACAAGGTGTTACAATGCTACTTTGTACAATGTTTGAAAGGAGGCGCGTATGGCTGGAGCGTGCGGTGTGTGTAATTGTCGGCATGCGAATACCTGATAATCCGAACCATCCATCATGTTGTCATATAAAGAGCACTGGTGACGTGAGCCGGTGCCAGTAGCGGCGACGACGCAAACTAAAACAAAAATATTGAACGTACGGCCGATTGTTGAAATGCTTGCTATCGTTTGACTCGTACACATTGTGTACCCGAATACCCGATGTCAATGAGTTAAACTCTATCGATCCTCTGTACACCTTCATTACTTCGATACTTCAAATTCAGAAAGGAGCTTTTACAGACAGAAATCTAATCTACGTCGTAATATTCCGCAATATATGAAGATTAGGTGACAGTGACGAAGCAGCAGTTGTAATTTAGTAACATCGGTTTGCCTCTATCGAGCTGGTGACATTATGCTGATGGTCTCAACCTAGGATCTATGTATTTACTAATAAGGTCTTGAATACGTAACGTTAAACGTTACTGGGTGATTCGTTGAGAATGTTAAGACAGGTCCTCGGTGTGTGCATCGAGGCGATCCGGTCGGTACTGGCGGACTGGCTCGGGAGAAGGCACAGTTCACTAATGTTTCGGATGACACAGGTTCTTTCGGGGCATAGTTGCTTCGCAAAATACCTGTGTCGCATAAACAGGGAGCCGGACACCCGGTGTTACCACTGCGTCGACTGCCGGGAGGACACTGCACGGTATACGGTGGCAGAGTGTGCCGCTTGGGAGGTGTTGTGCCGTGCCCTCATCTTTGAAGTAGGCAGGGACCTGTCGTTGCCGACCGTAATCGAGTCGATGGTCGGCAGAGAAGAGGCCTGGGATGCGGTGGTTTCCTTCTGCGAAACGGTCGGCTTGCAGAAGGAGGCTGCGGAAAGGGAGAGGGAGAGCTCGTCGTCAGGCGCACCGGGCGTCGGCGAAGGGCGGATAACGTCTTCCTCCAGCCCCCCTGTGAGATGGCACACCAGAGTAGTTTTTAATCAGTAGGAGTATGACAGAGCCCGTCGCCGCTCCAGGGCCGCGGACATCCCTGAGGATTTTCCACCCGGAAACAAAAAAAAAGTTCCTCGGTGCGTAAAATCATACAACGCGTCCGTGAATTTACTCACACAACGACGATTTATTTATTTATTTATGGTTAATTAAAACGGTACAATACCAATTATAATATTTAATATAAGTAAGTAGAAACAAACAATTACGTTAATTAACTTAAAATCTATTACTAAAACTAACATGGCACGGTGGACTCTGTCGCATACTTCTTTTGACAGAAAACCAAACATTCACGCATAAGCTTATTTCATTTATACGCAAACACGTCACATTCAGGGTTGGCCATCAGAAGGGCATTCAGCACCTTTAGAGTACGACAGGCCGGGAATTCAGCTCTGGCTACCGTTTTTGCTGGGAGCTGCGCAAACAGATTGTGGCTGCTGTTTTGACGATGTATTTGCCAGGCACAAATAGTCGGCAGAAAAATCCATGGAGCTCTGGGCAGTCTATACGTTCCAGCAATGTCTCACGAGCTACGGTGAGCTGATCAAAGCCTCTTCTCACCTCCAACGAGTTAAATCCTAACATTCCTAAGAGATAATTGGTACAAACCTGGTTTCGAATAAACAGTTTCCAGACAAGGACACGTGCGATAAGGATGGTTTCATCAAGGTAGAGAAAATGAAGAAGAAGCCTCCTTGTCGGAACCAGTGCGGTACTGCGGTGGCAGGACCATGAACATGCTGCTGCGTCCAGCTGTACCGACGACGATGCTATACGTGTCCAGACTGCATCACTCCACGAAGGCTGAGGAGATAGTGGAGTATCTGCGCGTCAAGTCTAACTGGACTGTGAGTGGTCGAGGTGTTGGAGCCGCGCCACAGCACGTACTTCAAGTCGTTCGTGGTACGTGTTCCAACGCATGATCTCGACAAGTTCCTGAAAGAAGAGTTATGGCCGAAGGGTGTTGTTTAGCGCTGGTTTCGCGGTCGGCTGCGTGACACCAGTCAGCGAAACACGACGCCGATGATCAGTGTACAGTAGTTTTAGTTGTCATGTTATATATATTTATAGTACTTATTTTTAAGTTTTAATAGTATAGTATTGTATTTGTTGTGAATTTTTTTATATATTAGTTTACAAGTATTTTTATGTTATGGTTTGTATTGTATCTTCTATGGGCCCTAGAGGCTTGAATTAAATTAATAAATAAATATGTAGCGGTACCTACAAACGCCACAAAAATGAACGACGCGTCATACTGACGTCACACGAATTCTACATCTCGCAATCAGAGTTTACCGTGCAATTAGCATACATACAACTTGCCAATTTCAACCATCGGGCAAGTGCCCGCCAGACATAACACCCGTCTGGTTGGAGGATCCTCCCTTTTCTACGGAGGATGAGTGAACTTTACTCCCTGTTCCTCATGCCTCCACAAATAAAATAAATAGGGATAAAAATGGTATATAACCTTTGGAAGAGGCATCTAAGAAAAGTTTTTTATAGGTTAAGTAAGTTTTAGTAAGTTAGGTATAGGGGTGCCAAACACAGGCACTAGACTCGAGTTTGCTTCGAACCAGACAGGTGTACAACAGCTTTACATCATTAGGATTACGAAAGTCACGGACATTTCGCAAAACAAATCCCAAGCGTCTGAAAGATTCCTTTGCAAGAGTAGAAACGTCGTCCCCAAAAGTCAGACAGTGGTCGAAAGTTACTTCTAAATCTTTGATTTTGGTAACACGAGTAATTACATCACTACCCAAAGCATAGTCATAATGAACAGGCCGCAACCCCCTGCCGTATATCATGACGTAGCACTTGCTAGTATTAAAAAGTAGCTTGTTCACAATGCTCCACTCATAGATGGCGTCGATGTCCTTTTGTAGAAGTTTGCAGTCTTTGTCTATTCGAATTTGTGCTACATATAGTAAGCATTTGACAAACTTAACGTTAGTTATGAGGTCGTTGATCATAATTAGAAACAGAGGCGGGCCTAACACGATCCCTGACTGACTCCCGAGGGCGTATGGTAAGGCTTACACTCGTAACAGGAATGTCTTACAAACTGCTTGCGATTACGCAGGTAGTCTGAAAGGAAGTTAAGGAGACCGGGTAAGGGAAACCGATGTTTCCCAGCTTAGTTAAAAGCACATCGCGACTTTGTTCGCGTGGAGTTAGTTATTTGAACATTTTATTTGAACCCCAAAATATACAGCATACATTTTAAATTTTTGTTATGCTCCGCTCCTAATGGTCGCAGCGTGATGATAGCCTAAAGCCTTCCTGGTTTAATGGCCTATCCAACGAATTTTTCAAATCGGACTAATAGTTCCTGAGATTAGCGCGTTCAAACAAACAAACTCTTCAGTTTTATATGTATATTAGTATAGATTATACATAGTTATATATTGGCATAAACAATCTTGTTTGCTTTTCTCAGTTGCCACACGATCACTAAAATCAAGGAACTTAACTTTACTTAGAGGATCGCATGTTTATATGCCATACGACACATTCGCTACATGTGCTTTTATAGTCACTGACTGTAATTCCAGAGCCTGTGGGGTCTTATGAAGTCCTTCGGCGCCGGGTGTCGTCCCTGTGTGATCTCTGTGGATCATTGATAGTTGAGGCTAAGAAATACTGAACTTGCCGAGACGCCGTCTCCACTCGAGGACTCGTTTACCCCAACGGTTGTCGGTGCTGCGGCATATGTGACCAGCCCATTGCCACTTCAGCTTGCTAATCCTCTCAGCTATGTCGGTGACTCTGGTCCTCTGTCGGATCACCTCATTTCTGATGCGGTCCTTCTGAGAGACGCGTAACATAGCCCGCTCCATAGTTCGCTGAGCGGCTTTAAACTTATGGACTAGTCTGACCGTTAGTGTCCACGTCTCGGCTCCGTAAGTCATGATGAGTAGGACGCTCTGGTTTTAAGATTTTAGTCTTCGAGTCGACGAAAATACCCGACGAAGTTTACCAAATGCTACCCATCCCGGCTGGATCCTTCTATTTGCCTCCTTCTCGAAGTTCCTTTTCCCTAATTGCAACGTTTGCCCGAGGAATACATATTCAGAAACAACTTCGAGCGGCATTCCGTTTACGGCAACCGGTCCCGGAGTGACCCGTTCATTTAACATAATTTTGGTCTTGTCTACGTTCATCCGGAGACCGATGCGTTGGGAGGAGTCAGCTAAGTTGGCCAGTATTTGTTCCAGCTCTTGCTGCGTTTCCGCCATGATGACGATATCGTCCGCAAATCGCAAGTGTGAGATGTACTCGCCGTTGATGTTAATGCCCCGACCCTGCCAATCCAGCGTCTTAAACATATCGCCACTTGCCATACAGCAAGGGAAACATTAAATTTATTGAAAGAGAAGTTCGAGGGCTTCGTCATCTCGCGTGGTGGCGACATCAACTGGCCCCCGAGATCGTGTGACTTAACACCGTTCGATTATTTTCTGAGGGGCTACGTGAAATCTCTAGTGTATGCAGATAAACCACGGTCAATTGCTGCCCTAAAGGCCAACATAACTCGCGTTCTTCGTGAAATTGAGCCTCATTTATGCGAAGACGTCCTTCAAAATTGATCCACCAGAATACACCATCTACAGCTGAGTCGCGGTGGCTATTTGGCTGATATTATTTTCCACACATAATGTCATTGAATATTCTTTAAAATGTAACAAAGATTGTGGTAATATCACTTAAACAGATTGTTTTATTTCATTTCAATATTCGTGTGCTCTTAATGAAAAACCCTGTACTTTAGTTACCTTTGATATGATATGAATACGATACAAGTGGAACTTCAGGTGCTTGTTACGAGTAACAATAAGACAAATGCGGTGAAGCAGATACAAAATGGCAGGACAAACCATAATAGTGATGCGGTAAGTACACCGGCCCGGCCGGTCCCGCGACACGCTCGTTATACCGGTCCCGTGGGCTGCCACGGACGGTTGCCATTTTACTAGTGAGGATAAAGAGTGGCGATGGAAGCTGAGATTAAGGAACCATCTCGACCAAAGAATTAAGTCCAAAAGTAGGGGGAGACTAAAACACGGTGGATTAAGAGTGTGTGATATATGTTATGGATAGAATGAGGGTGACTACCGACATGACTGCTGATAGGGAAGTATGGAAGAAGAAGACAGATTGCGATAAGGGCAGGATGATGATGATCTCCACCAAATAATGATCACAACCTGACGTGGTGAAGTGGTGAAGTTACATCTAAATTAACTTTTGTTAAGAGTTCGTCTACTATTTTAATGAACTCAAAGTGCGGCTAGTGTTGGCCCTCGACTCTGCAAAAGGTCGAAACAGCAGGAAATGTAAAAGTTAATTGAACTGATATCAACAACTAAGTATATAAGTATCCATTACATTCACCCTTGTGGTGTACTTGATTGTCTTCTGAAGCCTCAAGAATGCTCAGGACAGTGGTTCTACAGCTAAACCTCTCCTAGCACTTGGACGCATAGATTCTTGTATCCTCATTGTAAACTTTAATTGAGCCAATCTAACGTAATCGGTCATTTGCTTTGGACACTTGGTCACCGCACTTGTTTGCATGGTCCTTAAGCCTTTTGAACTCAAATTCACTTCTTCGAAGCAGGGAATATCCCACTTCTACCAATACAAGGCATCCCACCAAGCTTTACTACTCAAACGAAATTTGCGGTAGATCGTATTATGAGTCGAGTGAAGACTGGGACACCCGGTCGTGTTCAGACGGACATTATCGTCTAGTTACGATCTAAAATATGAAAGTAACGTACGCCCGAGCGATTGCAAATTGAGATCAATTCTTTCAATGATTACTTCATAGTTAATAAACGAATCTAGCGTAATCATTATGATTTATTTTATATATTATTTTTACTTTTGATATAGTAATAGTTAGCAGAATCGCGCATCGTTGTGTCAGTGTCCATCGTGTCATGTTGTGTCACTGTCCGTCGTGTCATGTTGCTACACTCGGCCTTGTATAATAACTCCAAAAACTTTTTTTTATAAAAAACAGTTTTTAGTTCTTTTTTTTTTTTGGAAGTCGGTTGTTTTTTTTTTTTTTTTGTAAAAAACTTTTATTTTACAATTTTTAGTTGCAAAAAGAACTGTTCAGCTGCATCCGGTCAGACCGGACGCTGCCGCCAGCATATTTGGGAATAGACTGGCAAGTAACTGACGCATTTTGTTTACTTGAATTTTTACCCGTAATTTTGGTTTAAATACCAAACTACTGAACCGTTTTTTATAAAATTTCTCTGGGACAGGACTGAATGTATGAGCATTGCTATAGATGACACGATTACGTGACTTTAATTCAGTCTCCTGATTTATTTGATTGTCGCATTAGCACGGCGAGTAGCAGTGGCTAGTGGTTGTCCTACGTTAAACTTCAATGCTGTAAATTCTTGAGGATTTCTTTCGACTGTATATGGTCTTTATCAGATCTACTGCAGACTTTCATTATAACCCACATGGATGCAAACTTCTCATCATTATAAATGAATTCGAGGCCAAACACAAGGTACCTACTTAATTACTGTAAATTCTTAAGGAGTTCCCTGAACAGACCTTTATCTTCATCATCAGCTTCCTAATGACAGTCACAAGCCATCTAGACGTAAAGTTCTTATCAATACAAATTAATCAAGCACGAACATAACGTAGCTGCCGTGAATCGTTGAGGAGTTCCCTCGACTGTCTCTCGGCTCCATCATCAGATCTACTGCAGACCTTCATTATAACCCATAGGGATGCAAAATTTTCATTAATATAAATGAATTGAGTCCAAACACAAGGTAACTAAGTACTGTAAAACGTTGAGGAGTTCCCTAAATTAACCCTAATTATAAAAACTCATTTGATTTTATATTACACTTGCTAAATGCTATTTTAAGAGATCAGACTAATATCAGCATAGTATAAGAGTACTGTGTGTACGTGCATTTCTGATTTTATTTGAGACTAATATAAGATCAATAGCACTGGATAAGTATGATATTAGAGTGACTTTGGATCAACATATTTACAATACAAAAGACAAGACCCATACATGACCATTTGATTTTAGATCGATTTTGGGAATAACTGCTCTTAATAGTTTTAAGAGTAATTTTGCTAGTCATATTTTCTTTAACATTATAATTTTAATAATCATAATGGATTAAAAGAACTAAAAAGATTCAAGAATACTAGTGGCTATAGGAGGAAAGTTGTTAAGAAATACAACGAAATGTTAAGAAGAAAAACAAATATCCCGCTGCCTTTTCTCTCTCTCTCACTCTCTCGATTTAAGGTTTTATGTAGGTAATATTGCGAGGAACCCCAATTTATTCTAATATGGAGTTATCTTTAGTATACTTACTGAATGCTAAAATAAGAGTAAACAATCTTATATTACTCTAATAGTGTTCTTGTAAAAGGCAGCGATAGTAATGGCGACACTATCAATACACATTAACAAATAAAGTTTTTAAACGAGATCTTGAAACACCTTATTTAACAAGGCGCATTAATTTTGAGATGGAAAACCAGGTCTAATTAACAGTAAATAATAAATTCCAATACGATTACTGACCTTAAAACTACTTTCACCTAATTCTACATAAACAACGTAGCATAAATATTATAATTTCACGCAACTTGTTTTCATTTCAAACCAAACAAATACTCGCGAACTTTGGGTCTGACGTAAAATTCTCAAAATATTCTAACCTTAGATCAACATAAGCCTATGCAGACTTATAAGATACTTATGCAAAAGCAATATTAGCGTAAGTCGGCTTAAATTAATTTTTACTAGATTTCAACAAGAGCAATTAGGATTCAATTAGACTGATATTAGAACGACATAAAACTAAATATGCTTACAATATTGCCCAAATGCAGGCTTATAAAATTATATAGGAGTGATATAAGAGCAAAAAAACAGTAGTCTTGAGATTTTTGTAAGAGTAATTTTTGGTAGTGCTAGGGACCTTTGTCGTCATCATAAGCTCCCTAATGACAGTCATCACCCATCTAGGTGTAAGAAAACATACAAATACCAACAAATTATTCAAGCACAAAAACAAGGTAGCTGCTGTGAACCGTTGAGGCGATAGAATAGAATACTATTTATTATGTACACTATAAAATTACAGAATATGAATATGAAGATTTTACAAAGGGTGACACATAGTCATTGGGCGATGTTATCGCTAAGACTCATGTTTTACAAAGGGTGAGACATGGTCATTGGGCGGTGTTATCGCTAAGACTTATATTTTACAAAGGGTGAGACACAGTCATTAGGCGGTGTTATCGCTAAGACTCATGTTTTACAAAGGGTGAGACATGGTCATTGGGCAGTGTTATCGCTAAGACTTATATTTTACAAAGGGTGAGACACAGTCATTAGGCGGTGTTATCGCTAAGACTCATGTTTTACAAAGGGTGAGACACAGTCATTAGGCGGTGTTATCGCTAAGACTCATGTTTTACAAAGGGTGAGACATGGTCATTGGGCGGTGTTATCGCTAAGACTTATATTTTACAAAGGGTGAGACACAGTCATTAGGCGGTGTTATCGCTAAGACTCATGTTTTACAAAGGGTGAGACATGGTCATTGGGCGGTGTTATCGCTAAGACTTATATTTTACAAAAGGTGACACATAGTCATTGGGCGATGTTATCGCTAAGACTTATATTTTACAAAGGGTGAGACACAGTCATTAGGCGGTGTTATCGCTAAGACTCATGTTTTACAAAGGGTGAGACATGGTCATTGGGCGGTGTTATCGCTAAGACTTATATTTTACAAAAGGTGACACATAGTCATTGGGCGATGTTATCGCTAAGACTTATATTTTACAAAGGGTGAGACACAGTCATTAGGCGGTGTTATCGCTAAGACTCATGTTTTACAAAGGGTGAGACATGGTCATTGGGCGGTGTTATCGCTAAGACTTATATTTTACAAAGGGTGAGACACAGTCATTAGGCGGTGTTATCGCTAAGACTCATGTTTTACAAAGGGTGAGACATGGTCATTGGGCGGTGTTATCGCTAAGACTTATATTTTACAAAAGGTGACACATAGTCATTGGGCGATGTTATCGCTAAGACTTATAATTTACAAAGGGTGAGACACAGTCATTAGGCGGTGTTATCGCTAAGACTCATGTTTTACAAAGGGTGAGACATGGTCATTGGGCGGTGTTATCGCTAAGACTTATATTTTATAAAAGGTGACACATAGTCATTGGGCGATGTTATCGCTAAGACTTATATTTTACAAAGGGTGAGACACAGTCATTAGGCGGTGTTATCGCTAAGACTCATGTTTTACAAAGGGTGAGACATTGGGCGGTGTTATCGCTAAGACTTATATTTTACAAAAGGTGACACATAGTCATTGGGCGATGCTATCGCTAAGACTTATATTTTACAAAGGGTGAGACACAGTCATTAGGCGGTGTTATCGCTAAGACTCATGTTTTACAAAGGGTGAGACATGGTCATTGGGCGGTGTTATCGCTAAGACTTATATTTTACAAAGGGTGAGACACAGTCATTAGGCGGTGTTATCGCTAAGACTCATGTTTTACAAAGGGTGAGACACAGTCATTAGGCGGTGTTATCGCTAAGACTCATGTTTTACAAAGGGTGAGACATGGTCATTGGGCGGTGTTATCGCTAAGACTTATATTTTACAAAGGGTGAGACACAGTCATTAGGCGGTGTTATCGCTAAGACTCATGTTTTACAAAGGGTGAGACATGGTCATTGGGCGGTGTTATCGCTAAGACTTATATTTTACAAAGGGTGAGACACAGTCATTAGGCGGTGTTATCGCTAAGACTCATGTTTTACAAAGGGTGAGACATGGTCATTGGGCGGTGTTATCGCTAAGACTTATATTTTACAAAAGGTGACACATAGTCATTGGGCGATGTTATCGCTAAGACTTATATTTTACAAAGGGTGAGACACAGTCATTAGGCGGTGTTATCGCTAAGACTCATGTTTTACAAAGGGTGAGACATGGTCATTGGGCGGTGTTATCGCTAAGACTTATATTTTACAAAGGGTGAGACACAGTCATTAGGCGGTATTATCGCTAAGACTCATGTTTTACAAAGGGTGAGACATGGTCATTGGGCGGTGTTATCGCTAAGACTTATATTTTACAAAAGGTGACACATAGTCATTGGGCGATGTTATCGCTAAGACTTATATTTTACAAAGGGTGAGACACAGTCATTAGGCGGTGTTATCGCTAAGACTCATGTTTTACAAAGGGTGAGACATGGTCATTGGGCGGTGTTATCGCTAAGACTTATATTTTACAAAAGGTGACACATAGTCATTGGGCGATGTTATCGCTAAGACTTATATTTTACAAAGGGTGAGACACAGTCATTAGGCGGTGTTATCGCTAAGACTCATGTTTTACAAAGGGTGAGACATTGGGCGGTGTTATCGCTAAGACTTATATTTTACAAAAGGTGACACATAGTCATTGGGCGATGCTATCGCTAAGACTTATATTTTACAAAGGGTGAGACACAGTCATTAGGCGGTGTTATCGCTAAGACTCATGTTTTACAAAGGGTGAGACATGGTCATTGGGCGGTGTTATCGCTAAGACTTATATTTTACAAAAGGTGACACATAGTCATTGGGCGATGTTATCGCTAAGACTTATATTTTACAAAGGGTGAGACACAGTCATTAGGCGGTGTTATCGCTAAGACTCATGTTTTACAAAGGGTGAGACATGGTCATTGGGCGGTGTTATCGCTAAGACTTATATTTTACAAAAGGTGACACATAGTCATTGGGCGGTGTTATCGCTAAGACTTATATTTTACAAAGGGTGAGACACAGTCATTAGGCGGTGTTATCGCTAAGACTCATGTTTTACAAAGGGTGAGACATGGTCATTGGGCGGTGTTATCGCTAAGACTTATATTTTACAAAGGGTGAGACACAGTCATTAGGCGGTGTTATCGCTAAGACTGATGTTTTACAAAGGGTGAGACATGGTCATTGGGCGGTGTTATCGCTAAGACTTATAATTTACAAAGGGTGAGACACAGTCATTAGGCGGTGTTATCGCTAAGACTCATGTTTTACAAAGGGTGAGACATGGTCATTGGGCGGTGTTAGCGCTAAGACTTATATTTTACAAAAGGTGACACATAGTCATTGGGCGATGTTATCGCTAAGACTTATATTTTACAAAGGGTGAGACACAGTCATTAGGCGGTGTTATCGCTAAGACTCATGTTTTACAAAGGGTGAGACATTGGGCGGTGTTATCGCTAAGACTTATATTTTACAAAAGGTGACACATAGTCATTGGGCGATGCTATCGCTAAGACTTATATTTTACAAAGGGTGAGACACAGTCATTAGGCGGTGTTATCGCTAAGACTCATGTTTTACAAAGGGTGAGACATGGTCATTGGGCGGTGTTATCGCTAAGACTTATATTTTACAAAAGGTGACACATAGTCATTGGGCGATGTTATCGCTAAGACTTATATTTTACAAAGGGTGAGACACAGTCATTAGGCGGTGTTATCGCTAAGACTCATGTTTTACAAAGGGTGAGACATGGTCATTGGGCGGTGTTATCGCTAAGACTTATATTTTACAAAAGGTGACACATAGTCATTGGGCGATGTTATCGCTAAGACTTATATTTTACAAAGGGTGAGACACAGTCATTAGGCGGTGTTATCGCTAAGACTCATGTTTTACAAAGGGTGAGACATGGCCATTGGGCGTTGTTATCGCTAAGACTTATATTTTACAAAAGGTGACACATAGTCATTGGGCGATGTTATCGCTAAGACTTATATTTTACAAAGGGTGAGACACAGTCATTAGGCGGTGTTATCGCTAAGACTCATGTTTTACAAAGGGTGAGACATGGTCATTGGGCGGTGTTATCGCTAAGACTTATATTTTACAAAAGGTGACACATAGTCATTGGGCGATGTTATCGCTAAGACTTATATTTTACAAAGGGTGAGACACAGTCATTAGGCGGTGTTATCGCTAAGACTCATGTTTTACAAAGGGTGAGACATGGTCATTGGGCGGTGTTATCGCTAAGACTTATATTTTACAAAGGATGAGACACAGTCATTAGGCGGTGTTATCGCTAAGACTCATGTTTTACAAAGGGTGAGACATGTTCATTGGGCGGTGTTATCGCTAAGACTTATATTTTACAAAGGGTGAGACACAGTCATTAGGCGGTGTTATCGCTAAGACTCATGTTTTACAAAGGGTGAGACATGTTCATTGGGCGGTGTTATCGCTAAGACTTATATTTTACAAAGGGTGAGACACAGTCATTAGGCGGTGTTATCGCTAAGACTCATGTTTTACAAAGGGTGAGACATGGTCATTGGGCGGTGTTATGGCTAAGCCTTAGACCCCACACGTATGTGTTTGATGAAAAAAAAAATTTTGAGTTTTAGTTCTAAGTATGGGGGGGGGGGGGGGGCAATATTTATTATATTTTTTTTATTTTTGCATCAAACTCTTAATGCGGTTTACAGAATACATCTACCTAACAAGTTTCAATAGTATAGCTCTTATAGTTTCGAAAATAATGGCTGTGACAAACGGACTGGTCACCAGGACGGAATCACCAGGTTGGTAGTTCGTTTAGCAGAATAAATGCTATACATGGTGGCTCATTAATATTAGTTAGTAACCTGCTCAAATTTAAAAATCGTAAAGACATTGTGAGCCTGTCTGTTGAACGAACAGCTGAAATTGCCTGTATAGAGTTGGAGGGCTTCGTTGTATTAAGTGTGTACAGACCCCCTTCAGGATTGTATGACTGCTTTGAAAAGGTAATGGATGAAGTTTTACACAAGATTTGTGTTTCGAACAAAGTCATTATCGTTTGCGGTGATTTTAATGTCAATTTATTAGAGAACTCAGGTTATTGTAATAAAATTATAAGTCTATTTCAGTCCTACAATCTTGTAAACCTATTTTTGGAGCCCACAAGAATAACACCTACTTATGCCACATGCCTAGATAATATTTTTACTAACATAATACCAAGCCGCAAAGAAGTTGTAAATTTATTTGATTCTGATCACTGCGGACAAAGGATTACTATTCCAAACAATAGTAAAAAAGTGGCCAAAAAGGATATCACTGTTAACCCCAAAACTGAAAGCCGCTTGGAGGTTTTTAGATTTAATCTCATCAATAAAGTGCCAGTCTTATCCAGTTATGTTAATGCTGATCCTAATCATCTCTATGATAATTTTTTTAATATATATTGTAAGCAATTTGATTCCACCTTTGTTCCCAAGACTATCTCTATTAATAGTAATGCATCTTTCTCTGATTGGGCTACCATAGGTATTCATAAAAGTAGAACTCGGCTTTATGAACTGTACAATGAGAGGACTTATATTAACACTGTTGAATTTAATTTGTATGTTAGAAAATACTCAAAATTATTTAAACAAGTTTGCTATATGGCCAAGTCACGTTACTTGAGTTCAAAGATAAAAAACAGTAGTAATGTAATTAAAACGACTTGGAAAATTATTAATAGTGAAACGGGAAGGTCCAGTGATAGAAATACTGACTATAGCCTGACTGTTAATGGCAACATAATAAAATCAGACTCGCAAGTCGCTGAGGTGTTTGAAAATTTCTTTTCGGATATTCCTGTTTTAACTACTAAATCCCTAAACTCATCACCTTCTGTTGCTGAGTCTTTGCTTAAAGAAAATGTTAATGTTTGTAATTCGGAATTTCACTTTGAATATGTTACCAGTAAAGATATAATTAAAATCTTTCACACTCTCAATATAAAAAGACTGCTGACCTGTGGGGTCATTCGGTGGAAGTTGCGAAGTCTATTATTGATATTGTGGCACCCACTCTAGCGGTTATCTTTAATACTTGTATTGACTGTGGAGAGTTTCCTGATCTCATGAAAAATAGTAAGATAATACCTTTGTTTAAATCAGGCAGTACATCAGACCCCACAAATTATAGACCTATTTCTGTACTACCTACCTTTAGTAAATTTTTTGAGAAATTAATTTTAAACCAAATGCTAAGTTTTTTTAATAAACATAAATTATTACATAGCAAACTGTTCGGTTTTACAAGGGGTCGTTCAACTACTGATGCCGGTGTTGAACTTCTATGTCATATCTACAATGCATGGGAGGATAAATGCGATGCCTTGGGCATTTTTTGTGATTTGTCCAAGGCATTCGATTGCGTTCTTCACGAGACGTTAATCAGGAAACTCCGCCACTACGGGATCAGGAACTCTGCATTGGATCTTATTACATCCTACTTGAGTGGTAGGATTCAAAGCGTTGACGTTAATGGAAAAAGATCATCCGGATCTTTAGTAACAATGGGAGTCCCACAGGGGTCAATTCTTGGTCCCTTTTTGTTTCTTGTTTACATTAATGACCTGCCGTACCTCATAAAGGATAATCACGATATAGTGTTGTTTGCAGATGACACTTCACTTTTATTTAAACTTAAACGTCAGCAGCACGTCACTGATGATGTAAATAGCGCGATCTCCAAAGTAGTCCACTGGTTTAATGTTAATAACTTACTTTTAAACGAGAAAAAAACCAAATGCATTAAGTTTACTCTACCTCACGTTAGGCAGGTGAAAACTAAAGTGTTGATAAGGGGCGAAGAATTGGAATCTGAAGACAGCACAGTGTTCTTGGGTATAACTCTGGATGCTAAGCTTCAATGGGGTCCCCATATAGAAAAATTGACAAAAAAACTAAGTTCTGCTGCATACGCAGTTAGAACAATTCGTAATTTGACTGATATTGAGACGGCCCGTTTAGTGTACTTTGGCTATTTCCATAGCGTAATGTCGTACGGCATTCTGTTGTGGGGAAATGCCACTGATATTCAGACAATATTTGTTTTGCAGAAACGAGCTGTTCGTGCAATTTATAATTTAAGTCCAAGACACTCTCTCAGAGAAAAATTTAAAGAAATTAATGTACTGACCGTGCCGTCTCAATATATTTATGAAAATCTTTTGTATGCTCATAAAAATATAAAATTGTATAAAAAATACAGTGATGTCCATAGTATAAATACTAGAAACAAGCACAAATTTATTGTACCTACAACAAGGCTCAAGAAAATAGGTGGCTCTTTTAGATGCCAATGTATACATTTTTACAATAGACTTCCAGAGGTGGTTCAAGATCTGAGCCTGAATAAATTCAAATGCTTCATTAAACGTAAGTTGTGTCAGAAAGCATTTTATAGTGTTAAAGATTATATTGACGACAAAAAGGCTTGGGCTTGAGCTGCGTCCGATTTCTATGCTTACACTGATTGTTCTTTGATTTTTCCTCTCGTAGTTTAAATTTGCAATTGTTTGTTTTTTCTTAACTCAAAGCCAGTACACACTATGTAGCCAGGCATATTGTACGTTACGGAATTGCATCGCTGACAGGGGTATTCGGCACTGGTGCAGCTGCACAGGAGCTAAACTTAGCATTCGGGAACACCGTTGGAGCTGCTGAACCTTGGACAAAACTGTCTTTGCATTGTGTAGATTCAATTTCTTAGTATTGTATAATTGCATGGAACACGTGTGAGCACGATCTATTTGCTGTAAAGCATCTATTTGTTGGGTTAGTCGTTTATTGACTTGATAGTTTATTGGCTGTTGAGAGTATGTCATGCTCACTCAAATGTCTCGCTGGTGGTGGCGTGTGTGTTGGGTCATTAGGTTCCCTTCAATATGGTTGAGCTGAATGATGCTGATCCATACGTCATGTTCGTGAACGGACGCCGTCAGAGGGGACTGGTCATCTCTTAGCTGCTACGGCGTATTTTAATTTCTGAATTGTTGTTTTTTTTTCCATAATGGACGCTCTCAGCGTACAATATGTTTCTGCATCGTTCTCACACGATTGATTTCAAAATGAATGATGTAATCAAATATTTGTATCAATAGCTTGATATTTTAAAAGAGTGTCCATGGAGTTTCTTGCCCGTTCTTCTCCATAGGTACCTACTTTTTGGAATGGGCGACTAGCTTCACCTTACTGACTGACCGAACTTCTGACAATTCAAAAGTGCCTGTAACTGGTTTATTTGAAATAAATGCTTTGATTTGATTTGATTTGATTTGACAGACAGACATGACGAATCTATAAGGGTTCCATTTTTTGCCATTTGGCTACGGAACCCTAAAAATGGCGATATCATATTGTACTGGGATTGGACTATTGTTGAGAAGAAGCCTGGTATAATGATGATGGATTAATCAGAGCGGCGTGCAATGATTGTCGACATAATCATCCCGCATGATGAGAACCTCCTGAAAGCCGATAAACATAAACAAATCAAGTATCTTGAATTGGCTCGCGAGGTTGTCGATATGTGGGATGTGGCCTCAGCAATTATTGTACCGATAGGTGTGACAGCCAATGGCTTAATAGCCAAGAGCCTCGACCAACACCTCAGGAGGCTCTTGGATCAAGGGCTTGATTCAGAGGTCGGTACTTCTGGAGACGGCCCGCATCGTAAGGAGGTTCTTATCTCTGGAGTCCTAACCACCGGTAGCTTAGACCCTGCTCCCGAAATCGGTTGATCAATATTTTTTTATGTTATTCTTTTTTTTATTTTTAGTAATATTTAAAATTGTATTAATTATGTCCATAGATAAATAAAGGGAATAATAAAATTTATTAATTTGCATACATATATTTTATATGTTACTTAAAATTATTATTGTGTAAAATGTCAATAGTAACTACATGTTTGCCATTTTCATGGCGTGCAAACATTAAGAGTAATAAAATGTTACCTCTTGAAATAATTTGATGAAATTTAATGAAACATAAAGTTGTTAATAACTAATAAGCATTTTAACAATATTCAAATAACGAAGATATAATCATTAAACATTATAAAACAAAATTAAGTAAATTATGAATTTTGGGAAACGTCAAAATGAGTACCTAATTATAAATATAACATTATAAAAACCTTAGTGCATAAATTGGACAATCTTTATCATCTAGACCAGCAGCCGGCAACGTTTTGTTTCGTTCAACGGTGAATGTTTTATTAATATGTTGCAAACCCTATTCGTGTGATGACGAGGCTGTACATACGACAGCACATCAAGCTACTACAATCTGTCAGATTTCTTTATTACATTTCCAACTTTATTTCTAAAGCTTTAAGGCTCAAGGTTGATTGGGAATATTTGACAGTTTAGGGTAGCTTGACCTGCTGTCATCCGTACAGAGTTATTTATAAATGTTCGGAACGGCTCTCAGTCTAAAGATGCTTTCAAAAGATCTAATGAATTTTCTTATTAAATATTATGACAGCTTGCCTATTTTGAAGAGTTAGTAACATGCGGTTCGCCTTATGTTTATGTTGCTACCTTGTGGCCCTTGCCTGTCAAAAGGTTGCCGACCGCTGATATAGACTCTAGAGAGTCTGAACAGAATTAGTTAGCTTTTTTATTAGCAATGTTCATGAGTTTGAACGTTTTTTTATCAATTATGCCTCTTAAATTATTAAAGAGTTTATTGCACAATTCTGGTGGCACACCCAGAGAGCCGCCACCGTCACCACTTCACTTCACATTGACACTGCTACTGCTCAAAGAGTACCGCAATCTACCATCGCATGCTATTAGCAAAGCATGTCTACTACTAAACTGAAGGGTCAGTGATACCGATTATCGGGTCAAACCAAAAGAGCAGGTGAATACGGAGTGCATTTGGGTGGCCGTGAGAGTTGCGGTACAGTTAGCGAACTATTTTCCTCGCTAGAGGCCGCCGGTGAATAACGATGGAACGATCTCTAGGCTGAGGTGCCCTTATTGGACGACCATTTATAAACCGTTCGATTGGAGTTCGGAGTTCGTTCCGGCAGTTCGGACACGTGGGCATGGGTTTTTAAGACAATGGACACTAGGACTGAGGTACTGTATTAAAACTAGTCCTATGTATTGCTAAGGCACGCTATCCTATCCTGTATCGAGTTGAGCATGGTATTCACGCGATGCACAAGACGGATCGAGTCTAAACAGAAGATTCACAAGCTAATGACCGGAGCTAGCTACCAACTACTAACCTATGCCTGGGTGATTATCTAACTGATTGCATCCCCTGCTCGCAGGTGTTTGCTTAAACATTAACGGTAAATGGTTATAGAGCCCCTTCCCCTGGCATAATACTGCGGGAGTGGGTTTTCTGAACCTGTTACACCTTGGCAATGTGCCTGGAAGGGGGCTTCTTGAGGTCCTTGCTATCTGCATTTAATTGCACCAGACGAACCAGTTCTGAAGACATGTCGGTCATTACACACACTACACGTTGCTATAATTATATATTAAACAGTTGACACTGATCCACTCAATCCAGTCGTTATTACTTCGTTGTTACGGAGTTCTTTAGACTTTGTTTTAAACTTGCTTCGGAGTAGCCGTTTCTCTTTCCACAGTTCTCATCTACAAGTACCTAAACAAAGGAATGAATTAGCAGTATAAGTACAAATAATAACACCATGTAACGAACATGTAGCTGCGAGTACTTGTAATCGTCCACTATGATTGCGGCAGCTCCAAGGCCGCACTGTCTATAATCAACAGCTACCGTGCCAAACTATAAACTATAACCGTGACGAAGCAATAGTTACTATCAACTACTCGTCACTTACAGTCGTAATGACCGCGACGACTCGAGCTAACCGCTCACCATGACGATACGTGTGACATAACGAGGCGGAGGACGGAGGACGGAGGAGGCGAGGACGTAACACGTAACGCCGCCAGTAAGAGAGGCGCCCGCCCCGCCGCCGATGACGCGACCCCATACAATGTCACAAAGTCATAGATTCTTTCACACACACACAATGCTTGTAGTTATCGCACAAAACCAATGGGATGTGCAAGCGCAATATCACTGTCACTGGGTTACTGGAGCGAGAGTAACACATGTTGACATGCCGACTCTCGTAGGACTGGGTGTTGTTTATGGCTGAATTGTACACGCAGGGACACTCGGGGATCCGTTATGGGGTACTTCACAAGAAAAGCATGATATCCGATATAGTCGAAGCAGTAAGAGCGGTACAATAAGTCCCAGAAACATTTAAGGGTTGTATCAGTTCACGACTTCAGTTTTCAACAATAAATCTAGGGCAAAAAAAGATTTATTATTATTATCTCAGATGTGCGAGTTGCTGTGTATTTGTGTTTGTGTCTAAATCGCATGTGTATATAGATATTCAACACAATGTAATTTGTTTTATGGATAAATAAATGATGATCATGATAATGTGTACCTACTTGTGCAGATGTGCGAGTGCACTTGTGTGCCAAGCTACGACACGCTACGACACGCTATGCCGACTGGACTGGGAACGCAACACTACGCGACAAGCTATATCAGCCATACCAGGCCCCACTTCGCAACTGTACGAGTGCTTTGACAAATTGATAAGTTTCGATCTAGCATGTTAACGACCGCTTACAGCAGTACTGTATCCTGATTACCTAACCTGCTAGAGGAAACTTTTGGACGTGTTTGACACGAAGGAAAACGCGCAAACAAGGAAAGTATCGCCGGACGAGAAGAGCACTTTAGTACTTATAACTTCGAGGATATAGAGAGACCGCAGACCGCGCCGATCCCGCAACCTGCGCCTGGCAAGCACTACTGATGTGCTTTCTAATTCTAATATCTACTCATTTTGGAACAGTGGCGTTTCTAAGTATTGAAGTGTACATAGATATCTACGAGCGTGTCTAAACTATGGCGATAGTTGTTTTTCAATAGACGGGGACGGCAGACAGCTCGATGAGAATGTCCTCAGTCGTTGTTCGATATCGAATAGAAGCTGTGTCAGCATACTTGAGAGGAAAGTGAGTTCGAGTATTACTGATACTCGGGCTCACTTTGTGCACTTGTAGTGTTTATTACCGAATCTACGCATAAACGAGTTCTGAGTTGGTACTAAATTTTAAACATGCTCTAAACACCGTTTGAGCGTCAGAGTGGTCATCACTACCCGTATGTACCTGTCCGAGGAGAGGCTTGTCGCTCTGCAGCATTGTATTATTATTAATCCCGAGTCCCTTGTTCACAAGCTAAACTAAATTTTAGTTCAGTGCTTTGTGACGGTACATACTCATGGTAAGCATTTAGGGCAGTTCTACTGGAAACTAGTGATAACATGCGAGGAGCATATACAAACTTATCAAGTTTACTGCATACTCTTTCCATTCCATTTCAATCCTTTCAGTTTAATTTGTTGTTAATTAGGTGCTATACCTACAAACAAAGTTGATATCAAGTCATGTTTATAAACTTGCATTATCATACTAATATCTGTTGGTATTACTGACAAATTACATGTTTGAAATAGAAATATTTTGGTTGTTTAAATATAAACATTTTTATCCCTAATAGCCAAATCACATTCGCTAATTCATGTTTAGTATCAATTAAATCAATTTCCATGTCAGTGGATAGAAGACAGGAAGCCTTTTCCGCAACGCAGCAGTCAACATGCACATAGTATAAGAAATGTGTATTTTAACTCAAGTCATATAACAATTAACAATATTGTTGTCAATATGAATAAATATTGTAATAACGATTTCATTTCGAAATTAATCTAAATAATAATTAATCGTTTATTAAGCAAGTAAGTAGGATCACCGATCACTTTTACACGTCATGTTTTTTTTTTTTTAACTAGATGAAGCCGGCATTTCCTAACTGACTACCTCTGAGAAGAAATAGCCGAAACAAACTCAGGGACCATCGTCTTTTTTCAAGTCCAGACATTAAAAATGAGAATGTTTACAATAATTTACCTTATAATTACGCATATTGCTTAATAACAATTCTTAACAGAGCGAGCAGCTCAGTCCCAAGCTTTTTTGTCTTCTAAATAATCTGTGATTTTATAATACCCCTTTTTGCAAAGTTTGGCCTTTATATAGTTTTTAAATCGTTTAATTGTAAAAGTGTATACATTGACCCATGAACGAGTTGCCTACTCTGTGGAGACGAGTGTGATGTACAGCAGTTTATCGTCCCACTGCTGGGCACAGGTCTCCTCTTATACAGAGAAGGATTGAGCGTAATCAACACGTTTGCTCAATGCGGGTTGACGATTTCAGACTAAAGTCCAGGTTTCAGTTGAGATTACTGACTACTAAGTGTATCGTTCTCGGTTTCGTTGTTCCATCCCCCGGTCCACTACAACATTACCGTTGCCAGCTCACGAATGTTCGAGATGCTTCTCGTTCGCTCAGCTGATCTGCGGCCCCTGTGGTTCTGTGATGACCCACGTTCGTATAGTACGTGTTTACGTGCGAATTACGTAATCACGTTATTCACCACTTTTTACTATTCTTTACTCGCTCTAAAATGAGGAAATCATTAACTAAATCGATGCCGTCTTATCTATTTATAGTCGGAGCACAGTCTCTGCTGATGTTTATCTTTCTTATATCAGAAAACGAAAGGCGAAACGTGATAACACGATTTGAATGGCCCCCGCACACTGGAGGTGGTTGGAGGTTAAACAAATCTTATGAACTCAATGCAAAACAATTGGACACTGTGTCATTTTCCCTGCAACTCCGATGCTCGATAATAATCAATAATAGTCAATACAATAATAATGACGTCATCACCTGTCCATCGACGCGCTGGGCCCTGAATTTTGCTCTAGGCAAACCATTAATCTTCGTTTATAGTATAGTGATCCGGTCCGATCCACCCTGCCTCCGGTGACCTCGCGTACAACTGAGTGGCATCGCCGCTGCCTACATTACCTCAATGTAAACACGAATCGATAAGGATGTAGGTAGACTAGAAAAGTATATTAGACAAAGTATGTCATACACCCACTCTTCGAAAGGAATAAGTCAAGAGTATGGTCAGCGATATCACCTCGCGAGCATGCAGGGCACGCGTGGCGAGTTTATTAATTTAAATCCGCTCGCCATACTCAAACAGGCTTCAAAGCCAACGACAGGATAGATGAAAGAGCTATCTGAAATGTCAATCCTCGTCACAGTTCAGTCGCTTCGACTGAGCCCGGAAGCTGACCCGGTGAGCCTGGGAAAAGGTTAACTGATGTAACTGATCTCACCGGCTCCGGCTCACCGGACCATGTTGCACAAAGAGCCGGAGCTTGATAGCATCGGTCGAGTCGTGATATTATATCACCATTGATCATCTCTGCACGTCACAACATGGCGCACAGTAGACAGGCAGACAGACAGAAGGTTCAGTACTGACGAATAGTAGGATGGATAGAGTATAGATTGGTGCTCGCTCTTTAACTAAAATAATGAAACACTGACCCACCAAGACTGAGAATGGATATATGAATAGCGGAAAACTAAATAATTAAACAATGGCTGGATTATGTAAAGGATGATTAGGAAGGATCGCCTCCTTTATGTACTAAGATGAGATGTCATGTAATACATATGTATAGCAGCAGACAACACGCTTCGCTGACTCCAAATAAATTACGACTAGGACAGTAGCTTGATGAGGGATAAGATTATTGTAGGTATATATATAGTTATATAGTTTTCTTAATAAAGAAAGTCTTCTGTACTGCCTCTTCTTGTGACATCCAGCCATGTTCATGGACGCGTAATTGCGAGGTCGGCGGAGGCGTGACGTGTGCTGCGCGGGGGTGCTGGAGGCTGGAGGGGGGGAGGCACAAGGTCACACGCACGACGAGCACGTCGCGCATACACAGCACCAACCGCAGCACAAGCAGCACGAGCCAGCGCGTGACGTCATTGGTGACCCTACTAGCTATCAAAGGCGACGCTTTTGCTGAGCTGGCTGATTGCAGAGAGTGACGGTGATTGTTACAACATCACTGCATGTTACCGCCCAGGCTATTAGCTAATAATTGATAGGATGACCTATTAATTATTAGCTAGTAGCCTGGGCGAGCAGTAAGCCATCTTCGGTCGTGTCATCACTAGCGTTTACTTACATATTGTCAGTCCGTCGCTAGTTTTCTAAATAGAACGCAACTTTATGTGAATGCAAAGCTTTCCAGTCGTGCTAAGTAAATAGATGCCTAGCGAAACATTCATAGAAAATTATAAGAACTAAGAGCAACACCACCGGTCACGATATGCTTCACAATCTTTAGAAGAAGTTAGAAAGCTTCCCCTGCGAGGAAGTAGGTGTAGATGTTATGTAAGGCGCCAGTCCAAGCCGCGCCGCGCTACCAATAGTGAAGCTTCGAAAGTTAACGTAACGTGTATTGTATTTCTCATGCCATCACAACACAACGGCAATCTGTGAAACTAGAATAGAGGGAGAGATGACACGATTGATAGAGCTAAACAAATTTCGTCAAACTGGATTCGTTCATGCAGTTATTAATTTGCAATTATTTCATTTTATTATTTCAGTCAGAGTGAGCGTAGTAATGCTTAGCGAAAACTGGACAGGCAGAAGTCGGCAGAACTGTACCTAGATGAGATACAAAATGGTAATCTAAGATGCAGGAAATTATTCACTTTGTTTTTAGCATGGGTATCGTTTTAATGTTTTTCGAGAGTTTTAAAAATAAAAATCTGTCTAAATGGAAATCCAAGATGATGACTACTGCACACACCGTCCAGCAGTGTCACAGAACGCGCGCCGGTCGTGTTAAACGATATAATTGTAACAATCAAGTCAAGTCAGAACTGCCTCAAGCTTCAGAAAGCATGACATCATCGCCTCCAGGAATGGGGTTGGGGTGACAGTGGATGCGCAGGCGGTCTCAGGACGGCGATCCGTCTATGAAATTCATCGTGGGAAGCGTAATAAATAGGGGAGTCACGTGGAGGTGGTTGAGAAAGTGGCTGCTATACTAGGACTGCTTTGTAGACAGAGCGTCCATTCTACCTCCTGGAGGGGCTTGTGGAGCCCAGCCTACTATAACGAGTTAAGAGGTTCGTTGGGCCGTTCATTGATGAGGGAGCTCTGGCCAGCATGCCGTTATTGGTCCTGAGCATTCATGAACATTCGATAAACAGCCCGCCTCAGAACGATAACATTTGTGAAAAACATTTTAATGCTACTGTTATTCTAACCGAAACTTACGAGATTGGTAGACAACTATAACACTCATTTTATTGATATAGATAGATAGATATTTGCCTTAAATAAAAATAAGTTAAACAAACAAATTGTTATATGTCTCAAAGAGTTGCTTCGTAAATAAAACCTAGATTAAGTCTTAGATTAAGTTTACTATTGTATGCGTGTATTATCTGATCATCTTTGCAACCCCACTTAACCCTACTGTGTTGTAGGTAAACGACACACCGACTTGAAAAAAAAAATTGAGAGATATGAGGGGTTCTTGACGTTTTGCTTCCTCCTTTATACCGCGTACATCGAGGGACTGGAACAATTTGCCAGCGTCGGTGTTTCCGTCACAATACAATTTGAGTGTCTTCAAGGCTAGAGTGAATAGGCTCTTAATAAACTAGCGCGCTTTACCATCAACGATCGCATCACTGCTTACCATCAGGCGGGATTGCGGTCAAGCGCTGGTTTATAATTCATAAAAAAAAAATCACGCTTGAATATCGAGAAGTTGGTTATTAGTTACGAAGTGTTATTAGTGTGCTGCAGTTAATTGCTTTTGTGCTGAATGACGACAAATTTTGAGGTTTTTACAATGTAAGATTTAATTCGTATGTGTCGTAAATGACACAGTAGGAAACTGTGCTACTAAAAATAATAATTTTATTTCGCTATAGAAAATCACAAAACCTCCTCAATTTGCGTGAGATAGTTGAGGAATTAGAACAAAATGATAAAGTGGAAGTCCCTGACCCCATAACTATCATGCCTCCGAAAAATAGATTTCCAAAAAATACTAGACACATATTTTTCCCTTTCACCTTCTGAAATTCTACAAAATTCTTCTGACGATAGCGAAGATGACAACTTGTCTTTAGAATAGCTTTCCAACGGTGGCGTATTGACTCTGGTTCTGAACGCCTTTCCATGGGCTCTTTACCACCAGATTCAGAAACAAATTCATCTACTCCTGTCTAAGTCGAAAAACCGATTCCGTCTACTTCAAGGACCGTTCCAAGAATATTAAACTCGAAAAAAAAGACTTATAGTTACATGGAGATCAACAGATATTCAGCCGATACACTGTTTGTGGCAAAACGTGCATGGTCCAATCAATAGTATGCATCCTATTGATTATTTTGAATACATGCTGGACGATGCAGTAATAGAAATGATGGTGAATTATACTAACCTATACGCTGCTCAAAAAAATAAAGAGGGTTATATTAGCACCAGTAACATGAAATGCTTTTTGGCTATTTTAGTTTATAGTAGTCAGGTGATGGTGCCAAGGCGAAACATGTATTGGGAAAATTATTTCGGATTGCGGTATGCCTCTTATTTTCAACGCCATGTCAAGGGACATGTTTAGTTTTATTATATCGAATATTTATTGTTGCGACAGTGCACAACTCAACGATAATCAGAATGATACATTTTATAAACTGGAACCGCTTTTCCCCTTTTTAGTTGGATCAGCTGAAGTTCCGGACAAATGTCGCTGTAAATCTTCTTGAGAAGAACAAGAAAGCTGAGAGTAATAGAGGTGGACGTCCATCACAAAGTGTTTCTAGGGAATCGCAGTATAGACATTATTTTAGTAAAGTACAGGGAGGATCGGCTGCGATGCGGTGTTTGCCACAAAAGTGCTAATTTCTATTGCTTAAAATGTCATGTAACGTTACATCCAAAAACATGTTTTGAATAATATCATACACAATTAAGTAGAAAATCAGTACATTTTCTTAAAAAGGTACTAATAAAAATATTTTTGTTATCGTCTTTGAATTTTATCAGGTATTTCTTAATTGAAAATGAAGTCTATTGAAATCTACAAACTAAGTTATTAAAGTAGTAGATTCCCCTACTGTGTCGTTTACGACACAGCATTTTCCAGCTTTTCAGGAAATTAGATCTTTTTTATAATATTTTTCTGTGATTATTTAGCACATAAATGTTAGGTATACAAAGTTTCAGGTCAATTACTGAAAAAAGGTTATTCAGGAACAAGTGGGTTAAACATTAGTAACCTGTGGAAACGTACTAGATTGTGCATTTGTTTAAAATACTGTAGATACACCTAAATTTATCATGTAATGTACAATTGTTAGTTCTCTCCAATAAAATAAAATAAAAAATAAAAAACTCATCGCAAAAATCACAAAACTAATTCATTACCTACAATTTCTTCATCTACAGGATTTAAAAAAAAGTTAGTTATAATCTGTGCACAGACAAATTTAAAAGTATTTCCTGTATTTTAAACTAATCTTGATTGGTGAAACTACCCGACGCCATGATGAGCTCATCATTTAATTTCGATTGATTGATAACTACAGAACACATTTATTTTATATGAAAAAAAAAAACATATTCGAAACATTAAAATTGATAACCATATCACTGCAATGGAGCGTATAGTAGGTAGGTATTTTGGCTTAGTCGTCCTACAGTTCTATGCAAAAACCTCTTTTATATACACGATTAAGGAGTTTCATAATTTAATTAATTAACTAAATAGTTTAAGTGAAACATATTACTTTCGTTACACATCCCCACCTGCAGCCGCACTAAATTAGTATGCTAACATTAGCCGAGGCCAACACAATGGTCTCGCTCGCACGCCTCGCTTTCTTCATCATAATAACAATTTATTTTCCTGATGGCATTTTGTGTTTGTCATCATCGGTGTTAAACAGATTTATAAACGTATTTGTTCAGCAAGCAGGTCACTTGGTGGCACTCACCTCAGTATTGTGTAGTGCTCATAGGCACATTGAACTTTGTTTATACAAGGTGCCTACCTATCTAGTTTGCTAACAACGTAGGTGTACTACAGGTAAACGTAGGTGTCTTAAGGTTAAATCTCTGCCCATTCCGAAGAGTAAATCTCTATGGAGACGAACGGGCAAGAAACTTCACGGACCCTCTTTAAAAATCATTGTATTTCAAAATATTCGATTACATCATTCATTTTGAACTTATCCACGTTAAAACGGTGCAAAAAGACGTGAACGTCAAAAATGTCCGTTAGATAAAAGACAAAAGCAATTCGAATTTAAAATAAGTCATGGCAGCTGAGAGAGTACCGGTCCCCAGTGACGGCGACACACCACCATCAGCGACACATTAGAGTGAGGATGACATATGTACCTACTCTCAACCACCTGAGCTGAAAACATTAAAGGCAATGAAACGCGTACCCAGTAAATGGCAGCTTAATAGCAAGTACTAAGTAGTAGTAAGAAATTGCGATTATAAATGGAAATACAGTTTTTTTTATTGAGCAGCTCCAACAATTATTAATTTATGGTCCTCTGTGGAACAGGACCAGCGTTGAGCCAAGCATTTTTGTCAGCAATGTTATGCCTAAGTTACACATAACTTTTCTTTATTTAGGGGTATTTCTCTCTAGGGACACGCGAGCCCAAAAGTTGTCTAAAATTTACCTTAAACTACACTATAGAGTAAATAGAAACTCGAAGGGAAAGACTTCAAAAGGGAGAAAACTTCTGAAGAAAGAGACTTCAGTTTACATTGACGCACAGCACAGCAATGTGAGGAGATTCCGGTCAGGTCAGTCTGTTTACCGACGCTGTCGTATCCCATTGAATGTGTGGTTTTAAAAGATCTAAGGGAGGTGACAAAGTCCGTCCCACGTTGTACACAGCACAGCACGCAGCGACTCCGCATTGGCATTATGATAAACAGCCCTAAATCTAATTGCATAATCTATCCATAATGAGTTTAGTTATGTATTCAAGTTGATAGCTTATCGAATACAATTGACACACATTTAACGTTCATAATAAAATTATTACGTACCGATCATTCACATGTTTCTTTTTATAAAGACAATGGTATCGCTACTTTGTTAACACAACCTAACCCCAACAAATTAATTATTCAGTCGTTTCCGCGATTTTCGCGAAATTCCGCGAGAAACGACTAGAACGTTTAAATAAAAACGCTGGAATATTCATGAGCGTCGGTCGAACTTGACCCCTGAGGCCTGATGCCGCGTCGTGTTCGGCTATCGGCCATCGGATGTGCGGCCCATTAGTCCATTACTCACGAAACAGTAAATGTGCCGCGGAAGCGGTACATATTCATGTCCGGCGAGCTATCGCGACAACACTAAAGATAAAACTCATACATTACCCTCTATAGTCTATGTCTACCGTCTAACGTCAATGTAACTATGTCATATGAAATGCTCCGGTATTCTCGGATTTTAACCCCGCTACGTCACGCGCGTTAAGTGCGTCATAGATAACATTGCATATGTCTTCGAGTGCCCGGCTTCTTGTGTGAGGAGTTAAGTATTCATGTCTTCTGTAATGAGTTCCATCGGCTGGGGCACTGACTGCACAGAGTAGTATCAACATACTACACACACGGCCAAATAGAACACGGCACCTCAAAGTCAACGACTTCGGTTTCCAACCATTGTGTCCATACCTTAGTAGTAACAGAAGAACCACAACGGGTATCGTCATCATCACTTCAATGTTTGTACGTCAGTAAATCGGCCAAGGGTAGAGAGAAGAGTGGTGGGAAAATGAAACATGTAAAAGAAAGTTAAGTGTAAGAAACTGAAGTGGAACTTCCTTTTCTTTTAATACCTACTGAAGAACAACATACTGCAACCTCGTCTGTCTACTGAGCGGTTATTATATTACAGCTACTTCACTTCCAACAGCTGCAAGTGCCAGAGGATATTGTACGTGCTCATAATGTAAAGATGACAAACAACAAACAAATCAGCTGATTGCTAAGAGAGTATTAATCGCGACGATTCGACACGTTGTGAATAATTGCTGTTCTTAGAAGCGTGTGTCATCACTCATATCATTATCGACTGGGTTTCTACAGACCCCATGTTAGACGTAATAACCATGTGTGAACTGAGTCACGCGACTGCAAAGAATCATGCACGAGCGCATCACTCCGACTTCCCCGACGTATCAGTTAGGTACTGGGATTGAATTTATTTGTTACCTCTTACGACGTTTGTGTGAACTAGCGGGTAACGTTACGTGTGTGTACCCCACAGGTGACGGCGGCGACTCCACTGCAAGTGGTTGCCGGCCGCGGCGCCGCGCGGTGACTGCTCGTGACTTCCTCAAGCTGGCTGACCTTCTCTAGCTACAGGGCTGAATCGACCTCGATACGAGGCTAATCTGCTAAACAAACAATCAAAACTGTTTGACTTTGAATGCTTGATTATTCTTTTCGTCACGGCACGCTTCAACTTCGCGCCACTCGGGTGCAACGGCAAAAGCGGCTCGCGCTCTGAGCACATAATAATATCACTCTTAATTATTAAAGTAGAGTAAGTATCTATTGTACATGAATTTTTGAATCACCAAACACTCACTCTTACTCCATACAATCTCACTCTTCACCATCTCATTCTCATATTTTAAAGTTTATAGTTTTAAAGTCACTAGCTCTAAATTCATTGCATTATATGGCATAACCTATAACTGGAGTCTGCCCCCTAAGATACAGGCCTAGCCTAGTTTAGGGGACAGGGATAAACCTATTGTACCTACCTTTTGTAATGCAGTTTTATTGTATACGATAAGTGGAAAAAGTATTTTTTGTCCCAATAATTATTTTTTTTAATTTATTATTTTATAAACCAGCGATTGACCGCAATCCCGCCTGATGGTAAGCAGTGACGCAATCGTTGATGGTAAAGCGCACTAGTTTATTAAGAGCCTATTCACTCTAGCCTTGAAGACACTCAAATTGTAGTCCGACGGAAACACAGCCGCCGGCAGATTGTTCCAGTCCCTCGATGTACGCGGTATAAAGGAGGAGGCGAAACGCTTCGTCCGGATCGTAGAGTTGTTAACAACATAAGGGTGGAAACTCGCCGTACGACGGGTCGTCCGATGGTTGAACGGAGATGGGGGAATTAAATCGTGCAATTCCCTCGCACACTCCCCAAAATGTATCCTATAGAACACCGAAAGGCTGGCTACTCTACGCCTGTGCTCTAGGCTTTGGAGACCAACTCGAGTTAAATCAAGGTCACCAATCAGCCTCTTCGCACGCCTCTCCACTGAATCCAAAGTGGCCAGGTGACACTTAGCAGCACCAGCCCAAATGTGGCTGCAGTACTCCACACACGAACGGACCTGTGCTTTGTACAACATTAGAAGCTGCCCTGGTGTGAAGTACTGTCGGACCTTTGCGATAACGCCAAGTTTTCTGGCTGCCACCTTGACCTTGGACTCAATGAACCACCCAAAGTTTAGGTTCGAGGAAATCTGAACACCCAAAAGCTGAAGGCGGTCGGTACACTCCAAGGATACATTCCGGAAAGTAGGAGCCAAGGTGAACGGGCTCCTTTTGGCGGTGAAAAGACACGCCTGTGTTTTGGCGGCATTGAATGCTACAAGATTGGCATTGCCCCATTCGGAGACTGCCTGAAGTGCAACACTCGTTCGCTCTACCATGGCCTCTCTTTCGGACCGGATTGATTCCCTACTAGCCCGAGCATCCGGCAAGTATCTCTCCACAACTGTGCTGTCATCTGCATACCCATAGATACCGGGCATCAGCAGATCGTTAATATGCAGCAGGAACAGAGTTGCAGAGACAACAGACCCCTGAGGAACACCGGCGTTAGTCGACATGGGCTCAGATGAGCATCCGTCGACAACAACTCGGAAGGACCGTTCCGTCAGGAAGTCTTTTACCCAGCCAGTCAGGCTAGGGGAAATGCCGTACCCTGGAAGCTTACTCAAAAGGCCAGCGTGCCATACCCGGTCGAAGGCCTTCGAGACATTAAGGGAGACAGCAATCGCCTCCCCATTTCTCTCGAGGGCCTCGCCCCACAAGTGAGTGGCATACACTAGTAGGTCCCCAGTTGACCGATTGCGGCGAAACCCGTACTGTCGGTCACTGAGGAGATCGTTACCTTCCAGGTATGCCAAGAGGCGCGAGTTCAATACACGCTCCATAATTTTGCAAAGTATGGAGGTGATCGAAATCGGCCGATAGTTGGTAGGATCGGCACGACTACCCTTTTTGGGCACGGGCTGCACGTTGGCAAGCTTCCAGGACTTGGGCACTATACCAGTCCCAAATGAGAGGCGATACAAGCGTGTCAATACAGGAGACAACTCGGGCGCACATGCTTTTAGAACAATCGCTGGTAAACCATCCGGACCACTAGCCTTATTCACGTCTAGACGACACAGTGCTCTCAGAACCTCCTTGTTCCGAATGCGAACCTCAGGCATTGAAGTACCGCAGTGGGGTAAAATAAGTGGAGTAGCACTGCCAGTATCAAGACGCGAATTATGGGCAAAGAGAGATGCAAAGAGACCTGCTTTCTCTCTCGCCGTATGAGCCAGTGTTCCATCAGGCCTAACCAGCGGAGGCAGTGAGGGCCGACAGAAGTTCGCCTCGACCGATTTGGCAAGGGACCAAAAAGATCTGCTACCGGAAGGCTGCGCAGATAACTTGTTGCCAATATGGGTAATACGGTCGAAGCGAGCCTTCTTTAGCGCCTTTTTGTAGGACTTGGCAGCACGGTATTATTATTAACGATGTATCATTATAAATTAGCGCCCGTATGGGGTCTTGTACGTACCCACTTAATATCTCACCATTCTATTATAGATGCATATTGATTTGAAACAGAACTAGTAAAATACTTTATAAGGCAAGGTTTTAAAACATTACGTTGTTGGAGATTTTTATTTATTTAGGTTCCTTTATTTCAATTTAGATTGCGCCGATTCTACAAAGGACACATACAAGAATAACACTCGACATTGAAGCTAAACAAACGGTCTGAACGTTCAACCTGAAAGCATTTTGAAGACTCTTACAGACATTCAGATAGTAGTGACGGTGAATGAGAGAGGTCGTTACTTGCAACATGTTTTTGCATGCAAGTCAGCACATTGTGGAGTGTACTGTGTTGTGAGGCCGACAACAAGACGACAGGAACAGCTCACACTTAACAAACAGCTACTTCAAACTACAAAGCTCAAGCGACGGCTACAGATGACATGCAGCATGTGACAGATGACATGCAACATGTGACAAATGACAGGCGACATAAAGCATTGGGACTTCTTTTTTTGTTTTCGGGGGAAACCTTCAAGAGGCACCCGACCTCTCGAAAGCGAAGCCGAGGAGTGTGGGATTTTTGCCTCACTAAAATACCCCTCCTTCTTCCTCTTAAATCCGTAATCCGTTCTCTTAATACCGTTCCTCTTAAATCTTCCGCCCCAAGGCCTCGGTATGTAAGGCCACTTTGCCACCGCCTTCCCTGGATGAAGTCATTTGATGGGTGCAAAGAGGGCTTTGAGAGGGCACCCGCTACCCCAAAGGTCCACTTAAATTTTTTGGTAAGTACGTGTCTCTCGATCCCATCGGCAGCCTCCTTCTTGGCTATCACGGTATCACAGAAGGAAGTTCTCACCGTAGCAATCATGTTCGGTGAGCACCTGGCTGAGCTTAAAGCAGATGCGGTCCTCTCTTTTCAGCCAGGCTTCGAAGTGCGGCAAAACGGCTTCAACTACGAGGTTGCAAAAATATTTCAGTTGCTGTAGACGCTCGCGCCACAGTTCGAGCGCGCAGCCTTTCGAATACGTTTCCTGTAACACTATTTCCGCTTTGACGGATATATGAATTATTTAGCTATTGTTTGCATGTAAAGTTTGCATGCTTCTATGAAGCAAAACATATGTGTTCTGTTTTTACCATGTATGTTTCACCTTTTTATACCATATTTTGTGCAAATAAACGATATTATTATTATTATTATTATTTGATGTTAAACCTTTCCGCCAGGAAATCCAGCAACGGAAAGCGTGCTAGGAAAGTTGACGCCTCATAGGACATCGTCCGGTATACTCGTGAGATGCTGATGGTCGTTTTTCGCTGTAGTCTATTGACTTTTGTCCTGGAGTGTCGGACACCTGACAATCTAATCCAAACAGGCGCCCCGTAAAGGACTATCGATCGCGTGACACCCAAGTGGAGGTGACACAAGTTAAGACCTTTAATAATTAATTGATCTATAAAAATCAATTGCCCTGCGAATTATTCATTTTCTTTTTTTGAAAATAACCGAAAAAAGGAATGTTAAAGTCCATTGGCACGCATGCAGACTACCTAATTATGAATACCTATTAATACAGTAAGTACAGTAACTGATTACAAAAACAACAGCATGATGCGCATGCGCTACTGATAATCAATTTACATTTTTATTTATAAGTCGTCCTTACAAGGAACATAATTGTCCACTGATGTCATGACTGTACTAAATAAATACTCCTCTGAGCTACGACGGACGCAGGCATGCATACGAAAGTACCATTCAGAATACCAATAAAAGGTCAGCATAGACGATGGTCTTTACAAAACACATACAGAATGAATATCGTTGAAGGAAATAATAATTGCGGCGTCTTTAATGAGAATTACAAAACAGCTCGCCCTCAGCAATATATCTTCTGTATGACATTATAAGAAACGTGGTACATCCACATAACATTCATTGAAAGTCTCGAAAGGTTGAGCGACATGCAACGCCATCTGTTTTACGGTCTATAAACCGCCGCTAAATCTGATAATAGGTATAAGTTAAATATTATTTTCTTTAAGGTTACCCATATTAAAAGACTTGAGAACTGTGATATGCTAAATGTGCTACCTGCGCTGCTTACCCGGTGTCTGGGTAATGAGCGTGAAGTACGAGGGGTAACGCCAAGCTTCTCATCGGTAACACGATAGCTAACTGATGCGTAAGTAGCTAAACACACGTACAATCTACATATAGCACGCTGATGGCAGTGTGTATAGTCGTCGTACTGTGACAGACTACTACTACTCGGAGCACAGTATGTCCAATTGCGAACATACATTATCTGAGAGCAGTAAGTATCCATTGAATAAAGATGCTGTTCATACTTGTTCGTAATTCTTGAATCAATCCATTCAGCTTGTCGCAGTACAATGCCGGAGAGGAGCCACTCCTAATATTGCACCTCCACACTCGGATCGGCCGCCACCGCACCGTTCGCATCTAAGCTTGTTCCAGCCACCCATTTCAGTGTCGTCTAATGAATGAGACTGACTCGCCAATCTTCACCAAATAGAGTGGGTAGACACATTGTTGTGTTGTGAAGCTGTAGTTTTTCCCCTTTATTCATAAAAGTTGCTTAAGTTAACTAGTGATTAGCGAGTGTTTAACGATACATTTTTGACGTTTGCACATCACTAAACTTTACCATTTGTTTATGAATCGACACCATAGTGTTCAAGGGGCTTATTCATAAAAGAATATTATAGTTAAATGATGTGCAAACATCAAAAATGTATGGTTAAAGATGCGCTAATCACTAGTTAAGTTTAATCAGCGTTTATGAATACGGGGGTTTATGTCAGACTCACAGAAGAACGAGTACTATTAACCTTTTGAACGCCAGAGCAAAAGCACATACCTAAGAAAGAAATACGAATTCCAATACTACATCGATATTAAATTTATTTTTATGTTCTTTACCGATTTCAAACATAATGTCCTTATAACATTGAAATTTAATTCAACATTACACTTCCTCCTACTATAAGTAGTAATAGTTAGTAGTAATAACATTATTAACAGAATTGTATCCTCCTCCTCAAGTCGTTCAATTTGAACTTTATTTTATATTGATAAGAACTTTGCACCTATACCCATGTAGGTGCAAAGTTCTTATTCACCTATATGTATACCCATACATATGGTTGCAAAGTTCTTATTCACCTATATATCCATACATATAGGTGCAAAATTCTTATCAATATAAATGAAAGTCCAATTTATTAAAAATAAAATAAAATATTATTAGTCTAAATAAATGATTAGTCTACAGTAAATCTGATGATCAAACCATAGGCAGTCGAGGGAATTCCCCAAAATTTTACAGCATTGAAGTTTAACTTATGACAGATACCAGATCACGACTCTCGTGGTGAACGGCGAATGTGGCGATACAGGTCAGCAGACTGGGATGAGATGCGCCATTTCTTTGCGTCTTATCCTTGGCAGCAGGTCTGCTTCTCTTCTAGCAATCCGTCGAGCTGTGCGGATGCTATAACCGATGTGGTGCGTCAAGCTATGGAATATTTTATTCCCTATAATGACGTGCCCGTCGGTGGCTCGGCTCGCCCATGGTTCAATGCCGATTGTGCCCAAGCCGAACAGCGTAAGCACACGGCATTTCTCACCTGGGTTGACGCTCGTGACCGCGGAGCTCCGGATCTAAGCTCAAAGAAGAGAGCCTTTAACCGTGCTGCCAAGTCCTACAAAAAGGCGCTAAAGAAGGCTCGCTTTGACCGTATTACCCATATTGGCAACAAGTTATCTGCGCAGCCTTCCGGTAGCAGATCTTTTTGGTCCCTTGCCAAATCGGTCGAGGCGAACTTCTGTCGGCCCTCACTGCCTCCGCTGGTTAGGCCTGATGGAACACTGGCTCATACGGCGAGAGAGAAAGCAGGTCTCTTTGCATCTCTCTTTGCCCATAATTCGCGTCTTGATACTGACAGTGCTACTCCACCTATTTTACCCCACTGCGGTACTTCAATGCCTGAGGTTCGCATTCGGAACAAGGAGGTTCTGAGAGCACTGTGTCGTCTGGACGTGAATAAGGCTAGTGGTCCGGATGGTATACCAGCGATTGTTCTAAAAGCATGTGCGCCCGAGTTGTCTCCTGTATTGACACGCTTGTATCGCCTCTCATTTGGGACTGGTATAGTGCCCAAGTCCTGGAAGCTTGCCAACGTGCAGCCCGTGCCCAAAAAGGGTAGTCGTGCCGATCCTAACAACTATCGGCCGATTTCGATCACCTCCATACTTTGCAAAATTATGGAGCGTGTATTGAACTCGCGCCTCTTGGCATACCTGGAAGGTAACGATCTCCTCAGTGACCGACAGTACGGGTTTCGCCGCAATCGGTCAACTGGGGACCTACTAGTGTATGCCACTCACTTGTGGGGCGAGGCACTCGAGAGGAATGGGGAAGCAATTGCTGTCTCCCTTGATGTCTCGAAGGCCTTCGACCGGGTATGGCACGCTGGCCTTTTGAGTAAGCTTCCAGCGTACGGCATTTCCCCTAGCCTGACTGGCTGGGTAAAAGACTTCCTGACTGAACGGTCCCTCCGAGTTGTTGTCGACGGTTGCTCATCTGAGCCCATGTCGACTAATGCCGGTGTTCCTCAGGGGTCTGTTCTCTCTGCAACTCTGTTTCTGCTACATATTAACGATCTGCTGATGCCCGGTATCTATGGGTATGCAGATGACAGCACAGTTGTGGAGAGATACCTGCCGGATGCTCGGGCTAGTAGGGAATCAATCCGGTCCGAAAGAGAGGCCATGGTAGAGCGAACGAGTGTTGCACTTCAGGCAGTCTCCGAATGGGGCAATGCCAATCTTGTAGCATTCAATGCCGCCAAAACGCAGGCGTGTCTTTTCACCGCCAAAAGGAGCCCGTTCACCTTGGCTCCTACTTTTCGGAATGTATCCTTGGAGTGTACCGACCGCCTTCAGCTTTTGGGTGTTGAGATTTCCTCGAACCTAAACTTTGGGCGGTTCATTGAGTCCAAGGCCAAGGTGGCTGCCAGAAAACTTGGTGTAATCGCAAAGGTCCGGCGGTACTTCACACCAGGGCAGCTTCTAATGTTGTACAAAGCACAGGTCCGTTCGTGTGTGGAGTACTGCAGCCACATTTGGGCTGGTGCTGCTAAGTGTCACCTGGCCACTTTGGATTCAGTGGAGAGGCGCGCGAAGAGGCTGATTGGTGACCCTGATTTAACTCGAGTTGGTCTCCAAAGCCTAGAGCACAGGCGTAGAGTAGCCAGCCTTTCGGTGTTCTATAGGATGCATTCTGGGGAGTGTGCGAGGGAATTGCACGATTTAATTCCCCCATCCCCGTTCCACCATCGGACGACCCGTCGTACGGCGAGTTTCCACCCTTATGTTGTTAACACCTCTACGATCCGGACGAAGCGTTTCGCCTCCTCTTTTATACCGCGTACGTCGAGGGACTGGAACAATCTGCCGGCGGCGGTGTTTCCGTCGGACTACAATTTGAGTGTCTTCAAGGCTAGAGTGAATAGGCTCTTAATAAACTAGTGCGCTTTACCATCAACGATTGCGTCACTGCTTACCATCAGGCAGGATTGCGGTCAAGCGCTGGTTTATACATTAATAAAAAAAAAAAAAAAAAAACAACCACTACCTACTCGTAGTCGTCACGCTTATGCAACAATCAATAATTAATTACATTCAACATATTGAATTAATTTAAGTTGCGTAATCGCGTCATATCTAGAATTGCTCATACTTTAATTTTGGTCTCATAGTAATTTTATAGAAATCGGTTCATTAGTTTGGTTTTTAAACCAAAATTTCGGATAATAATTTACTTACAGCCCTCTTCCCAACTACATATATTAGCGTCAACGTCCAGTCTGACCAGATGTAGCTGAAAAGTACTTTTCACAACTAACAAGTGTAAAAAAAAAACTAGATAGTACTGTTTTTTGAAAGTCGGTTTTCTTTTTATACGAAAGTTTTTGATATTGGCGCCGATTCTGTTGTTCACAAACTAAACTAATTTTAAGTTATGTGCATCGTTTTCTTTCCATTTCTATAAGAAAAGGACAGAAGATAAAATGTCAGTTTAGACCTGTCAAATTAGTGCGCTCTTGACGTAAACTGGCGTATTTTTAGTCGTCATGTTTATAATCGCGTCTAAACTGTCTATGGAATATCGTATTTTGACAGGATTAAATTAAAATGTTATCATCTATCCTTTTCTTAACGAAATGGAAAGAAAAGGATGCACATAACTTAAAATTAGTTTAGTTTGTGAACAACAGAATCGGCGCCATTATCTAACATGCTCAACATCACCAGCGGTCACATAATATTTATGACAATGCCGTGTGAGAACATTGTTTTTTAACAATTGATTTCTTACTTTTTAATTTATAATGCCATTTAATTCGTTTATTGGAAAAAAATTGGTTGCCTGTAAAGTCGGTATACGGGCGAAAGTTTTACGTGACAACGAGAACTGATGTCACTCCAAACTAATTTATCATCATGATCGTCTTCTTATTATTATCTATTATCAGTCTGAAATTATTTACCTTTGCTGTTTGAATTGATGCGATGGACGAAACTACCTTCACATTATCACTACACAATCGTTTTACAATTAACTGGCAACGTGTAAACTTGTATGCAGGCGCCTAAGCGAAATAGAAGCGCAAGACATGAACCGGTGTGTATGCCTATCTCTCTCACTCTCTCTCTCTCGCTCTGTCTCTCTCGCTCTTAGGCGGGCTAACTGTGCTCGAGTGGAAGGGACGCGTGCCTTTCACTTTTTATGTCTGTCTCTCTCGCTCTTAGGCGGGCTAACCATGCCTGAGTGGAAGGGACGCGTGCCTCTCACTCGCTCTCATTGTGAGCGCATAACGTGAGCGGAGCGTAACGCAGTTTCTTGAAGTGTCACCCAGCAAACCAATTTATAAGACGTTGTCACGTCAATAAACAAGAATTAGAGCTTCTATTTTAACGTAATATTAATAAACAGCCATTACAGTAGGTCATGTTCCAATAGTTTATTCTGTGTTTCTGTTTACCGCTTTTTCTGTTGTGTCGTTGGCGTCTAGGGAAAGTTTTCGCTTGTCACGTATATGCAGTGGCGTAGCTAGCATAGGTGGCACCCGAGGCGGATTTTATAGGTGTCACCCCAAAACTCAATCAAAACTTCTGAAATAAAAAAAGTAATAATCATTTAAGTTTTATTAAAATACGAGTATTAGGTACATATATTAATATGTTATGTTGTATGTAATATAAATTTTAGTATGCTAAAAATTAAAATTTCTTCCTTCTAGCTTTGACACTTGCGAACTCCAAAGTTACGTCTTCAAAATTTATATTTTGTATTGCTTCATGTTCTATTGTTAAAATACCAAGATTTTTTAATCTGGTTTCAGTCATTGTAGACCGCAAGTATTTTTTAATTAATTTTAATTTGCGCTTCTCACACATGAAGCAACTGATGCACATATTGTTATAAATAACTTTATAGCCACCGTTATATTTGGAAGAGATGCTGTAAAATCCCATTCCACAATGAATTTCAAATAGTCCAGCGTCGCCCAATTAGAGACAGTAATATTAGCCGCTTTTAAATGTCTTCTCAATCTTGGTAAATCTAAAAGTAGTGTTTCTGATACTTCATCGTAAAGGTTAGTAAATTTTGATATAGCAAATTGTAACTGTTTAGTGTTTGCCGAAAGCAAGGTCTTCGACTGCACAACCTCAAACAATGAAGCTACGTCTTTAATGGACTATACTCTTGTTTCGAGTTCAATATTGAATCTATCAAGACATTCTAACATGTCCTTTTGAATTTCTGTCCTAAGGTCAGTACTCCAGAATGAAACTCGAGCATTGATCTCAGTTTAAGCATTACTTATAACTAGTTTCAACCAATCAGATGGCTTGAAACGAGACTTAAGTGGAGCTTGAGTTTTGAGTGACGTTCTGTAATACGCATCGGTAAACGATTCTAACTCACCGGGCATGCGTTTGTTTCGACGAATTCGTCGTTCCATCGAAATGTTGTATTCTTCCGATTTTTTTACAGCAAAATCTATTGCCTCTTCTGCTAGATGCAACCGTTTCTCTTCAATGAATAGACGAAGTGCTTCTAGCTTTATGATTATTTCATCGACTTTAGTGCGACCGTTATATTTGAAAGAGATGCTGTAAAATCCTAAATTGTAACTGTTCAGTGTTTGCCGAAAGCAAGGTTTTCGACTGCACAACTTCAAACAATGAAGCTACGTCTTTAATGGACTTTACTCTTGTTTCGAGTTCAATATTGAATCTATTCATTCATTCTATTCTAACATGTCCTTTTGAATTTCTGCCCTAAGGTCAGTACTCCAGAATGAAACTCGAGCATTGATCTCAGTTTAAGCATTACTTAAAACTTAAAAGATTACTTTGTAATGCAATCAGAGCGTTTTTCACTTCCCTTATCACATCATTCCAAAAGAAAAGAAAACAAAGAAATTAGAAATTGCACAGAGCAGGGTAGGGCACAATATGATTTTGTGCAGCACCTCTAGTTTCTAAATTAACGTCTTGGTCACATAGTTCCTCAATTGCAGATATTATTCCATCAAAATTTTCAGCCAATACTGCGAGTAGATAACGAGGACTCCAGCGCGTTGTTGAAAGTCTTGTAACAGATGATTTTCTGTGATTGAGGAGCACTTAACAGCGGCTTGTGAAAGTGGAAATAATTTAAATATTGTCTCCACTGCTCCGAAAAATGTTACAGAAGTCACATTTTGTGCGAACGAATGTTGGCCACAAAAATTATTTGAATGATCTATACCGCCAATAAAAATTGCTTTATTGATTTTTTCTTTTATAATAGCTTGCACTCCCCCGTGTATACCACATACAGTGCAAGCTATCATAACTGCAGCATTATCATAACCTTGAGAATGACACATCATAATATCTAAGCCATATTTTTCAAGCTTCTTTAGTATTTCAGCGCTTAAATCTGCTGCTTTTTTTTCTATGTAAGGGAAAAAGTCCTAAGAATACTTCTTTGACTTCTACTTTTCTATTATTAATTTTTACATAAAGAAAGAAAATTTTTTATTCCGCACAAACAAAACACACTTTACAACTAAATACCATTAAATTATAATAACAAGCAAAATACAGGAAAAAAATCTTATACCTTTAAACGAGCAATTCTTGTATATATATGTCGGAGATCGTCGATATCATTTTAATAGAAGTTGCTGATTTGATTTACATAGTAGAGGGGCAAACGCTTGTGACGTTACGAGTATTTAGTGATGGCGTCACATGGACAGAGTCACTTTGGATAGTGGGGTTCGTCGAACGGTCACTTTGCATCGAGACGCCTACCAAGGCACTTCTCCGAACCGAAACTGTCGGTTTGTCTATTCAAATTGTTATTATGAAGATTGGAGGGTATTTCTACACATCGTGCTTCTATTCAAAACTCACCTACGAAATGGAACCTGTACCACCACACCAAGATGCTGTCGACCCTACCGCTCTGCCGTCGCTGTCTCCGACATCAGAAGTTGGATAAAGAACTAAACTGCTCACAATCTCTTTATAAATCAAGGAACAGAATAACAGTCACTTTCTGCCAATATTATTATAGTACTTGTGTGATTACTTGTGTGGTAGTTGTTCATTGCCTTTGTATGACCTTCTAACGTAAATGCTGGATGTACTGGCAGTGAGGCTGGAAGTGAACCTCACGTTACGAGGTGCGCTCAATTGCCGACGCAGAAGAGATTGCTCCGCGTGATAGTGCGCTGCAGGAGTGCGCTGTAGGAGTCCGCTGCAGGCGTGCACGTGCGGCTGGACGCGGCTAGGTCGCGACAGTGCTGACTGTTGCTTGGCGCGCGACAGTGCTGGGTGTTGCTTGGCGCGCGACAGTGCTGGCTGATCCTTGGCGCGCGACAGTGTTGGCTGATGCTTGGCGCGCGACAGGGATGTTGATTGGCGAGCGAGGGGCGCACATGCAAGGTGGGCTTGCGGAGCGCGCAAGGTGAGCTTACGGAGCGCGCAGGGTGCGCTTGCGGGGCGTGCAAAGTGCGCTTGAGGAGCGCGCTTCTAGCTGCTTGGTGAATCTCATCAATGGCGTGTGGCGCTGCTGGAGCAGCGCGGCGCAGCCGGAGCTGAGTGCACTTTGCGAAACGCCCAAGGTTTCAAGACTTGAGCCTCTACTCTGCAGGCGATGAGAAGAATTCAGGACAGCATCTACTCTGCAGGCGATGAGAAGGTTTCAAAATACCCAAAACGTTTGTGGTAACGTAATGGGATTTTATGAGAGCTCGGAGATGTCTGGTGTGCAACGGTTGACAACTGCGAAGTGGCAGGTGTTTGTGGGAAATTGCCATAATCCGGTGAGTCGTACTATTTTTATTTTGATTTCGGTGCTGAATGTTCTCTTGTCAAGCTATCTGTAATTTCATTAGTATACGTACACACGCGATAATACGTATACAGGGTATGGGTAGTACCAGCGTTGTGTACTGAACCATTTCTTTGCGACATGATAATAAGAGTTATTTGCAAATTTTATTTCTTGTACTACCCGTATTCTTTGTTATAATGGACTGAGAAATTTTAAATCAGGGTTTTAAAATTATGTCTGGTTTGTCTTTATTTCAAAACTAAAGTTCACTGTGGCCTATAGTTACGAGCTCACTTGAGCTTCTGAGAGTATGTGTGGCTAGACTATTAAATCTTCTCAAGAGAACAAGCGGTAACGAACATAGAAATGAGTGCTATTTACGAAAAATACAAATTTGATAGAAATGAGCTAAAGTAATGAAATTTAATATTGGTGAGTTGTTTGATGGCGATCGTTACCTATTGAAATCGTTAATTCGAAACAGAACTTACAAGTACCCCACGATCGCATAGGTACGAAAGATTTTTCCAAGTCATTTCTGCTGAGTTAGATTTTCATAATGTAGAAGATGGTGAGGAGGTTGCCTCCGCCAGCAAATAGAACACGTATCATGGTTATGTGGTCGCGCTGCACGCACTAGTCTGTAGTCGTAACTGCAACCCAGTGATGGGGTTGTTCAGAGCGCGATGGGCAGCTAGTGGTGTGTGGGGACATTAGTAGGTATGGTCGCACTGCATGCACTAGTCTGTAGTCGTAACTGCAACTCAGTGAGGAGTTGTTCAGGGGGCGATGGGCAGCTAGTGATGTGGCGGGGACTCTGGTAGATATGGTCGCACTGCATGCACTAGTCTGTAGTCGTAACTACAACTCGGTGAGGAGTTGTTCAGGGGGCGATGGGCAGCTAGTGATGTGGTGGGGACCTGGGTCTCAGAGGAGACTATTAGTTGTACGATCATGTGTTGACCTGGGAGCCGTGGACTCTAGAGTTGGTCGTATCACATGAGGTGATGACGATATGGGTGTCAACTATGAGTTGTTACTAGCTACTGTGGTGGCGGACCATGGTGTGTTTTCTTTTTGATGATTATGATTTTGATTTGATAATTATGAGGCTTGGAGGAACCTTTTGTTTTCTTTTTGAAATTTGATAATTATGAGGCTTGAAGGAAGCTTTTGTGTTCAAGTTGTTAAAATAATTAAGTTTGGTTGGTTTTCTAATAGTCATTGTAATTAAACGTGACGTGTGACGGTCAGGTTGGCCGAGTTCTCAAAAATGCTTCAAAGACGATTTTCTGTGTTTTTTTTTTAATTTGTTACAGACATGCACGAGGACGTGCAACGGGAAATATCGAAGTTTGGCCGGAATTTGCGGTTGGCCTGGTGAAGCGGATCCCGGACTCCGGGGCTGAGGGAGCTTCGGATGCGACTTGGATTGGCGCTGGGATGATGATGATGATGATGATGCACGAGGACGTGCAAATCGTCAGGCTGGCCGTGTCGGAGATCGTCGATATAATTTTAATAGAAGTTGCTGATTTGATTTACGTAGTAGAGGGGCAAACGCTTGTAACGTTATTTAGTGATGGCGTCACATGGACAGAGTCGCTTTGGAAAGTGGGGTTCGTCGAACGGTCACTTTGCATCGAGACGCCTACCAAGGCACTTCTCCGAACCGAAACTGTCGGTTTGTCTATTCAAATTGTTATTATGAAGATTGGAGGGTATTTCTACACGTCGTGCTTCAATTCAAAACTCACCTACGAAATGGAACCTGTACCACCACACCAAGATGCTGTCGACCCTACCGCTCTGCCGTCGCTGTCTCCGACATATATATGTAATTGGAATCTCGGAAACGGCTCCAACGATTTTCATAAAATTTTGTATGCAGGGGGCTTCGGGGACGGTAAGTCGATCTAGCTAGGTTTAATTTTCAGAAAATGACTTTTTCCATGTTTTGAGGCACTGAACAATTGCTAAGCTTTTCATAAGAAGCTAAATTTCGCCCCTGTCGTTAATGATACGAATAGCTGAGGCGCTTCGGCCTCTGATTCAGAGCTCGTAGACTTCGGGTTCAAATCCCTGACGGTATAGTGTTTTTTCCTTTTTTTTGAGTTTAAAAAAAAAGAATGATGGCGTTGTCTAATGCTTTTTTTGGAAACGGCGTCAATGAATTTTCTTTTTCGTTTATTAAATCAATGGAAGAAATTTTGTTTTGCCTAATTTGCGGAGATGCAAGATACCAGGGTCGCACAAAAGTGTAGAAGTCGAAACAATTGTGAAAAAAATGATGTTGTATATTTTATAAACAACAATATTTTTTTTTTTGGAAATAGATAATACATGGAGGAACTTTGATTTTGCCTACTTTGTGGAGGTGCAAGGTACCAGGGCAGCACAAAATTCTAGGAGAAGTCGAAACAATGAAGCTCATTCATTTTAATTAATTAAAGATTAGGCTGAAGGAGCAGTTGAATTTAAACAGAATTTCTCAACAGTGTCAACATTTCAAACTTGCCACAACACGAACTGAAATATTATTATTGTTATTGCTAACCTTGCACCTCCTCAAAGTAGGCAAAATAAACTTCATCCATATAATATGATTTAATAATGATGAAGTACCTGGGCGACCGAGCTTTGCACTGCATCTTTTTTTTGTTACATTGCGTATCTCTATAAAATTTTCAAAACAAAAAATACATAACGAGCGAATTTTTTAAATAATATTTTTTGACTAATGTTTTTCGATCATACTGACATAATAAAAAATATTATTAACTGTTATTTAAATATAAAATTACGAGTTCAATTTAGTTTAACATTCTATTATAAAGTACCTGGGCGACCGAGCTTTGCTCGGCATCTTTTTTTTTTTTTTTTTTGTTATAATGCTATAGTACTGTCCTACCAACTTATCTGTGAAATGGAGAAAATGGGAACTACGCCCGCCATGTTGAAATGTCATTCGATTTAGTTCGAGGTTAGTGTTGACTACTTTCTTTTTGTAAATTACCCGATATTTTTTTTCATTGATTACTTTTTAACGTAACTGTAACTTAAAAAATATAAAAGCTGAGTGATTAAACTACTTATAGTTCTCGTTACGTAAAAAGAACGCTGGAATAATCTGAGGGGCTCTCCCGCATAGGCACCTACGTTTGGCTTAGCCTAAATTCTCTCCACTCCACGCCTTCCAGCGTTCTTCTTACGTGACGCGATTTGTACGCAAGCCGCAAAAAAAATAATTACACATACTTACATTTAATATTTTAACTACAGTATGTAAATACTTAATTAATTTTGTCTATATTTCAGGTGTGAGTCAAGGGCTAATTTCAAAAATAGTTAAAGAAGGGCATGCTGCAGAAGAAGCTGGTACAAAAATTCGGACTCCAGGCAAGGAGAGGAATCGTCAAAGTGGGTTTATTCATGTTGATGATTTTGACATGGGAGTTATCCGGAGGAAAGTACCAGTAATATTTGAAGCATGATGTGTACTTGGATAAACCGTTCATTATAGAAGTGGTAAGTGATTCGAAAACTGAAAGTGACAGTGATAATGATGACATGGACATAAGCGGCGTATGGCCTCACAGCCAGGATGAAGGTGGGCGTGCAAGTTCATCAAAAGATCATAATTATTGTAAACCGGGATTCTAATAAATTATTGTTAAGCAAACTTTTGTTTTTTTTTTTAACCCCTCACATCGTTAAGGGAGGCCCGTGCCCCAGCAGTAGGGACGTAGGTATATGGGTTGATGATGATGATGAAATTTTTGTTTTATTCTATCTATTAACTAGGTCATGTAATACAGGATACATCTTGAGTATCCCTACTGCTGGGGCACGGGCTCCCTTAACGATGTGAGGGGTTAAAATAAAAACAAAAGTTTGCTTAACAATAATTTATTAGAATCCCGGTTTACAATAATTATGATCTTTTGATGAACTTGCACGCCCAACTTCATCCTGGCTGTGAGGCCATCGCCGCTTATGTCCATGTCATCATTATCACTGTCACTTTCAGTTTTCGAATCACTTACCACTTCTATAATGAACAGTTTATCCAAGTACACATCATGCTTCAAATATTACTTGTACTTTCCTCCGGATAACTCCCATGTCAAAATCATCAACATGAATAAACCCACTTTGACGATTCCTCTCCTTGCCTGGAGTCCGAATTTTTGTACCAGCTTCTTCTGCAGCATGCCCTTCTTTAACTATTTTTGAAATTAGCCCTTGACTCACACCTGAAATATAGACAAAATTAATTAAGTATTTACATACTGCATTTAAAATATTAAATGTAAGTATGAGTAATTATTTTTTTTGCTTCTTGCGTACAAATCGCGTCACGTAAGAAGAACGCTGGAAGGCGTGGAGTGGAGAGAATTTAGGCTAAGCCAAACGTAGGTACCTATGCGGGAGAGCCCCTCAGATTATTCCAGCGTTCTATTTACGTGACGAGAACTATAGGTAGTTGAATCACTCAGCTTTTATATTTTTTAAGTTACAGTTACGTTAAAAAGTAATCAATGAAAAAAAATATCGGGTAATTTACAAAAAGAAATTAGTCAACACTAACCTCGAACTAAATCGAATGACATTTCAACATGGCGGGCATAGTTCCCATTTTCTCCATTTCACAGATAAGTTGGTAGGACAGTACACGAAGCCAATGTTTGGTTTGAGGTTAGACTCAGAAAATTGCTCCTAAAATATCATGTGTCTTTTTTACACGAAAATGCCAAAAAGAACATTAAAAAGACGCTTACGAACAATTTAACTCCACGAAGCCGTGACTCGTCTCAAGAAGCAGAAGAAAACCTCCATGAAAACTATCTGATTTTCGCTCGTCCCATACGTGTTTGTCAGACTTCGCACAGTGAGGACCCAATATAAGAAGAACTTGATGAAAATCATCAGATTTCCCCTCATCCCACACGTGCTGCTAAAGTAAGATGCTTGCAAAACTTGACTAACATTTTAAGAACAGAAAGGTCTTATGATTTAAATGTTTCACGAGAGCGTGCAGCACAACGTGTGGCTGCCGAAAATGATGAGCAACGGGAGCGACGTCTGCAAGATATGCGGCAGCGTGCATCAGAACGTGAAATAATATTAAAAACATTAGTCAAAAAATATTATTTAAAAAATTCGCGTTATGTATTTTTTGTTTTGAAAATGTTATAGAAACACGCGATGTAACAAAACAAAAAAAGATGCCGAGCAAAGCTCGATCACCCAGGTAGTAATAATAATACCACCAAAAGTCTCGTACATTAACATGCAAAACTGCCAAACTATAAACAAAGTTGATTTGATGTCAAAGCCAGGGTCATAGACCATAGGCATATACGATGGCAGTAATAAGTACTACGTACAACGTAGTACTTTCATTAAATTTCAATTAATTTCAATAATTTAATTAATAAAACATATAAAAATATGTATAAATATTGTGTATAGTGTGGTGTGATTTTCTATTAGGTACATAAATATCTTTGATTACTTAGTATTATTGCATTTTTAGCCTTCCCCATGGGCGTCGATGGAGGCCATTTGCACAACAGCATGGCGCTGGCAGACGATAATCATGCTTCTTGAACACACCCACCCAAGGAACTGAAAAGCATGACAAATTGGGCTTAAGCAGGGAGGATCCAATGCCACTCGTACTGACGGATAGCCATATCCATTGCCCAGAGGCCATTCATTACCTTTGAGGTGAGTAAAGAAAGAGCAACACAAAAAAAACAAAATAGTAATAATAATATTTTAAGCTAAGTTGTCTGCTGTATCTGCAAGAAGTATTTCTTTAATATATTTAAAAAGTGCTTCTTTGTTCTAAGGTCTCTTACTGGTGGAGGAAGGTTATTCCAACAGAGGGTGGCAGCATACCGGAAACTCCCCCTGAAAGCTGCGGTCTTATGTGCCACTGTACAAAGGGGTTTGGTAGACAAACGTGGTAAATATTTGCTCTGTCTTCAACTTAACTTCTCAAACAGATAGTGAGGTTTTTGTGTAGTAACTATTCCAAAAAGCAGACCAGCCATATGTAACCTTCTCCTAGCAGCCATTTTCAATATATTATTTTCGTTTATAAATGGTGTTACATGACTACTACGAGGTGTCTTTACACAGAACCGTGTACAAGCATTCTGTATGCGTTTAATCAGATTCTCTGTTCTTGCTAACAGGCATGGGCCATACACAGTACCACAATAATTAAGTCTAGATAAAATAAGGCTATCCACCAACTGTTTGCGTAAATCAACAGTCAGGTAGTCTCTAATTGAGTAAAGGAGTTTTAGTCTATAAAAACAAGTCCTCATGCAATTACTGATATGCTTTTAACCAAAGGTTGCATGCCACCTCTACCCTATGTATCTTTTCTCCTCTGATTAAAACCTCTGGCTTGGCTGACAGTATAGTGCCTATCATTTTCCTACTGCCTAAAAACATAAATTTAGATTTTACTGGGTTTAACACTAGTGAGTTACCATCAGACCACAGCACTACTCTAACATAACGAATTACTTCAGACATTTGATCGACATGTGAAACGTCAAGTGTGCTATCAAACATGACTCCAAAATATTTGGCCGATTTAATTTCGTTGACAAGCTGACATTTTATGCGATTAGCTAAAACATTTATGAACTCATTTTGTATTTTTGGCGATAAATATATTACTTTAGGTGATTTTTCCTGATCCAATTATAATATATGTTCTTTGAGTACAGCTTCATACTTTGACAGCAGTTTAACTAGTTCTATGAAATTACCTTTATTGGAAGACCTTTGGATTTCATCATGTCCACGAAATGCTAGGTTTCGTTTAACCCAAAGACATTAAAATTATATTTACAATAGACAGGACATCACGAACAAAATTGTAAGCCAATACTTTTGTCGACTTGGTTAAAAGTCGCTCAGTCTAGTGTCCGCGTCAAGACGTAACATGTGTCCACCAAGAATAAACATTTTCTAAGGAAATATGCCCTGTTGCGCTTTGCGTTACTGTACATCTCGTTATGGTAAAATGACTGGACCTAACTTCGGAATGTTTTTGTATGAATTATTTATATTTAGTCTGTAATTAAAATTTTAAAAAATTCTTAAATAGTTCTAGAAACGTTTTTATTATTGTAATAAGCGCCCTCTGTTGTTGAATAGTTTTACTATTTTCATGTAGAGATGTAGTAATGTTGTTTATCGATTTAGTTATCGATAATACTTATTAAGTTGAAAACATATAGCTATATTTTATTGACATTTAAAATATAGCTAAATAAACATAAAATATTACTATATTTCAAGTTTATTTATTAGTAACTCTATTTGAACATAATCTTGTCATATTAACGAACAAAATTGAATAGGTTTTTATGTTATTTTAGGTTTTCGAATAAAAATTATGTTGTACGGGAAAAGTGTATACGATTTGTACAGATAGACCGTAGAGAAGAAAATTGGCTTCCGTCTACTTCGTCGAAATTATGCTCAAAGCATTTTAAAATTGAAGATATCTACTTTTTAAAGAAAGAAGATTTGTCGATCAAATTAAAAAAAAAAAGGATCGGTACCTTGTACTAGTAATGAATTAGTAAGTTTTTAATTTCAGAACTTTTCCACTTAATCGTAAAAATTGGGATAATATTTATGGTTAAGTGGATAAGTACATAAATTAGATAACTTATTTATAATGAAATATATTTATAAAATATGTAGGTACGTACATATTTTACACTGATTTTACACTGATACATTCTTACAATGATTGCAAGCTACTTTGTGATTTTTAAGATTCCGTACCTAAAAGGTAAAACGAACCCTATTCATGAGACTTCACTATTCGTCTGTCCCTCTGTCACCAGGCTGTATCTCATGAACCGTAATAGCTAGACAGTTGAAATTTCTAGAAATTATGTTAGTTTTTCTGTTGCCGCTATGACAAGCGCTAAAAATAAAAAAATATAAAATATTATTTATTTTAAATAAAATATTTTAACATACAACAAACATGATTTTCTGCTCCATATTAATAACAGAAACAGATAGACGCTTAAAAGGTTCACAGAATATTTGGTTATATATTCAAATTAAAAATAAAATAAATATTGAAGGCTCCCATTTTAAAAGATAATTATGAATGGTACGGAACTAGTTCGCCAGATCTTGCTCCAGCAGACTACCATTTTCGTCGTGATTTGGACAATTAATTCACACATTAGACAGTTCTGCTTTCACACAGTTTGTGCAGTCTAGATCCTCAGAATTCTATCGCAAAGGTATAAACGACTTTCCTATTAGAAGGCAGCAATGTATACATAATACTGGTAACTATATTGATTAAATGTGTTAATTAAAAATGAAAAAATAAACAATTATTTAGATTTTCAGTATTAATCGGTAAATTTAAACTTTAACGCCCGTTATATTAAAAGATTTATATAAATAGAAACTTGTAAACATTGAACATATCTATAATTTTTCTGCTACGTAATTTTTTGTTTCAAGCTATCATAATACGAATAAACATCGTCGTAGTAACTTCTTTGAATATTATCGATAATTTTATATCGAAATGATACAAGCCCTACCACAGTTTTTTGCATTGCCATTTAAAAATATTTGCAAACAAACGTGTAGAAAAGAATCATTTTGGTAAAAACGAAATGCAAACAAAAATTTCAAAACAAAATGCGCTTTATGGCCTAAAAAGTCTATTATAGTAAAAAATCGCATTAAACTGAGTATTAAAATAATTCGTAAGCATAACACATCTAAAATGCCAATAGACGGTGTCACGGAAAATTAATAGTAGCTAATAAAATTCTAAAACAGTTTTTGATCTCTGTACAAGACAAGTGTAAACTACTGTAAACTACAGCTCAGAAATGAAAAGGGTTCTCAATAAAACTGAATACGTTACTGATACAAAAACATATTTATTGTCCTTTCCACATTTCCCTAGTTAGAGTATTACATAAAATACTTACTTGCGAAAAACTTAACCTCCAATCAAAAATAACAGTAAGTCAAATAATGTGTTTGCCGGTTCGCGTCTCGAGCAAGAAGCCCGGCTGTCAGTTGTCGTCCATAGATAATGCCAGGCCATGTCGTGTGGCCAGAACGAATAATTTACTGTAGGGTTACCAGATGCAAGCTAACAGCTCGGCCATCCTGTTCGAAGTGCGTCCTCGCGCTTACAACCTCATAATATAAATGTTAAGAAAAAGAAAAAAAAGAAAAACAAATATTGATAATGTCTGCAGTAAGTAACTATCTAATCAAATAATAATAATAAAAACTTAACGATATTCAGATATGACAGTTTCGGTTTATTATTCATAATGTCTACATTTATCAAATAATCTTAAATTAGTTTTTTTCAAAATCAAAATCAAAAGTCATTTATTCAAATTAGGCTGAGAATCAGCACTTTTTGAACGTCAATATTACATAAGACAGTCCCCCAAAAACGCCCACCCATCGACACTTCCTAGTGCTTTCGCTGGGAAGAAGAAGTGGCGGAACAAACTTCCCAGCAGCACAGCTGTCTGTACATTTAAAAAAAAAAAAAAAAAAATACTATGTATAGTGATGAACACGATAAAATACAACAACAATGAAATTATTTACCATATGCCAGCTACCACGCCAAAATACCAGCAAAGCAAAACAATATATTTATATTCAAATGAAAATGTAATTAACTAAAACTTGTTACTTAACTAAGAAGCCCCAGGCATAAAGGGCGTGACAGCTTACATATTTATGTAATGTAAAAAAAAGTACAGTTACAATATTTTATGGTTAGAATAACATCTTTCCTCTTCTAGCGTAAGTTTAATGTATGTTAAGTGGCTGTGCTATTCTAAAATAATTAAATAAACTTCTTGGAGGTAATACAGAATTTTACATACAATTCCTAAACTTTTAACTAAAAAATTTATGTTAATGTGTAGAAAAGTCATAATATCTAATATGTTATAATTATCTGTGAACTCATAAGTGCTGCCATCTGTGATGGCTTGGTAACATATATTTGAATTAAAAACGAGTTGTTTTATTAGAGGTTATGGGCCCAGAAAATTAGTAAAAAGCAGTTTTTAACAAGAATTTCGCGACGATACGAGTGTTAAAAGACTTTTTACGACACGCGTTTTCACTGTGTAGTGAAGATTGGTGGCTCATTCGTGGAATAAAAGTTTTTTTTTCCGAATCGCAATGGCGGCCAACTACTTGGTAAATGTACCGAAGTTACGCGGCCGGGAAAACTACAGTGAGTGGTGCTTTGCTGCAGAGAATTTCCTAATCCTTGAAGGCATGAAACATTGTGTAAAGCCAGAAAAAGGAGTGATCGTAGGAGCTGCAGATGATGAAAAAACGCGGGCTAAATTAATTATGACAATCGACCCGTCTTTATACGTACATGTGAAAAGTGTAAGAACAGCGAAAGAACTCTGGGAAAAACTACAACAGTTATTCGATGACAACGGTTTTTCAAGAAGGATAAATCTGTTACGGAATCTAATTTCGATAAGACTGGAAAACTGCAGTTCAATGACGTCCTACGTGACACAAATTATTGATACAGCTCAGAAATTAAGTGGCACGGGCTTTGATATAAATGACCAGTGGACAGGTTCATTGCTATTAGCAGGATTGCCAGATCGGTTTTCACCGATGATCATGGCCATTGAGCATTCAGGTATTAGCATCACAGCCGATTCTATCAAGTCAAAATTGTTAGACATGGAGTCATCAACAGAAGAACACGAAGTTGGCGGCGCAAGCGCATTTGCAGCTCGTTCGAAGTTCATTGGTGTTAAGAAAAACAAAATGGCGCCAAGAAAAAATGTCAATGTTGGTAGCACTGTCGATCCGTCAAAGTCAAACGTCAAAACAGTGACATGTTACCGATGTAAACAAAAAGGCCATTATCGAAACCAATGTACAAATAACGAGAATGTCGCGTCGAATTGCAAGGAAAAACCCCGTATGCATTCTAATGCGTTTAGTGCAGTGTTCCTGAGCGGTAATTTCAACAAAAATTCATGGTATATTGACTCCGGAGCTAGTGTACACCTCACGGCAAATGAAAGTTGGCTAATGAATGCGTCTTACGAACAGAAAAAGGAAATTATAGTTGCGAACAGTGAAAAGTTGTCGGTTCTGTGTTCTGGCGATGTTAAGATCACGACTACAACTGGTGATATTGACTACGACATAATGGTGGAAGATGTTTATTGCGTCCCAAGTTTGGCGACTAACTTACTATCAGTCAGCCAACTCATAAGCAAAGGAAACAAAGTTACATTCTCTGATAGTAGTTGCTCAATTTATAACAAAAATAATGAGTTAGTAGCTACAGCATTATCAGAAAATGGAGTGTACAAAGTAAACTTACTCAACCAGGAATATTTGGCTGCATCAGTTGTATCTGGTATAACATGGCATCGCAGATTAGGACACCTTAATAAAGATTACCTGAATCAGATGAAGACTGCAGTACAAGGTATGACTTTTGATGATAAAGTGAATGTTGGCAAGTCTTCATGTGCCACATGTTGTGAAGGCAAACTGTGTCGTTTACCCTTCAAGAGTACCAGCCAGAGAAGCAGTAACCTACTAGATATTGTTCATACAGATATATGTGGGCCCATGGAAAATGTATCCATAGGTGGATCCAGATACTTCTTATTGTTTGTCGACGACTGTAGTCGAATGGTGTTTGTTTATTTTCTTAAACACAAGAACGAGGCTTTGAAGCGATTCAAGGAATTCAAAGCCCAAGTGGAAAATCAAACTAAGAGGACAATCAAGGTATTAAGGAGTGACAATGGGCTAGAGTACTGCAATAAAGAGTTTGACAACTACTTAAAAGGTGCTGGTGTTATACATCAAAGAACCAACCCCTACACTCCGCAGCAGAATGGTTTGTGCGAACGGTTCAATCGAACAATTGTTGAAAAGGCGAGATGCCTACTCTTTGATGCCAACCTCAGAAAAGAATTTTGGGCTGAGGCCACCAACACTGCAGTGTATCTACAGAATCGAAGCGTTGCTGCATCATTGGGAAATAGCACACCATATGAGATATGGACTGGCTGTAAACCCGATATAAGTCACATCAGAATCTTCGGTAGTTCAGCAATGGTCCATGTAGCTAAAGAGAAGCGCAAAAAGTGGGACAGGAAATCAGAAAAATGTATTCTCATTGGATTTCCAGAAAACATAAAGGGATACCGTCTGTACAATCCAGAAACTAAAACAATTTTAACTAGTAGAGATGTGGTCATAATTGAGCAGGAATCAAAATCTGAATGTCAGATAGAAGTTCCATCACAGAGTTTTGATTCAGTGGGGGAAGAAGAAGTTAAGATGCATGAAGCAAACTTGGAATCTGACAGCTCAGAGGACACATTTCTGGATGTTAATGATGAGACATATAAACCTAGTGATTCTGAACTTGGAGATGTAGTAGAGATCAGACCTCAAAGACCTACACGAGTGAGGAAACAACCAGACAGGTTTCAGTGCAAGTTTTGTGCAAATGAGAATGCATATGTTGATGTGACATGTTTGTCTCTTCAAGATGCTCTAGCTGGACCTGAAAAGGAACAATGGAAAATGGCCATGGCTGAAGAGTTAGAGAGTTTCAAGGAAAATGATGCTTGGGAGTTGAGCAATCCTCCTCAAGATGGTAGAGTTGTGCAATGTAAGTGGGTGCTACGTAAAAAATATAATAGTGATAATAGTGTTCGGTTTCGTGCACGTTTAGTGGCAAAAGGTTTTTCACAAGTGCAAGGTGTGGACTATACTGACACTTTTTCCCCTGTAGTGAGGCATACCACGTTGCGTCTTTTGTTTGCTCTATCTGTTCAACTTAATCTAGATATAATAACACATCTTGATGTGACAACTGCTTTCTTGTATGGAACTCTTAAGGAAGATATTTATATACAAATACCTGAGGGTTTTTCTGAGACAGTACAGAAAGGTCAAGTTCTTAAATTAAAAAAGTCTATGTATGGTCTAAAACAGTCTTCAAGAGTGTGGTACAAGAGGGTAGAGGAATGTTTGTTAAAAATTGGCTATGTTAAGTCTAAGATAGAACCATGTATGTTTTTAAAAACAAGGGATAACTTAAAAACTATTGTCACCCTTTATGTGGATGATTTCTTTATTTTTTCTAATGATAGCAAAGAAACCAAGCACTTAAAAGATGTTTTAGCTAATAATTTCAAAATTAAAGATTTAGGTGAAATCAAGAAGTGTCTTGGAGTAAATGTCAAAATAAATAAATCTGAGAAAACAATATCAATAAGTCAGGAAGATTATATTGATCAACTGTTACTTAAATGTAATATGAGCTTATGTAAACCTATTGAAACTCCTATGGAGACTAAGTTGCATGCGTCTAAAGATGAGAATAATGTAGATAAAGTGTTTCCTTATCAGCAAATGATAGGTTCCTTAATGTATTTGGCGGTTCTTACCAGACCTGATATAGCATTTGCAGTGGGCTTCTTGAGCCAATTTAATAATTCCTATACCAAACAGCATTTTTCATATGTTAAACGAATATTGCGATATTTAAAATTTACCAAACATCTTGGCTTAAAATTTTCTGCAAATGGGAAATCGGTCATTGAAGGGTTTGTGGATGCTGATTGGGGTGGGAACGTTATTGACAGGAGATCCTACACGGGTTTCTGTTTCACTTTGTCAGGTTGTGTAATTTCGTGGGAGACAAAGAAACAGAAGACCGTGGCTCTGTCAAGCAGTGAAGCCGAATATATGGCGTTAACTGAGGCCTGTAAGGAATCCCTCTATCTAAGAAACTTACAATTTGAAATTACTCAAAAGAAATACACCATTGAATTATATAATGATAACCAGAGTGCATTAAAGTTAACTGTAAATCCTATTTTCCATAAAAGGACGAAGCACATTGATATCCGTTATCATTTTTGTAGAGACTGTGTTAGTAATAATATTGTAAATGTTAAATATATCCCATCAGCTGAAATGCCAGCTGACTTACTTACAAAGAGCTTATGCTCTAATAAGCATTATTATTTATTAGATAAGTTGGGGGTTCAGCACATTCATTAAGTAGATATTTTTTTTATATGTTTAAATGTTTATCAGTATAACATTGTTAGATATAGTGGGGGTGTAGAAAAGTCATAATATCTAATATGTTATAATTATCTGTGAACTCATAAGTGCTGCCATCTGTGATGGCTTGGTAACATATATTTGAATTAAAAACGAGTTGTTTTATTAGATAATGTTACCTTATTTCAACGGCATAAGGTTCAATATGGCGTGACGTGCCTCACGCAATTTTTAAGTCTAGAGGTATCAACTAAAATTGCATTGCTAGACCTAAAGCGGCCTTTCAAACGGTACAGGTTTCATCAATATTCTCAACGTAACGTCGACATCGAAATTACTAAAAACTTCGTCTCCTGTGAGCTACCTGTTGGTTGTAAACAAGTATGTACTGGAAATTGAGCATTAAGTATTACTAAAACTTCGAAATAGATCCGGCAAAATAATTACTCAAGACACCACCAGTAGCAATGGGTTTCATTTCGACAGTTCAACAACATTCACAGCCTTATTTACGTTTTTTTTTTTTTTTTTTATCAGACCCATTTTCGAACACATGAAGCAATGGATCCGCAAAATGCTTCGAAATTATTACAACTGATAGTAACGGCGCGCTACGCAATCAGCGTGTGGGACATTAGATCAGATTATATAAAACGGTGTGACTTGGTGAACGAGTCAGTCTGCATTTAACTATCGTAGCGAAACAAGCGATAGGTAAGAAGCGAGAACTGAGGAACTCTCATACAACCCTCAACAATTTTCCCGTAATCCATATAGACAATTTCATATTTTATTTTAACGTCATGAAGAATTCTGTTAATCACTCTTTGAAAGACGGCGGGATCAAAACATTATAACTATCACATAGCATTAACGTTGTATTTTCGTATCGTTCTTATAAAAGTACATTGGCTTCCTAAATCTATGTGGTACATTACTACTTAACCATTCATTTTTAACGTCTAATATGTATTTGTTACTTAATCGATCAACTGTTAATTCTGATACCTATTTCTCAGTTTTGTCTGTCGTTTCATTTTTAGAAGAATCATTTTTAAACTTCTCCCTATAATAGTTAGCGGCTCGATGACTTCATATGTCACGTAGCGAACATTTAAGTTTTAGGGCTTATCGCATCTTAGACTGGGGTGAACTCTTTATTACAATAAAAACACCGTATGTGAGAATTCATAGTACCAGACTTCTACACACTTCTACTAGTTTCGTACATTTCCCTATTCTGATTTACTTTTAGCTCTCGATAATATTTTAGGATTTGTTCTGCTTCACTCAATTGAGCAGGCTGCGCTCCTACTTTAATTAGCACGGTCATCTACTCCGCATCAAACACAAACGACTGTTTGTTTACCATAAATCTTAAATCTATTTAACAAATTCAATTTCGCATAATAATAATGCTCCGGTGAATCACCATACTTAACACAGTTAACCAACATTTCTGTCGAGAGTTCGGCGTAGTCCTCGCGACAGGGGATCAATCCAATTTTTTTTTTAATCTGGCACAACATTAATATTAAACGATAGCTCGGGGTTGTCCGAACTCTTGACATCACTCAAAATTGACCAAAAACATAATCAAGTACTAGATATGTTACAGATTCCCTATCCCTATTCATTCTAAAGGGTTTTTCAATAAGGGCGGGTAGATTTTGAAACGAAATTAAACAATCTGCGTATGAGGTATCAACATTTTTTTTTTTTTATTTAAAAGGCACATATATGCCATTAAGTATGGAAGATGACATCATTCAAATGCCCGCCTCGGCTTCTCACAGTGGCACGGATCCGAGTGGTCCAATTTTCAATAACTCTTCCGCATAGATCCGCCTGAATTTGAGCGATGGCATGTGTTATGTTCGCCTTTAGGGCATCGGTGGATTGTGGTTTATTTGCATAGACCTGCGACTTCAAAAAACCCCACAAGAAAAAGTCTAGCGGGGTTAAATCGCATGACCTTGGTGGCCAATTCACATCACCCCTGCGAGAGATAACCTTAGTCTCAAATCGCTCATGCAGAATGTCAATCGTGGCGTCCGCTGTGTGGCACGTAGCGCCATCCTGCTGGAACCACATGTCGTCTAGGTCCATATGGTTCAACGTGGGCCATAAAAAATTGGATATCATCGTTCTGTAGCGCTCGCCGTTGACAGTGACCGCCTCTCCAACGTCGTTTTCGAAAAAATACGGACCAATGACGCCGCCGGCCCAAAATCCACACCAAACCGTAACTTTTTGAGGATGCATTACCACCTGGTGAACCTCGTGTGGGTTTGTGTTGTTCCATATACGGCAATTTTGTTTGTTAACAAAGCCATTCATTCAAAAATGCGCCTCGTCGCTAAAGATGATTTTTTGCCCGAAATAGGGATCATCTTCCAAACGATTCGAGGCCCAGGCAGCGAACAAACGACGTTGTCTGTGGTCATGAATTTTGAGCTCCTGGGTCAGTTAAATCTTATACGGGTGTAACCCTAAGTCCCGTCGCAAAATTCGCCAAGTTGAAGTTTGCGAAAGGCTGAGTTCTTGTGCACGGCGAGGAATCGACTGCCTCGGGTTCTGCTGTACACTTTGACGAACCGCCGCGATGTTCTCGGCTGATCTTGCGTTTCTTGAACGTACAGGTGTGGGTTGATCGATTAACGAACCGGTTGTTTCAAATTTTGCCACCAAACGCTGAAGAGTCGACTGTGAAGGGCCACCACGTCTACCGTAAAATGGGCGCAATGCACGCAACGTTTGCACTAACGAACACTCATTTTGATAATAAAGTTTTATCATTTGTACGCGCTGTTCAATCGTGTAACCTGCCATGGTGATTTGGCATAAGCAACTGAATAATAAGCAAAAGATTTGACAAGTGTCACCAAAACAAAATGGCTGCCACGGGCCGCCAAAATCTACCCGCCCTTATTGAAAAACCCTTTACATATTATGTCTCGTTTGACTCACGGTTTTACTAGCTGTCACTGCTTTACTCCATCAGTTTGGTGCCGCCACTCCTTGCTCGTGACCTCCTCCTTGTTTTACTTGTCCACCCGCGACTTGCATTGCCACGGGGTGAACTGTCTGAATCACCGTTAATATCCCCTCGAGTGTCAGCCTCTGTGTATCTAAAACGCCCGAGATGTCAGCGTTATCTCAAGTACTTTTCATTTTTGGGTAGGCCTTCAGAAAAACGGAGAATTCGTCACTATACAGCCATTAACACGATATAAATGATACCTTCCTGGCTTTGTCATGAGTTTACCTAACTAGTCATATCATTCGATAAGCAAATAGAACTGACCCCATCTCACAGTGATGAGATATGTTTTCATTTTTATAATTTTCACTCTTTTAACTTTTATCACAAAGAAATCGAATTAACTCACAGATTCATCAAAGAAAAAACACTTTATTATGATGACACAATATGTGCAGGCAATGATTACATACTTTTAATCCACTTTGAAACTATAAATACACCATTATAACGATTTACCTATACATCGAAAAATCTCGTTGTATAGATGTTTTCGTTCGGTTTCGTGGTGTTTCCTTTAAAATGTTACTAAAATCGGTCGAGTATGAATCGATTATTCGAATGATACAGTCAGACCGTTGCAAGTGCAAGTAAACCCTCAAATACCATCGTCCAATGGGGACCGTAGCTATGACAGTAGTTGTGTACCTATGAGGTACGGTTGACAATCCTGGCCATTTTTCTCATGTACCTATGGGGTTCATGTGACACTCAAGAGGATATTTCGCCTTTTCCGGTCTCTAGATGGATAAAATGCCCTCCGACCTGGACTCGCTCCTGCCCTCCAACCTGGGCTCACTAATACTCCTGCCCTCCAACTTAGGCTCACTAATACTCCTGCCCTCCAACCTGGGCTCACTAATACTTCTGCCCTCCAACCTGGGCTCACTAATACTCCTGCCCTCCAACCTGGGCTCACTAATACTCCTGCCCTCCAACCTGGGCTCACTAATACTCCTGCCCTCCAACCTGGGCTCACTAATATTCCTGCCCTCCAACCTGGGCTCACTAATACTCCTGCCCTCCAACCTGGGCTCACTAATACTCCTGCCCTCCAACCTGGGCTCACTAATACTCCTGCCCTCCAACCTGGGCTCACTAATACTCCTGCCCTCTAACCTGGGCTCACAAATAACCAATCGGAATACAACCCTTCCCCTCGGTTGTACCCAATACGGATATTTGCTTGAAACCGTTGCACGTCCTCGTGCATGTCTGTAACAAATTAAAAAGAAAACACAGAAAACAGACTTTGAAGCATTTTTTTGAGAACTCGGCCTACCTGACCGTCACACGTTACGTTTAATTACAATGACTATTAGAAAACTAACCAAACTTAATTATTTTAACAACTGAACACAAAAGCTTCCTTCAAGCTTCATAATTATCAAATCAAAATCATAATCATCAAAAAGAAAACACTGATAAGGTTAACAGAAATCTCCAAATTTACAATTATTGAAGTCAAATATGTAAGTCAGATTCAATGAAATATACTGCTCATATAGAAATATGTAAAACTCATTACACAAAATCAAACACTCACCATTAAAGAAAGCAGAACACACGTAAGGGGTCCATTCCCCTTGCCACGGGATCATGTATTCTGCGGCTGCTTGTGTTGACTTGTCACACGAACCAGCCAAGGGATGCAGCCCATAGCGTCCGTGTGGGTGTACCTTCGCCACAGGATAAGGCACGGCATGCACGACTCCAGCTTCCCAGTACATTGTGCCTGTTTTCTCACAAAAACTATCTGATTCAGTTCGAAAACACGGGGTGGCTTTCGCCCTTGATTAACGAAGGCATCCTGTTGTCCTTTATTTGAACGAAGACGTTCAGATGCTCTTTGATGACTCATTACGCGAAGGGCTTCCCGATTAAGGCTGAAACCTTCAAAGGCCACATCACGCACTAAACTACAAATAAGTGGCGTCGCAGCATCAATGCTTATCAATAGGTTCAGGGCTGAACACTGGGTTACTCTGTTTTGTAATATTGAGAATCAACTGCAGTTTTGTAACTTACATACACTCGTCCAGTTTTCCTGTCGATGGTTGCACTCAATACGCATCATGTTAAGTACAGTGCAACAGTATAGGTCTGCCTGTCCTTGGTTCTGGTGCATTTCAGGGATTGCAAGGTTAGTATCATAACCCATGGTTTTGACCCAATTTAAGAATTCAATATTTTCAAATCAAACCAAGATCTTTTATTGCATTCCATAACATGCAGTTACAGGTGGTAAATAACATACCATAATATTACAAACAATTATGGACCCTGTTGGGCACAGCAAGTTATAAATAAGTAGAGAGACGAAGAGTGCTTCATGGTCCCATTTATCTATTTATTATTCATTTAGTTTTATTTAATTCCTATTCATCTATTTTTATTAATTGTATTGCTATTTAGTATTTATTCTCTTGCTATCTCTTTATACTATACATATTATATTAATTATAAGGTATTCATTTATTAAAAATTTCTTTAATTATATTGAAATTATTTTTATTTGGTACTTGATCAAAATTTATTCATTATTATAAAATGTAGTATATATAATTAAGTTTATAAGTATATTAATTCTTATTGTATTTATTTTTTTGTTTCCCTTTAACCTTTCTTTACAATGAATAATTATAATTAATAATTGAATTTATCTGTTAAATATTCCTGTAATGTATAGTAGCTTTTCCTAATTAAGTAGGTATTGCTTTAATTTAAATACAAGTATACTGGTTTTGTTCTATTGTTTAATGTCTTCTGGTAATTTATTGTACATTTTTATTGACATAGAATATGGACTAGATGAGTGCAATTTCAGGTTGGATGAAGGCAAATTTAATTTGTTTTTGTGACGCAACATATAAATTGTTTGTTTATCTCCCAGTGTCTTATAGGGATCTGGATATTGGCGGACTAGTTTTAATTCTAAAATATAAATGCCAACTAAGGTAAGAATCTTGTGTTTTTGGAAGTAGGGCTTGCAACTGTCTGTTGATTCTATATTTGTGATTATTCATACTAGATTATTATTATTATTTTTCCAGGGTAAATAGGAAAGGTCAGACTTTGCAACACGGGACCTCGTGTCAGCTACTATTAGCTTTTAGCTTGGGAGTTCCAAATAGGGAGATCGAGCTGGTGGACGGGGCGACCAAATAGTGTGAGGGAAAGAGAAACTATTAAAAGTATAAAACGTTTCAGTTTTCATTCTTTTCAACTGACAGAATGGATACTACAAAAATACTACTCACCGAGTCCTTACTTCCGTTTAAGGAATAATTTCAATATACATTTCTCAGTTCATGCTCGATCTAAGTTCTCTCATTTATCTGCCAATAAGCCCTTTCCTTGCATACACGCACCCTTAGAGGTACATACACTCCCCCATACTCACCACTCATACAGTTACACATGCTTACACTCCCTCTCATACTACACTCAAACACACGCACACGCCAGCACACATACATAGGTGTTACATATCCTCCCTTGCGCCAAATTCCTGGGCCGTTGTTATAGGTACCTATGTACATGACTAGCCATCCTCTATGCTGCAACACACTGTCTCCTGAGATACAGGAATACCTAGTTTAGGAGGCAGGGTGATTTGATGTTGTGGATTCGAGAAGATATTCTTCATGTTTTATTGTGTATTTTGCTCTACATATAATACAATAATTGTCATAATACAATACGATTATTATTATTAATATATGGGGACGTTATTCAACCAAATGTTAAAGACAAACTTACCACCTACCCTATTTAAGCACTAGTACCGCATGCACAATATATCCACATATCCATATTTTGCCATCCGGTCAAGTCAGGTCAAGTCATCGGTTACGATTTAGTTATTTATTTAAAGCCCACTCACTAAGTCAATACGGTAATGTAAAACTTTAATTAGAACAATCACTAGACCGATGTAAGTCGATGGATTAAGTCTTTACGGTGACGTTTCGGTTATAAGATCTTACCTTTACCAGACCAATGTATTTCTAGCAAATAAACGTTTGGTTTTATTTTAATTAATCCACATAATTCTTGTCAAATTAGTTCCACTGAGAGAAAAAGTCAGTGATGTAGGTAGTCAGGAAAAGAAAATATAATATGCATGGTTTTAATCCGTAAGAATCTTTCTAATCATATCAGCAACGATAGTGTATGAACACAAATTATTATATTAAAATCGTTGTGGACGCGAGAAAAAGAAAATTATGAGAATTCTCTTCCGATCCCACTTCTGAACTGTAAACTACTGTAAACTACAGCTCAGAAATGAAAAGGGTTCTCAATAAAACTGAATACGTTACTGATACAAAAACATATTTATTGTCCTTTCCACATTTCCCTAGTTAGAGTATTACATAAAATACTTACTTGCGAAAAACTTAACCTCCAATCAAAAATAACAGTAAGTCAAATAATGTGTTTGCCGGTCCGCGTTAGGCTTGAGTAACTCCGGACACAGTTATATCTTCGGATATGTGTCTCACTTCGGATATGAATCATTCATTCCCTTTCTAATAAATAACTATATCCTATATCTATCCTACCCGTCCACGTCCAAGTTTCGTTCACTCGTATGTAAGAGACTTATAAAGAGAGCGAGAGCGTAATACAACACAGCGGCTAGTGAGCGAAAAAGAAAGGACGATTCGCTGAATTGCTTTTCATTGCTAGCAACATGGAATGAAATTAAAAAATAATGTAAATACATATCTACGAATACGGTATATTCAAATTTACTTTTAAAAAAATTGAACTACAAAAAAAATAATTAAAAAAAAAAACAAAAAATAGTTTCATAATTATAAGTAGGTAAAAAAAAAACAACTGTAAAAATCATAATCATTTACATAGTCGATCAGAAATCATTGTAAATACTAATTGATTTTTAAATACGCCAATCAAATATTTATTTTTAATTTAAATAGGTTAATTAATAGGTTGACAGTCCTAAGCCCGTGTAAAGTATGACGGGAAATCAAATAGTTTGTCCACGGAGCGAGAGCGAGTAAATTAATTTTGTACTGTAAGCGGCTCTATCTCGCTCCGAGAAAATTTTTAAATCCCTCGCATCCTCGGAGCAACATAGTTCCGCGATATGGGACTTGTCCTCGCTCTCTCACGTCATCATATCCGCGGATATGATTAGCGGACATGGATATAGTTATCGGATATGTGTCTTTGGCTGGAATGATATGTCTCATATCCAATCTTCTAGTGGAGTTACTTAACACAAGCCTAGTCCGCGTCTTCTTCTTCTTCTTTTTGGTTTTAATGGCTCTGCGCGATTAGCGATTGAGCCAAAGACAAGTCATATTGTATTTTTTTTAAGATTATTATTTATAAAACGGGGAAACTTGTATTTACAAAAGGGAAAATAAAATTTTGAAACGGAATTTAGGATTGGATCAGGAAAGGACAGAATAATAGGATATATATAAGTATGAAATAAAAAAAATACATATATTGAATAATATTTACAATTTAATGTTATTAATTAATATAAATGAAGAAAATACTTTATACACAGACGGTTCACCAGAGGATAAAAGGATGTTTACTGAAGTAGGAAGTGGGATGGGAATTTCAAGAAGGCTTTCATAAAATGAGACTCGATTATATCTAGGGCAGCACAAAAAGATATGGTTTAGGTCACCCACCTCACCGCATTCGCACAAATCATTGTCCAGTATACCAAATCTAGCGAGTTGAGCAGGAGTGCAAACATGACCCAACCGCATACGAGTCAAAATACAAGTTACTCTCCTGCTCAACTTCAATTTAGAGAACCAGGGCTTTGACGGAATTGAATTTTGAATTTTAGCATAAGCCCTTCCCTTCGATTGGCTTGAAGCAGACCAAGCAATTCTCCATGTTTCATCAAGAGTAGATTTAGGTAAAGCACACAAATCATGAACACAATTGAAATAGTCCGACCAGTCACCACAAGAAACAGCCTCTTTAGCAAGACAATCTGCGTGCTCGTTGCCTGAAATACCAGAATGAGCTGGCACCCAGGAAAACACCACTGTGTAACCCATCTGATAACATGACATCAGAAGGTTACGAATTTTAATAATGATAGGGTTAACAATACCTGACTTGAACGGATATTTAGATAAGGCTTGTAGGGCACTCATACTGTCTGAAAATATAACGGATTTTTTAAGTTTTGCAATAAGAATATATTCAACAGATTTTAGCAGTCCTAGACATTCTCCAGAAAATATGGATGATTCAGGTGGAAGTCTTATTTTTTGGACTATATTGTATTGGGAATGGACAACTCCAATCCCAACTATACCATTGGGTGATTGCTTAGAAGCATCACTATAAATAGAATGAAAATTTGAGAATTCGTTATTTAATAGATTATCCACAAATTGTACAGATTCAAGCTGATTTCTAGGGATATTTACATTAATTCTAACATCTGGAGAAGTAACTAATGCGCCATACATAGAATCAAAAGTAGGATAACAGTATGAATTAAATGTCGGGGCTTGTATGGCACTGAATCTTTGATAACTCTTAACAAGACAAGGTAGAGATTTATGAGTCCAGTACTGACTATTTTTTGTGTATTCTACAAGTAAATGAAGCTTAAATCGTAAAGGATGATTAGAAAATTGCATTAATTTGAAAATGAATTTATCGGACAGATATTGTCGTCTTAAATAGAGAGGTGGCTCTACACACTCTATTTGCATAGCATTAATAGGGCTGGACTTCATAGCTCCAAGAATAATTCTTAACCCTTTACCGCATACTGTACCAAATTTGATACACTACGAGTTTTCAAAGATAAATAATTTTTGGGTCTCCTATAACACGTGTTGATGACTGATATCTAGAGAATGGTTGTATCCGAACATGAAAAACAAAATAGGCAATTTCTACCTTGTCTGTGGTTTGTTATTTTTGTCACCGAATAGTTCAAACCGCCAATTCAAACAGTGAGTGCGGTTTGTGGAATGTAAAAGCTGATTTTGGCTACTTTTTCCTATAAATAAAATTATTTTTGTTATTTGCGAGTGAATGAAATGGATCCCAAGAAGTTTTACGGAAAAACATGTAAGTAATATCAAATACTTCTTGACGAAAAACGGACTAGAACTTTGTATCTGAAATGATACTCTATGCAGTTATGTATGCATACGTTTTTCAAATATGATACTTCATGCATTAGAGTTTGTACCAGTGCTCGGTCAGATATGATACTACATGCAATAAGTACATTGTACAGGGATTTATTTTTTTAATAATAATTGATAGTAAGAAAGTAGAACAAGCGAACGTGTTTGTTTATTTGGGAACTTTTACACCGTGGTGGGTTCATGTAATGTTATAAAAAATACGAGTGTGCTTATGACCACACGACTGAAGTGAAACTTCTTTCGCTCCATCTGTATGTAATTATGTATATATATATATATATATATATATATATATATATATATATATATATGTGTGTACAATATATACATGTATACACATATACATATATTAATTTTCTATAAATATTTAAATTTATTTCATGGTTTCATTGGTAAATTAATATTTTTGCATAGATCTTCTATTTTTATTGAAAAAAAAAAAATAACTCGTTGTAGACCTTGTAGTACTAAGCTCGCGCCACGGGCGCCTCTGTGCTTATATCCCCCACTTAACTTCCGTTCGCCTTGCCCGATCACTTTTCGTAACGCTTACGTCACGCGTTCGCCAGCTTACTCCGCAAGTCAAGCGTGCGCAAAGAAGTTTCACTTCAAAAAATTAATATTATTTCGCATAAAGAGTTAACGTAATACATGTGCGGTATGCAACCCTGACGCGGGCGGCGGGAGGCAGGGCACGCGGCATGTTGGCGCATCGCTTATAATAATACCGTCAAAATAGTGTTGTCACTTTTTACAAATTACCGAATTTCGGGAAAGTTGGAATTAATTCGCGGGAAAAAAAGATTATTTCAAAATACATTAATATTGTTACTATGATGATTACGTAAAATTTTATATTATATTTCATCAACAATCATGCTATATTTGTGAACTTCTTAAATTCGCCGCATTATTAGAAGCTGTGCTTGTTCGGCCTAAAAATTTGAATGAAATTACACGCCCACGTACGCAAAGATTATGCACACAAGCAAATAATTTTATTCACAGACGCGTATGGAAGAGGCACATTAGTAACTGCTTATGTCGCTACGCGAACTGGCGCGAGCGTCGTGACGAAGTTGAGTTGCGCGGACAGCATTGTAATGTGTGTTAGTAGTTTGCATTAGCCCCAATAGATGGCAGTGTTATCAACAGTCTTTCAGTTTTAAGTTTGTAGTATATAAATTATTTTAATGTAATTATTATATATTTTTTTAGAAAATTATTAGGGTATGCAATGCTTATCTGCTTCTAAGGAGCGCACGCGCCTGCTCGAAAGCAATTTGTACTTTGTGTCCAATTATCGTATTGTGACGATATCTTCAAACTTCTATACTTTCAATTATATCAGAAATGTTCAGCAAAAATATATAAAACAATATAAAGGCCAGAACAGAACGAAATTTATAAATTATTTGTGCTCTTAGGTAATCAATTGTTAACAAATCTTAAAAAGATCCAAAAAATATATATTGCCTTCGGCGAGATGCGAACTCACAACTTCATACTCGACTCAATTGTTAACAAATCTTAAAAAGATCCAAAAAATATACATTATCTTCGGCGAGATGCGAACCCACAACTTTATACACGGCATGTCATGCAATATTTACATGTGCCAACTGCTTCGTTGTATTACAGACGAAATAGGACTATACTTTGCTTTCCGTTCGCCTTGCCCGATCATTTTTGTAATATTTTTCGTAACGCTTTCGCGAGTTTACTCCCCAAGTCAAGCGTGCCTAAAGAAGTTTCACTTCAAAAATACGTTTTTTTGTCTATTCTTATTTACTGGTGCTATAAACTTTTGGGGCTTATGAAGGTATTTAGTGTTTGATTTATTTTCAGGGACTCGACACGCAAGCGGGCGTGATATTCCTTTAGATAGCGAAGATGAAGACCTGACCGATGATGAAGATTATTTTTTTACCGCCTAAAGGCGTAACCATCGAAGAAACTGATTCGGAATACGATTCTTCTGATAAAAGTGAAGATGAAGGGAGTCTTACTCAAGATGCATTGGAAGCAGTATATCTCGAAGACGATTTTGAATATGAAAGTTTAGAAAGTGTGGAAACCATAAATGACATCATAGAACCGTCAACATCAACGGGAACATCAATCGGTGAGGGCGGCCTGAACATATCAGAAACATTCATATAGCTCTAGAACATATAAGAAAAAGGAAACGAAGTATTGAACTGCCTCCGCAAGAAGTGGTATACGACGGGATTGGACATTGGCCCAACTGGGGCGAAAAACGGCAGAGATGCAAAAATTGTTCACGCCTATCTTACATTTACTGTAGTAAATGCGAATGTTTTTTTTGTTTAAACAAAGATCGTAATTGTTTTAAGGATTTTCATGTGGTTTTGCATTAAATATTGTCATAAAATGTGAATCTTATTCATTCAATAAAATTAATTAATAATATATATATAGAATACCAAAATATTTACCTCAACTGCATGTTGTACCACATCTGATGTCGTATATTCCGTTACCTGGACTGCATGTTGTATCAAATGTGAGATTTTGTGTTTCGAAGCAATTATTTCGGTTTCTAATGTCCGAAAAAATTAACAAAAAAATACTGGGATACCTATTATGCCATAGAACCATGTAAATTAATTTGAACCAAATCTAAAATTCCATGCGGTAAAGGGTTAATGCCCTTGCCTGTATACTATCAAATTTCTTCATAGCAACAGAGTTACATGGTTCTAGAACAAAAGTGGCATAATCAAGAAGGCTTCGAATAAGGGCGTTATATATAAGACGTAAAAAGAAGGAATGGGATCCCCACCAGACACCGGTTAAACACCTTATCATATTCAAATTTCTTTCACATTTAGCTACAATGTAATCACAATGTGGTACTCCGGTTAATTTCGAATCCAAAATAACTCCTAAAAATTTTGCTTCTGATTTCACAGGGATAGGATTACCTTCGTAGGAAACAATAGGATTGGCATTTATCCTTCCTCTTGCAAACAAGACTATGGTACTTTTTGATACCGATAAATTTAGTCCATTATTATCTAACCAATCATGTAAATGACTAAGAGAGGTAGTTAAGCGGTTACTAGCAATATTAATAGATTTGTCAGCAACGTAAAAAAGAAGATCATCAGCATACTGTAAGACGTTTGCTACTGAGTTCGAATTTTTTTCTAGATCGTAAGTGTAAACATTGTACAATAATGGACTAAGAACCGAGCCCTGGGGGAGTCCTCTCCATACAAACCTAGAAAGTTGAGATCCATCATGGAGGTCTAATTTCAAACATCTTTCAGACAAAATGTTTATAATAAATGATATTAAAAGTTGAGGGATACGTAGATCATGAAGTTTCTCATGAAGCACAGGAATAAGAACATTATCATATGCCGAATCGATGTCCAGAAATGCTGCTAAAACTGACTCATTTTTTGAAAATGCTATTCGAATATCCGAAACAAAAATGCTAATATTATCTATGGTGCTCCGACCTTTCCTGAAACCCAGCTGATTAACTGTCATAATGTTGTTGTTTTCAATAAAAAATTCTAACCTATTTTTAACAAGGTGTTCAGTTATTTTAGCAAGAACAGATGAAAGGGCTATGGGACGGAAAGATGAAACATCTGAAGAAGGTTTATTTGGTTTTAATATAGGGATTATAGATTGAGTTCTCCATGATGGAGGAATATTACCTGAAAACATCACTGCATTGATAGTTTTCAAAAAATATTCTAATGAGTTATCAGTACAGTTTATCAAAAAAGAGTATGTTATACCATCCTCGCCGGGTGATGAATCTTTAACATAAGAGAGAACTCCTTTTAATTCTGACAAAGAAAAAGGAGCATTGAGATCAGAATGATTGCTTGTATTATTATATAAAGTGCAACAATGAATATTATTTAATTCAGGAACAGACAAAGGAGCTAGTTTATCCATAAATTTATCAGCTAGCTCAATGGAAAGGACACCAAATGAAGAAGAAGAGAATGCCGATCTAAATCTACGAATATTCCTCCACACAACAGAAGAGCATACATCAGGATTTATGGACTCACAAAATCTTCTCCAACCTTCAAATTTTTTCTGTTTTAGGAACTTGCGTGTGGATCGAGCTATGAGAGAGTAACTTTCATAATTTTCTGAAGTCATTAAGGATCTGTATTTTTTCTCAGCCTGTTTTCTTTTCTTAATGGCCTTAGTACATTCATGGTCCCACCATGGTGGAAAGGGGATTTTGCCCTGTCTAGAACCTTTTAATGGAAATAGAGTATTAGCAGCCTCAATAAGAAGTTTTGAGAACTCTTCTGTACATAGTAATCCATTAGAATCATTAATAGCAGGTAAGGATGAAATTTTACTATCAACATACTGTTTAAATATTACCCAATCATCTTTCAATTCTGGCAGTTTATGTTTTAATTTAGAACTGTAACTTAAGTTGGAAGGGGAGCAAGATATGTGTAAGGAGAGTATAATAGGAAAATGATCACTGCCAAGAGAGTCATCAAGGATCTTCCAAGATAACAAAGAGGCTAAATTTGGAGAACAGAGTGAAAGATCAGGAGCACTTAAACATTCATTAGGGCCAGTAAGTCGAGTTGGAGAGCTATTGTTCATTATACATATGTTTAAAGAATCTAGGATATCAATCATCAAATTGCCATAGTAATTGGTAACAGAGCTGCCCCATGCCTGGTTTTGGCAATTAAAATCACCTAAAACCAAAAATGGGGAAGGCAAGACAGATAGTAATTGTTTAAACTCATTATATATAGAATAAGAGGGATGTGGAATATATACAGAAATAATACAGATATTATTTACAATAACAGCAATGGCATTAATACCATTACTGAGAAGGGGAAGTGGGAATACTTTATAGGAGAAAGTTTTACTAATGAGAATGGCCACTCCACCATACCCATCAGGTCTATCATTTCTCACTGTAACAAAACTAGAAATCCTAAATGGAAACTCTGGTTTCAACCATGTCTCAGAGAGACACAAAGCCATAGGCTTATATTTATTTAGTAAATAAATAATGTCAGATTTTTTGCTTATGGCACTTCTACAATTCCATTGTAAGATTTTGTGATCCATTATTGAATTGTTTATTAAGAGCTGTGAGTAATATATTGGCAACGTTGGACGGTGAAGAATTAGAAGTAGAAAATTGTTGACTAGAATTTGTAAGTAATGTAATAAGTTCCAAAATAATTTCAGCAATAGATTTATGAGATATTGTATTTAATGATTGTTGCAGTACTTGACTATGGGACATTTGGGTAGACAAATTATTATATTCATTGGCAATAGAATTATGCATGACACGATCATATCCTCCACTTGGTTTAGGAGGAATCCGGCGCTGACTAAAAGTAGTTTTTTTATAAGAAGTACTGGGTAACTGAGAAACAAAGTTTGGAGAGGGAAGATGGTGATTACTTGGTAGAGAAGGAGGAGATGCTGTAACATCAGCATAAGATTTGGAAACTGAAGGGTGAATCTTGGCTGCTTCAGCATATGAGATGCAATTTTGGGCCATAGAAATTTTAATATTTTGTTGCCGTGTGAACTCAGGACAAGTCTTGCTATTAGCAAAATGTCTACCAGAGCAATGGAAGCACTTACCATTTTCCACTATCACTGAACAACTTTCTGGAGTGTGTTCATCTCCACACTTAAAACATCTGGGCCTAGATCGACATTGTGATTTAGTATGCCCAAATTTGCAACAGTTATAACACTGGATTGTGGGAAATATGTATAATTCTACTGGCAGAGCTGTGTAGCACATGTAAACACGTTTAGGAAGTACTTGCCCATCAAAAGTTAGAACTACAAGATTTGTATTAATAAATGAAGAAATACCATCATTCATAGTCTTGCGTTTTATTCTCCGTAGCTTAACTATTTGCCCACAACCAATAGGAACAGTAATGTTTTCCTGAATTTCCTGCTCAGACCAGTCCTGAGGCACGCCCCTAACTATACCCACTCTTGTTACATTGAAACTTGGTATAAATATTTTATATGAAAGATTCAATAACTCTGCATTTTCCGTGAATTTATTAGCAGCTTCAAAATTCGTAAAGGCCATTGAAATTCTGTTTCTTCCTATACGTTTAACACTACCATTAACAATGTTATTAATTTTTAAATTTTTCAAAACTTTTCCAAATTGAATTGGGTGTACTAAAGATACCGAATCATTTTCAATGGTCGTTACTCTTTGTACATGGACAGTAAAAGGACCCGAGTCCAAGCTAACATATTTTCTGGCAAAATAGGTTTGTTGCGGCTGTGAGAGACCCAAACCAGTCTCACTGTGTTGTGAAATTGACAGGTTTTCATTGGCAGGTTTACTCAGGTGGCTGGGTGGTTGCATTTCAACTTCAGATTTAAGAGCTCTAGAAATGTCAGAATTAGCTGAATCAGAATCTTCACATTGACATGCCTGAACAAAAAATCGTCCATCCTTACTTTTCCGTTTTTTCATATTACATAGACGGCATCGCGGTTTGCGTGGTCTGATTCTTTTTCTATCAGAAAATTTGCCTATAAGGCCATCCTCAGTATCCATAGATGAGTCGTCGATGACCACATTGAACGCAACAGGTGGACCAGGTCCTGGCCCGCCGCCAGGATCGTCCGGGGGATCAGCCCCCATATTAGAAAAAAAAAAGAACTTACCAAATAATTAGCAGTAAAATATCTGCACACTATATACACAAATAAGTAACTAACTACTAATAATATAACTATATACTAAATAACTTAACTGATCCACAATAATTAATTAAATTAAAGGAAAACCAGAAAAACACGACCGCCAGATTCTAAGTTTCCCGCGCTTTTCGCCGGTCCGCGTCTCGAGCAAGAAGCCCGGCTGTCAGTTGTCGTCCATAGATAATGCCAGGCCATGTCGTGTGGCCAGAACGAATAATTTACTGTAGGGTTACCAGATGCAAGCTAACACAAGTTTCACTTAATTTGTTTACTTTTCCATATTTATTTACCCGATTTGAACTATACTAGGGTATTAAATCGGATCTGGCAACATAGACCACACTGGCCACCTACCGCGCAATAGCTGAATATATTTTATGTAAACTTATTTCAGTTTTACTATTTGATGTCTCCAATGGTCGATCTAATTTTGCTATATTGTACTAGATGGCGGAACTGGGCCATGGGATCAAAGTTTTTCTATGCGATTTTGACACATTGCCCACTCTATTTATCTTAAATCTCTTTGGTTTAACCAAAAACAAAGTTATCAAAGCAGAAGTGAAAAATCTTTTATCTAGATTAAGATAAAAGATTTTTCACTTCTGCTTTTCCGTATTCAATAATTGCAAGGTTACGTCATCTATTGTGATGTGAGATTTTGTTCTCATTTTCAAAGATTTATACTTTTCGAAATTTTCTAAATGTTCACATGAAGTTTCATGGTTCAAAACTTTAGGATTTAGTTTCCATTAACTCTGAAATCCAGTTGTAAATGTTCTTTGTATGTTACTAACAGCAAATATACGACAGCAAAAACAGTACAGGTTTGATATAGGAGAAAATAGCACCCATGACCGTACAATTTTTTCACCACTATATAAAACCATTCCTGTGAAAGATGACGAGAATCACCTTTAATCTTTGAACCATGACGAGATACAGTAGGAAACGGTCCTTCTTTGTTCTGGAAATGTTCAGTACCCCTTTTTATTATGTCCATGAGAATATTATTCTTGAAACTTCTCTCAAGTGTTGCACAGATTCTTCGAAGCTAATGCTGTCTCCAAAAGTAGCATTAACGGTATCAGTTTCATTATTTATTTTGATTCCGTCGAGGTAATGGGTCGTCTTTAGTGATTCTGTATTTTCGATGTTGCTATTTGAATGTGAGTCTTTAAGATGTGAATCATTACTTTCATCAGCAGGAGACTCGGGTACTTTACTTGAACTTTGGCCGCTATCTGCTTTTGTGACATATTTGAAGAGAGAACCATACATGCTCTGAATTTCATCCATTTTAGCCTTCTTGGCTTTTCGCTGCTGAAACCCGCTTTGTCTTTTCGAAGTGTGAATTCCCTGAGGCATATTTAGTTCTGGATATCCTAAAAAAAATTTTTTAGTTAGTAAGTGATAAGTTGAATTTATAAACAAACTATCTTTTCAACCGCGGCTTTGCTTGAGTGGAATTCGGTTATATTGCGCTTTTTAGATTTCCCTTGGTAATATAAAATTTTTCCGAGATAAATAGTACCCTATTATTAATCCGGACTTCTAACTTTACGTCTGCTGAATTTCAAAGTAATCGATTCAGCAGTTACGGCGTGAAAGTGGAACAAATAAACAAACTCACTTTCCGATTTTTAATATTAATAAGGATTGTAACAGTATCGTAAGCGTTTGATCATTGTCCTGGAAATATAGCTTTACCTACTGTGTGATAAAACTGGCTTAAAATGAGTTAAAAAAAAACTAACAACAGTCACATGTGCTGAATTAAAAGCTCTTATAGAAGCGGTGAAAAATGGATTGAAAAGGAATGAAATTGCGGCGTTTGGGATACACTGCCTGTTTACGCTTGATCGTCTCCAGGCGCCTTTGATTGTTAGTTCGAAGATTGTTTGATAGATGGCGCGACCGAGCGTAAGGTATATTATCTATGGTGACGCGTGGACCAGAACGTTTCGAGAAGTCTTGAGAAAATCATCGCGCACGCGGGGTGCGGTTTGACGATTGATTTTCGGGAAATATAGTCCCGGGTCGCGGTTTTGGACGGTTCTTGCGTTTTGTTGCCCGTGTGTTTGAAGTATTTACTGGGATTATAAACCGTAACAGTGCCGCCTTTAAATTGAGTTGAGTTTGAATCTGAAACGTGGTTTCATTGCTGATTGTTTGTCGGGCGTGGATTGACGCTGCCAAATAACGGTTTTTTTATGCTGGTGAGCTTTGGTTGTCCTCATGGAGGAACTTTAATGTCTACTGGTATTGGACAATTAGTGTGTTGGAAGCCATCGGACAGCTTTGTAAGTCGGCGCGCGCGCCGGCTCTCCGGTATTTCATCCCACGACGGAAACACGCTGTGTCCTAGGTAAGTTCCTTAATTTTGTTGTGGAGTGGTCGGAGATTTCTTTGTTGTGTAAGCCGTGACTGATCGCGGTAAATGTACGTGCTGTACTGGGGCGCGTTCACTGCCAATCACCATTAAAAAGAAGCTGGTTGAAGAAACAAGAATTAGGAGAAAGTCTTCAATGTAAAAGACGAAAAATTTCCGAATTCCCTAATTTAGAACAATGTTAATAATGAAAAAATAGGAACAATGCTACATACATACATATGTAGGTACTGTGCGAAAAAATGTCAAATAATACACCAGCACCTTCACTCAGCGACTGACTCAGGCTACGGGGTGAGGCAAGATAAAATGATGTCCACAATGATATTGCCGGTATTAAAACAATTCCCTGGTATTGGGCGTTATTATTTTTTTTTATCTTACCCCGTTTTTTACCCCTTTCTTACCCCCAGTCACCTTACGCATATTGCTTAATAACAATGCTTAACAGAGCGAGCAGCTCAGTCCCAAGCTTTTTTGTCTTCTAACTAATCTGAGATTTTATAATACCCCTCTTTGCAAAGTTTGGCCTTTATATAGTTTTATATCGTATATATATTGGATAAGTTTCGAATGTCTACACAGTGGGTACATAAACCGTCAAATGCTCTTGACCTGTGGATAAAATTTGTGAATTTTCGAGTAATTTACAGTACCTATTCTGTTAATTACTCGAATATTCTGTAGTGAAAATTGTCAATAGCAAAATGCCCAACTGCAATATAATAGGATGTGGCATCAAAAGAAGCGGTAATCACCCGAACATAACTTTGCACCAGTACGTACTTAATTTCTGCTGAAATACCTTTAGATTTAGAAAATAAACATTTATCTTAAAGTTTCAAAAGTTAAACATACATAATTTACGTTTTGCCTTTATTTTCTTAGGGTTGCGCATTTAGACAATTTTGTATTTATCGATAGTATTATTATTTTATGGATAGTATATTCTTAATTATTAGTTTTATTTTTACTTTCAGAGCTGCCTGCTAATAACTTAAACAACAAATTTGGCTGGAAACATTTGGTGTTGAAAATTTAAAGATGTTAACTAAAAAGATTCACATTAATACCCTTCACTTTGAAAAATCATGTTTTAACCGGACACTGGATAAAGTAACATTGTGGGACGATGCTTTCCGACCTTCACCAACCTTATTGGTAAGTAACATTGCGTGTTACAAATTTTTGTCCAATATGATTGCGCTGTGGCTGATAAATACCGATGATGCCCCCAACCGCACCATCATTGCTGCACTTACAAAAAGTGATGTAAAAAATGTGTTACCAGTGTGGTCTTAAGATAAAAAAAAAATGTAAAGAATAATTAAAAATCCCATTTAAAAAATCAAAAACCAACAAAAAACCCACAATGTCTAGAGCAAGATTAACCCGACACTACATCGAAGATATCCCGGACGTCAGCCTGCAGGAGATTCGATTAGCTCTGAAACAGCTTAAAAACAACAAGGCGCTGGGCGATGATGGAATAACAGCAGAGCTACTGAAGGCGGGTGGTGAACCGATCCTTAGAGCCCTTCAGAAGTTATTTAATTCCGTTATAGTTACGGGAAAAACGCCACAGGCATGGCACAGAAGTGTGGTGGTACTCTTTTTCAAAAAGGGTGACAACACCCTTTTGAAAAACTACAGGCCCATCTCACTTCTGAGTCATGTCTATAAGTTGTTTTCAAGAGTCCTCACGAATCGTCTCGCCTACAGGTTGGACGACTTCCAGATGCCCGAACAAGCCGGTTTCCGAAAGGGCTTCAGCACAGTAGACCACATACATACGCTGCGGCAGGTTATACAGAAGGCCGAGGAGTACATCCTACACCTTTGCTTGGCATTTGTGGACTACGAAAAAGCCTTTGATTCGATCGAGACCTGGGCTGTACTGCAGTCCCTCTAGCGGTGCCAAGTAGACTATCGATATATTGAAGCGCTGAAGGGTTTGTACGAAAACGCCATCATGTCAGTCCGAATACAGGACCGGACCTCGAAACCAATACCTCTGCAGCGTGGTGTCAGACAGGGAGATGTTATCTCCCCGAAACTGTTCACCGCTGCATTGGAGGATGTCTTCAAGTTTCTGGACTGGAAAGGACTGGGCATCAATATCAATGGCGAGTACATGACACACCTTCGGTTTGCTGATGATATCGTAGTCATGGCTGAGACCGTGGAGGACCTGTGTACAATGCTCGTAGACCTCAGTAGAGCCTCCGAGCGAGTTGGTCTTAAAATGAACATGGGTAAGACGAAAGTCATGTCTAATGCCCATGTTGTACCGACTCCTATAAAGATTGAAGACTCTGTTCTCGAAGTTGCTGACAGTTCCGTGTACCTGGGACAAACTATCTATGTTTTGTGTTTTGTCCCATAATAAGGACATATTATGATATAGGTAGGTAGGTAAGTATTTAGGTACAATCTAAACTTTAATATTATTATGTACATATTATAAAAGAAGTTAATAAACTACGATAAAGAACAGGATTAAATCACTATTTTTAGGTACTACACTTCGACAATTCCACTGAATTATTTTGCTATCCATTATCAACTGTTTTTTTTTTAAATTCATTTAAAGTGGCAACGTCGGACGGTTTTAAAACATTTGAATTACTATGAAGCAATGCACCAAGAAGGCTCAATATTAAATCTAATATCTGCGAATGTTTCAAGTTTCCATCATCATCTGATTTTGCTTTTAAACCACAACCATTAGCCGGAGTAGGAATTTGACCTTCTTTAGTAATTGCATTATGAGCAGCACAGTCAAAACCCCTGGAAAACTTAGGAAGTGACCGAGGTTTCAGAAAAACTGTTTTATTATATGAAACAGGATTAGCATTGCTAGAACTTGGACTTGCATTCTTATTATGTGAAGCTGGTTTAACGGGGTACATAAAGCATTCGCATATAACTTAGACACTGGTAGGTGTAGTTTACATGCTTCCTTAGAGGAAACGCAGCTGTGTGCCATTGTATGCTTAATTTCTTTCTGGCGATTAAATTTTGGACAAACTTTGCTAGTAGCAAAATGAAAACCATTGCACATAATACAAACAGCCCCACCCTCCTCAACAGAAATCCAATCGCCTGTATGATTCTGATTGCATTTAAAACATCTTGGTACAGAACGACACAATGCTTTGGTATGTCCATAGCGGCAGCACTTATAGCACTGAATAGTGGGAAATGTGTAAATATCAACAGGAACAAAGTTAAAACAAACAAAAACTCTCTTTGGAAGTGTAGTGTATGCGTTTTATCATAGACCACAGACAACACTGTCACTGTCAGACATAGAGCACAGTCTCGAGCGCACCGCGTCGGTCATTCTTACGAGAGCCACAGGCGAGAGTAGACGTGTCGGTAGTCTGTCCGTTAAGTGCGTGTGCGAGCCTGTGATATTCAAGGATTGTAAGGGTATTACGTCGGTATTCGTCGGTCTCCGTGGCGCAGCGGTCAACACGCCTGACTGCGACGTGGAGGCCCCGGGTTCGATCCCCGGCCAGGTCATGATGGGAAACGATCTAATCCTGATTGGCCTGGGTCTTGGATGTTTATCTATATATGTATCTATTATAAAATATAGTATCGTTGAGTTAGTATCCCATAACACAAGTCTCGAACTTACTTTGGGGCTAGCTCAATCTGTGTGATTTGTGTCCGTATATATTATACTAGCTTTCCGCCCGCGGCTTCGCTCGCGTGGAGATCGATTATATCACGCTTTTGGATTTTCCTCGTGAATATAATTTTTTTCCGGGATAAAAAAGTACCCTATTATTTTCTATTTCTAACTTTACGTCTGCAAAATTTCAAAACAATCGGCTTAGTAGTTACGGCGTGAAAGCGGAACAAACAAACAAACAAACTCACTTTCCGATTTATAATATAAGGATATTTGGTGTACACATACAAATATTCCAGTAATCTCCCTTGGGAACTTGATGGTTTTTTAGAACCAAAAGTAGCCTATGTTACTCTCCTTCTTTTCAACTAACTGTATGACAAAAATCAGGTTGATTGATTGCTTAGCTACGGCGTGAAGGAAGGACAAACAAACAAACAAACACACTTTCACATTTATAATATTAGTATGGATTATTAACTGGCGACGAGCAAAAAGGCATTTTAATGAACAATAAGAATAAAAAAAAGAAAAGGATACGAAATAGTGAGTAGTTTCACATTCTCTAAGTATTGGTACAAAATTTCTTTCTATATACATAATTATATTGAATTATGGAGTAATTTATTATGGAACGCATATTTACATTAAGATGTTCTCCGTCAGTTATTCTGTGAGGGTTTATATTCTGGTTTCGATTCTCGAGCGGAGCAGTTGGTTGTGTGACCTACGGGAGGTGGTTCTGACTCTGGCTGTTTGTGAATGTGAGTTTGGGTGTTTTTAAACGCGCCCGCGATACGAGAGTGGTTCCCGGGGTAGGAGCAAGGAAAAGAAGATAAAAATCACGACGTGGGCGTGATAAGTTCGATGACCAATGAATTAATTCAAGAGACTTAAGCGTAGCTTTTATTTTTCTGATAACCTTCGAATTGCGGCCTCGTGGGTTAACTGAACTCTCAATATACTTTGGTAACTAGGTACTAATTATCTGTATTTTTACCTAGCCGCTCACTAATGCGGTACACTCAATATACCTAATATATTTGTACCCATAGCTATGTATAGGCTATGCCCCTGTATATACATTTATCTGTAGGTATATTTTTTGAAGGTATGTATAGTGTAATTTTAAAGAGAAATGGTTGAATGTGATGGATGTCTTTCTCCAAGTTCCAGGCTACAAAAATGCTAAAATGATAATTCCTTAAGATTTTTAGAAAGACAACTCTGAATATTAGACACCCTATGAAACCGGGAACGTATTGTATGTTTTGCTTATTTACTTATTTTTAACTTCATTGTAATTTATAATGTTGTGCCGAGTTTGTTCTCCTCGGTAAATAAGTCACCACCCTGGATTGACTGGTACAGAATGCGCAATTGCGCCTGTTCGTGTTTCAGTAAGTAGATAAATTACAATATTTTTTAATAAACAATACCGAAATGAGTATTGATGTTAGTTCAAAAATATGGGAAGTTGTAGGAAAACCTGACACCATAGTAAAGGCCTTTGCTTGTCCCAATATAGTCAGCCAGACAAGTTAAGCAGACGCCAACCTTCTAGGTTAAACGAGAGAAGCCATTAAAAAAAAAAAGAACAGCATGTGTAATTAGCTCCTATTTAGTTCTGGTACAAGACCGTAGGCTCAGATGACTTCAGTATTTGCTATCTATCTATATATATTTTCATTTAAATACTTCCGTGGACCATCGTCCATCTTCACAGTGACCTGTCGTTTTCCACCATTTATTCCAGCACAATGTCGTATGACTGAAATGACGATGGTTTCATTACTGCAAAAGAGACTAAAGGGCGGCAGCAACCAGGTTAATTCAGGTAATGGCTGGGCGAGTTTGGCATTAACATGTAAATTCGATTGGCATGGAAGTTAATTATTATTGGTTCATGAACAGATTAGTTCATGGCGGGCGATTGTGTTGGTATGAAAGTAGTTTGCTGTTATGTCACTGTTTGTGTTCTTTTTGGAACACGCTGATAATGTTGAGTGATCTTATGCCAGAGTTCTATGTGAGACTTCCTTTACTATTAAAAGGCTTCTTTCCTGTTCATCCACAATACCTACCCACGGTATAGCACAGTAATAATGGTAAAATATTGTGTTGTTTTGAGGATTGACTTTATTATCAGTGGTACGTGTCTGGCATTTTAATTTTAGTGTATTGTCCATATTTACGCGTGTACTAGTAGAGGGAGACTATTTCTTTCTTCATAACTGGATTTAAACAGGATGGAAATTATCCGTAACTCCGTAACAGGATTCGAAACTGACGGACAATCTGGTGTAACTTCATATCCATATCCGGTGTCTGTGGTTGTCTACGTTGTATGACTGCGAAGCATGGTCTCTGAAAGAGGATACTACACGACGCTTGCAGGCTTTTGAAATGTGGTGTTACCGTCGTATGCTGCCCATAAGCTGGACCCAAAAGATCAGAAATGACACCGTCCTTCAGCGCGTTCAAATGCCTCGAAAGTTGTTGTCCACCATAAAGAAACGCAAGATAGATTATCTCGGCCACGTGCTCCGACACGGTAGATATGCACTACTCCAACTCATTATGGTGGGCAAGGTAGAAGGAAAAAGGCGCGCTGGACATAATAACATCAGGGAGTGGACCGGCATTACTACCGTCGAAAAACCGTTACGACTCGCGGTTGACAAGACCGAGTACAAAAAGCTGACGGCCAACCTTCAGGATTGAAGAGGCACAGGAAGAAGAAGAGGAAGTGGTTGCCTGCGTGACTAGTGACATTTTGCGAAAGAGGGACCTGGTAACCTGGCCACTTTGAATTCAGTGGAGGGGCGTGCGGGGGGGCTGATTGGCGACCCTGATCCGTCGTCCCTGACCCGTCGTGTGGCGGGTTTTCTCCTTGCGTTGTTAACACCGCTGCGATCCGAACAAGACGTTTCGCCTCCTCTTTTGTGCCGCGTGCATCGAGGGACTGGAGCGGTTTGCCGGCGGCGGTGTTTCCGTCGGACTGCGATTTGAGTTTCTTCGAGGCTGAAAAGGCCGTGTCGAATGCTACCTTGGAACTGATAGGCCGTATCGAACGCTGCCATAAAATTGGTAGGTCGTGTTGAATGCTACCATTAAATTGGTAGGCCGTATCGAACGCTGCCATAAAGTTGGTAAGTCGTGTCGAATGCTGCCATTGAATTGGTAGGCCGTATTGGATGCTGCCATTAAATTGGTAGGTCGTGTCAAATGCTGCCATTAAATTTGTAGGTCGTGTCGAATGCTACCATTGAATTGGTAGATCGTGTCAAATGCTGCCATTAAATTGGTAGGCTGTGTGAAATTCTGCCATTAAACTGGTAGGTCGTGCTAAATCCTGCCATTAAATTGGTAGTCCGTGCTAAATGCTGTCATTGGGTTGGTGGGCCATGTCAAATGCTGCCATTGGGTTGGTAGGCCATGTCAAATTCTGCCATTGAGTTGATAGGTCGTGCTAAATGCTGCCATTAAATTGGTAGGTCGTGCTAAATGCTGTCATTGAATTAGTGGGTTGTGCTAAATGCTGCCATTAAATTGGTAGGTCGTGCTAAATGCTGCCATTAAGTGGTAGGCTGTGTCAAATGCTGCCATTAAATTGGTAGGTCGTGCTAGATGCTGCCATTAAATTGGTATGTCGTGTCGAGTGCTGCCATTAAATTGGTAGGTCGTGTCGGGTGCTGCCACCAAATTGGAAAGGCGTGTTAAATACGGCAATAGAATTGGTAGGCCGTGTCAAATGCTGCCATTAAATGTATAGGCCGTGTCAAATGTTGTCATTAAATTGGTAAGTCGTGTCAAATACTGCCATTAAACTGGTAGATTGCGTAATGCTTCCATTAAATGGTGGATTCTGTTAATTTTATAATTTAAAGTTAAAGAATGTTTATATGAATATCTAATGATGTACAATAGTATACCCCACTCGGTCACTGGTTCATTCGAACTTTTCTTCCAAAGATTAAATAGGGACAAAATCATGATTTAATAGGTTTTTGGCGGGCTTGACTTTCCCGCCAAAAAACCTATTACGTCTATGATGTGTTCTATTCTGTCTCCAGTGTTACCAACCCTACTGTTTTAACAGTAGATTTACTGTTTTCTCGTTGATATCCATGTTTTCTGTTTCATTCCTAGTTTCTACTAATTTTCAACTACCGCTCAGCGCTACCTATTACACTACTATGCAAACATTTTTTGATATCCATTACGTAGTATAACGCAATGACAAACCACTACCTACTACTAATATTTTTATACACGGGGAAATCCTAATTTATGAATGACAGCTACACGCCTGCTGTATTGCGTATTGTTTTATAGTCACAACACCATGAACAGTTTCTTTGAATTGGGATGGGACGTCTATTAAAAAAAAAAGAAACAACAACCTTTTCGATAAAATGAGTACTGGGAATAATTCGTGGATTTGTGTATAAAAGATGAAAGGTTCAAAGGCTGGTTAAAGAAAATCAGTAAGTATTATTATTATTTAATTATATGAATGATGATCTGCCTTATTTTTCTTTACCTACTGTTGTTTTAAAGGGGAGTTGCTATTTTCTAGCTTTTTGAGGTTGACAACACTGTCTGTCTCTGTCAATGTCAAAGTCAGTATTGTAGTGTTTTTTCAGTTTTTTGTCAAAACGCATTTTTTTCGAGAATTGTTTTAGAGCTTGTTTCTTAATTACTTAACTCACGCACTCTAAAATGCGTTTGTTAACATTTAGTTTTCTGAGATCCTGTAAATATAAGAAGTTGTACATCGGTCTTCCACGCAGAATTAGCAGCTTTGTGGAGCCAGACGCGAGGATAGCGCTCCGTGGGTCGATTTAAAAAAATAATAGTTTCTCGCCGACTTTGTTATTTTACTAATACATAAGTTGAATTTCGCATCATCATCATTATCATCAATACAATACATACTAGTACATATAATATTTTTAACGTAGTGTGACATTGCATTGAAGATAAGATACCACATTGACATTTAAATTTAGTTAAAATATTGAACTTAAAAATAGACACTATCCACCTTAAGAAACCCAGCAGTTGGCAGGTACTTGTATCACAGTAAAATAAATTAAGAACATAAAAATTATAGAGTAAAAATTGCATTAATATACTCTAATACTCTTAATGTAATTAAAAAAATGGTCTCACACAGGCGACCCTAGTTTAGTTGAGATCAGTCCGTCGTGGAAGGAGAATGACAACCCCAAGCTGCGCAGTGCTGTGTTGCGAGATATGCAGCTGTACCCAAATTTCATCACGGAGCGTGAGGAGAATTCCCTGCTAATGGAGCTGGAGCCAGTGCTACGGCGCATGAGATACGAGTTTGATCACTGGGATAATGTTAGTGTTGTGCAATATTATTACAATAGAGAGAGTAATAGCTTCCACAAGTGATGATATTGCCACTATTTTAACTCTTTCCCAGTTAGCTTTCACCAAATTTTTACTTGTATTTTAGGAACCTTTTAGTGTTTACTTAGTGTCCCTTTGTACGTAGTTCCTTCTCTATACCTATTTAGTAGTTACAGTTCCAGAATCCAAATCTAAATTTGGAATCTTTATTTTACTGGTGCTCAAAGCGAGTCTGAATGCCTTTTACTCACACATATGCTTATCGTCTCTAATTGGATGAACCAGGAAGCAATGTGGTTTATTAGTAACTGTGCTCCTGCAGAAATATTTATCCCCTGTACCAACAGGTGGACGTTGGCTAGTGGAGGTTCTTTTGTAGATCGCACCATACAGGTCTTCACCTGCTGGTGCATTTTACACACACTACAGCTCTGTTACATGTGCTACTCAGTAGCACATGCAAAAGTGCTGTAGTATGTATGCTGCAGTGTTTAGTTACCTATTGAGAGCTTGGTGATCAAATTTAATACATTATCTGATATATCACACAAAATTGGATTCTAAATAAACATATAAAACTTGTGAGTTGGAGCTGATGGGATTGCAAAATAATAATGATAAAAATAAAGGTAGTCTGTAAAAGATTTTTCTTAGCAATAAGAATGCCTATTGTGTCACCCTTTGTAAAATCTTCATATTTATAATCTGTTATTTATGTGGTATACATAATAAAGGGTATTATATTTTAAAGTGCTAGAAAATCAATCAATTTAACCTGTTGGACTAGTGCTACTTCGTTTTGGCTGAGTGCATTTGCACTAAGCATGACTGTTAGTATAACAATTTAGTCCAAGTAGTGATCATATAGGCTGTCTAAGTAGCATACATAGGTACACTTAAGGCTGTAACAGTCACAAACAATTGAAACACACACAAACAAAGTTAAAAATGACAACATAATAAAAGGCATATGAAGACAGATCATAAAACATTATTTTGGGTAAAATAAATGGGACACCCTAAAAGCTTCCAAAGATGTCTTCAATTACAAGACTTCACCACTCATCATCATCATTATCATCTCTGCGTTAATCCCAGTCGCATCTGTAGCTTTTTCAACTTTGGAGTCTAGGGTCCGCTTTACCAGTCTAACTCTGCGACTGCCGTCTGACCTCCACAACCCGTAACGACTGCCACTAGATGTTCGTATGGCAACCGGGACGGCTTAACGTGCTTTCCGAGGCACGACCAGACCAGTGCAAGTATTCATATTCATGAATAAAAATAAGTATTTGCACTGTGCGGGGATCGAACCCGCGCCTCCTTGCGCAACGGCCGCGTTCGCTACCGCTACGCCACGGAGGCTGTCTGTGCAAGACTTCATCACTGAATGAGCTATATATTTTCATTATACTAAGAGCCGAATTCTGGCATAAGTTGCTTTGAAATAGGAACAAAGAATCCCAAAAAGTTCAAAATGTAATAAAAATATATATAATAGGTATTGATAAGTATAAACTAAGTTGTAGGATAATCTTACATTCAAATAACATAAATGTTCACCAAAAATACTACTGGTGATCAGAGCTGCAGAGGAACCTCTTGACAATGCGGGCCGTGTCCAGAAGTACCGCCCTCTGAATCAAGCCCCTGATCCAGCTTTAGGTAGCGAGAGCCTCCTTGGGTGTTCGTCGAGGATCTTGGTTATTAAACCATTGGGTGTATCATGACACGACTAGTCACAATGATCGCTGAGTCTAGATCCCACATATCGACAATCTCATGGGTCAAGTCAAGATACTAGATTTATTTATCTTTCTCGGCTATCACGAGGTTCTCATCATGCGGGACGGTAATGTCAACAATCATTACGCACCGCTCTGATCAATCAACTAACACTGTCAGGTTTATTTGCAATAATAGTACTGTCGTGATGATGGATCGTGTGTAGTGATGATTGATTGATCAAAGTCCAAGTACAATGTGATGTACTGGTATCAACTTTAGAGAAGTGGGTCGAACATATATCTGTAGTAGTAGGTACCTCCGATTCCATAAGGATATATATCAGAGTAAGCTGGCAATGGATTATCCTGGCTACAAGGTTGTGCCTATGCAAGAACCTACTCTCCGTTAGCTAGACGAGAATACTCTGAGATAATATGCCTAATTAATTTTCCTGGCCGTTGGCATGCCCGTCCGTCATCATAACTTCGTCCATAATTGTACAGACAAAATCGTCTGTTTCGCTCCTTACTCTGCTATCTCTAAATGCGATTATTGGAGTCAAGCCAGTTCTATTTACTTAAGGAGTGCGGGATAAGGGCCTTGGCCACAGCGAGTCTGCGACTACATCTCGACGTACCTATCCCCACGTCGGTTTTTAGGAATATACCGATCATTACCGATGACCTTGGGTGATGCATTCGATTTGTAGTCGGTTACCTTCTATCTAGCGCGTCGAATTGGGTCCGACTCCATTTGAGTATGTTGCCGAAAAAGTATATTAAACTTGCACCAACAAATGACATGCTTGATGGGCATGACCCAACCGTTGAAGGTGTGAAGCCTGTTTGCGCCCGATAGAAGACTACTATTTTTTCAGGCGGCTAAAGAAGCGGTCGTTCAACGATTGCTTCTCATATCAGTAACATTGATGCCCAACGCTCCCGATATAGTCAAATATTTATTTATATTAAATCAGATGGACCCGTAGGTACTGTAAAGAAAGAACCAGAACTCATATTCGTACCGGTTCTCAATCCGAATAGATTAAACGTCAAAAATGTACACGCTAGTCATTATTTAACTTTAAGGCAACGTTTATTTAATGTCTTTGTGTCTGCATGTTCCGAATTTTGTTATCACTTTTACAGGCGATTCAAGGGTTCCGCGAAACAGAGCGCAGCCAGTGGTCGGAGCACAACTCGGTGGTGCTGAACCGCGTGCGCGCGCTCGCGCATAACGCCGGCGCGTCGCCGGTCGACACACTGCCGGCCGATGTACTGAAGGGCGACGCACTACCGGGCGACGCACTGTCGGGCGACGCACTGTCGGGCGATGTGATGCCGGGCGACACGCTGCTGCCGCACGTGCACGTGCTGGACCTGGCCGCTGCCGGACATATCAAGCCACACGTCGACGCCGTGCGCGTAAGTCATGTCACCATCACTGTTGCAGGCGCTGCGACCCGCGAGTCATTTCACAGCACAGCAGAATTTTGAAATAATCTTTTCCGCGTGCCCTGCCGCCCGTCGCCCGCGGTAGGCTGTTTACGCACATTTATTAAGTTACCTCTTTTTGCGAAATAATATTTTTTTTAGGGGATTTTTTTTTTAGCCCGTTTTTTGTATCCATTAGTGGAATCAGTTATCGATACCTAACAACACCTTCATGGGTCGGACAGGGTTTTCTTAACATACTGTATAAACCTGAAGAGATCGTTTGTTTCCTTTCTTAGCAATTGTTTTTGTGTCACATCTGGTATATTTCCTGATTTGATGAAACTTAGCATAGTAATTCCACTGTTCAATTCTGGTAGTGTAACTGATCCCACGAATTTTCGGCCAATTTCGATATTACCAACTATGAGCAAAATTTTTGAAAAATTAATTTTAAAACAGTTGTTGAGATACTTTAACTTATATAATTTATTGCACGTGAAACAATTTGGTTTTACAAAGGGTCGTTCAACTACAGATGCGGGCGTGGCGTTGCTAAAGAACATATTTGGGGCCTGGGATCGCAAGATGCCCTTGGTATTTTTTGTGATTTGTCCGAGGCCTTTGATTGCGGACATCATGATACTCTTATTAGGAAATTGTACCATTATGGTTTAAGGGACAGAGCTCTCGACCTTCTGACTTCTTATCTGAATAATCGAATTCAGAGGGTTGATATTAATGGCAACAAATCTGCAGGATCTGTGGTCACCATGGGCGTTCCGCAGGGCTCAATACTAGGTCCTTTCTTGTTTATAATTTGTATTAATGACTTACCTCATCACGTGAGGGATAATCACAACATAGTATTGTTCGCGGATGACACTTCTCTTATTTTTAAAGTCAAGCAATTAGCAAATTTTGACCAAGTTAACAATTTTTTTTCTAAAGTTGTCCATTGGTTTAATGTAAATAAGCTTCTTTTGAATGAAAAAAAAAAACTAAAGTCATAAAATTTTCTACGCCGAATGTCAGACAGCTAAGTACCAATGTTCAACTGAATGGAGTAGAGTTGATCCCTGTCGAGTCGACAGTTTTTCTTGGACTAACTATTGACGCCAAGTTACAATAGGGTCCTCACATTGAGAAGCTGTCGGGTAGACTCAGTTCTGCCGCCTTTGCTGTTAAGAAAATTTGACAGATAACTGATGTGGATACAGCCAGAATTGTTTATTTTAGTTATTTTCGTAGTCTTATGACTTATGGGATTCTTCTCTGGGGAACTTGTGCGGACATCAATACCATCTTTGTTTTACAGAAAAGGGCTGTTCGAGCCATTTACAACCTTGGTCCTAGAGATTCTCTTAGAGAAAAATTCAGAGAGGTGAACATTCTGACTGTAGCTTCACAATATATATTTGAAAATCTTATGTATGTACATAAACAAAATAGAATTTTAAGAAAATAAGTGATATTCATAATATAAATACAAGGTACAACACAACAGGTAGGAACAAACACAATCTTGCTGTACATCACACTCGTCTCCACAGAGTAGGCAACTCGTTCATGGGTCAATGTATACACTTTTATAAAAAGTTTCCCATGGACATTCGAAACGTACCCATTAAACGATATAAAAACCATATAAAGGCCAAAATTGGCAAAAAGGGGTATTATAAAATCTCAGATTATTTAGAAGACAAAAAAGCTTGGGACTGAGCTGCTCGCTCTGTTAAGCATTGTTATTAAGCAATATGCGTAATTATAACGTAAATTATTGTAAACATTTTCATTTTTAATGTCTGGACTTGAAAAAAGACGACGATCCCTGAGTTTGTTTCGGCTATTTCTTCTCAGAGGTAGTCAGGAAATGTCGGCTTCATCTAGTTAAAAAAACGAGTGTGCTTATGACCACACGACTGAAGTGAAACTTCTTTTGCACCATCTGTATGTACATATATATGTGTGTACAATATATACATGTATACACATATACATATATTAATTTTCTATAAATATTTAAATTTATTTCATGCTTTCATTTATAAATTAATATTTTTCCATAGACCTCCAATTTAAAAAAAGAAGTGGATTCCCTCGGGGCCAAAAGGTCGGGCTCTTCCTCCTGAATCAGGGGACCCCAAACTCGGGTAGTCCACGACCTCTGGTTTCCGAGATAATCCACGGGGGGGTGAGGTAACTAAAGGGGGTCGGGGGGGGATAGGTTTCGTGGGGTTGCGGGGGGAGGGAGAGTGGTTCCCTCGGGGCCAAAAGGTCGGGCTCCTCCTCCTGATTCAGGGGACCCCAAACTCGGGTAGTCCACGACCTCTGGTTCCCGAGATAATCCACGGGGGTGTGAGGTAATCAATGAGGGGGGTCGGGGGGGGGGGGGGTTAGTTTCGTGGGAATATTAAGGGGTGAGGGGGGGGAGTAAGGGAGGGGATACAGGAGGGACTAAATAAATAAATAAGTGTATCCGTGTCTCAAAATTAAAAAAAAAAAAATTGCATATATCTTCTATTTTTATTGAAAAATAAAAAAAAAAACTCGTAGACCTTGTAGTACCAAGCTCGCGCCACGGGCGCCTCTGTGCTTATATCCCCCACTTAACTTCCGTTCGCCTTGCCCGATCATTTTTCGTAACGTTTTCGCCAGCTTACTCCCCAAGTCAAGCGTGCCTAAAGAAGTTTCACTTCAAAAAAAAACACATGACGTGTAAAAGTGATCAGTGATCCTACTTGCTTATTAAACGATTTCATTTCATTTGTTTGAACGCCCTAATCTCGGGAACTACTGGTCCAATTTGGAAAATTCCTACAGTAGTTACCTTAGGTCAACGCCCTTTATTTTTCATTTAAGAGATTGCTATTTTATCAGGTTGGAATTAGCTGTTATTTGCAGAGTAATTCCAATTTTTCCTCCATACTTTTATGGGCTTGGGACCATCGAATTGCAGCAATTAACAATAAACAACAAATTAACAAAAAAACAGATAAAAAAAAAACGGCTGAGCAACTCAGAGCTCAATTTACGTAATTCTAATCATTTTTTCCCCCTTATTAGTGTAGCTCATAAACAATTTTATGAATACAAAATTAGAGACTACTGCAATGTATTTTTAAAACTATGTCTTATGAACAACACGTTAAGGATTGGCGTTTATCGAAAAAATGAGTTAGTGCACTTTTAATAAAAACGAAATTAATTCAAATTATTGGCATCACGTCAACGCGTAGGTACAGTCGCCGCACATCAAAGTACTACAATCTGTTAGATTTCTTTAATAGATTTTCAACTTTATGGCTAAGCATTATGGTTCAAGTTTGATTGGGAAACTTTGACAGTTTCGGGTAGGTTGACCTGCTGGCATCCATACTTCTGCATTAAGGCGTAAAAATTGGAATCGACTACTTGTGTACAATAATGTTCAATCAAAAACAGTAAAAAAATCCTTACCCCTAAATAACGTCAATCAATCACTGTATTTTAATAATTGTTCAAAATGTAGTCCAGCTCTTTGTAGGCATAAACGTGCACGCTTAAATAAATTGACATTTAGTTTTCACTTCGTCAAAAGCGTCTATAATCGTAGATTTTAGGTCACCTAGGCTTTGAGCCTCTTCTACATACACGCGACGTTTTATTTCACCCCACAAATAAAAATCACAAGGGGGGGTAAGATTCGGTGACCTGGCTGGCCACGGTATAGGACCACCACGACCGATCCAATTTTGCCTGTATTTTCTGTTCAGGTAATTGCGTACTTGTGCAGCGTAGTGAGGCGGAGCGCCATCGTGTTGATAGTAGAAATTGCGGTGATAGCACACCGGAACTTCTTGCAATATTTCGAGGTACTTGAGTCAAGAAAACCTCGGTCAAGGCACCTTCAATGAAAATGGGCCCTATTGTTTTAATTTTAATTGCCCACACATTGGCACTAAAACGCACTTGGTGATGCATCTCTCGCACCAAATGTGGGTTATGAAAAGACCATCAATGATCGTTGTGCACGTTGTAGAGGTCTACGCGAGTGAACAACGGTTCATCCGTCCACAAGATGTTGGCGTGGCGATGACTTAAAAGCCACTCGCATAGTGTGCGTTCGCGCAGCGGAATGTTGTTGAATTTAAAGATTTTAAATATGCAGATATTTAGTGTATGACGTCGTATAATTGTGTATGGTAAAAAAAAAATTTCTGCACGCAGCCATTGTGGAGAAATTCACAAAAAACTGATTCCGCTGGGCGAACGTTGTCCTGGCGGAACTTTTTTTAATCCATTGACTTTAGAAAAAAGAGATGTGTCCAAAAATTAGTGTGTAATTGTGTATGTATGAATAAAATTAGTGCATGCATAAACTTCGACGAAATTCAAGTTTCCGCTGCGCGAACGTTTGGCCATTAGCTAGTTTTCATATAAAGCGCTTACATAGAGAGCTGTAGATTTTTACATACGTTGTTTTGAATTTGTTTATATTTGTTTAAAAAACAGATTTAGAAAAAATCGTAGGGCTTAAAAGATAAAATATAAACGTAAAATACGCTTATTAGGTCTTAGTTCTTAAAGTATACACTTTGGGGTCTAGATTTTCATGTTTATACAAACCTTGTAAGTGTCAGCAACATATTGCCAAGTATCAATGATGTTCCTTTAGTAATTAAAGAGTTATAGGACAATTTACCATGACAAAATCACTGTTTACAAAGCAGTCAAATAACACGACATTCTAAAGGAATTGCATGGTAAAATGTATGCCAATAATTAGTGTATTCATTCAACTATTCACATGCAAAATTTCGTGTCATTAAATTCAGTAATTAAAGAAAAACAATTATAATACTGACGAAGCATCGAAAACCTACATAACCCGACCAAGTTCGGATAGCTATAAAAAAGCGGCCGTGCAATATATTTAGGTAACAACCCAAAATTTACAATATAATAATACCGGTATTGAATTGGTATAGGTGATAACACAATTGTTTCGATATAATATAAAGGTCATTTATTTTTGTACACCTACTTTTTAAAATGTATTTGACTATGACAAAGTAGGTAGTATTTACGAAGTTACTTTATTTAAGTACTAGCTTTTAACCGCGGCTTCGCTCGCGTGGAATTAGAACATTTTTGTCAGGAAGGAAAACACATCAATCATGTATATAGAACAGAGCACTATTTAAGGACGCTAGTGTAAACAATGTTGTGGGGCTTTCCACTAACAGCTAAGACATGTAAATTTCTAGCATTGGATACTCGCGAACATGCCACGTAGAGCTGCCCATGTGAGAAGCATTTCTTTTCCAAGTGTACCCCGGCTACTTAAAGTGTCTGACCTTGTGCCTTGTTGATAGTCATGACAAAACTGAGCTTGAGTGGGAATTGAAATGGAAGATCCGTGGAATTATAGGGATCCGAGGGATCATCACATTCTCGCCCTTACTTGCCCCTATTAAAATTCTGGCACCAATGATGTTCCGCCCAAGTTGTGTGACGCGAAGCCTTGTTCCGTTGCATAATAGCGGCGCATCTAAATTACGCATGAGCAAATCAAAGACAAATCTTAAACAACAAAACCAAATCGCAAAGCAAATCAGAGGGAACCAAAAGCAGAAACAATCAAATTAAAAGCAGAAATAACGAAAATGTAATACAGAAATATAGGTACCCCAAATACTATAGGATGACGCGCCGAATAACAACGCGGCCTAAGTAAAAAAAGAAAAACGCAACGATAGCGCGTTCTAAACGTCAAGCAGCGCCATCTAGTATGGTTTGGGTGAACTAGTTTGTATTTGCAGTTTTATTTTCTGTTGTTTTTTTTTTAGCATGTAGTAGTTTTATTATAAAATAATCTTATTCTCAATCCTTCAACAAACTACTTACAACTAACTATATACCAAAAATCAAGTCGATTCGGTGCTTTATTACGTTATATATATGGACGATATTTAGTGTACAGTTGTACACATACAAATATTCCAGTAATCTCCCTTGGGAACTTGATGTTTTTAGGACCAAAAGTAGTCTATGTTACTCTCCATCTTTTCGACTAACTGTATGCCAAAAATCAGGTCGATTGATTGCTTAGCTACGGCGTGAAGGAAGGACAAACAAACAAACACACTTTCACATTTATAATATTAGTATGGATGCGCTTGAGACTTGAGATATAATCTAGATATATTAATTTAGGCAAATAAAATTCATACAGCTAATTTCTATTGAAGATTTCACGCATCAGGATTCTTACTATAGACCCCTCAGGGAAATTAAATAATTACCGCAAGTAAGTACCTACTATTGTTTAGGTAAATATTTATCATATTGTAGCTTATTACACTTTTAACCAATGCACTAGACATGTACGAGCGTTCCCCTTTGCAACTTTAGTGGATCAAACAATCTAATAACTTAAAAAACACTACTTTTTGAATCGATTTTTTAATTGATGTATCTATACCGTAGTACTGGTTGTGACCTATGTATGTGAGCGTGTTTAACCAAAGGACTAGCCTTAAACATACCGCTTCAAACAAAATATATTTTGGTGGGGTGCGGGGGAACACGCTCACATACACACATCAAAAGTGTCTAGGGATCAAGCATTTTTATGCGGATTTCTTGAGATTGAGATGTGGCTTTGTAATAAATTTATGATTTTATACATTTATATGAATCCTTTTTGGTGCATTTCATAATTTGAATCAGGAACTGTGAATCAAATTCGAGTAAAAGATGAAAATCAGCTGTCAATATTTTCCCTATAAAAACATACAACGCATTGAAGACATTATTAGTGCTACTGTTTCCCTACTACTGATTAAAACCAACGTTATTATGGAGCGGCGACGTCATTTAAGCAGGGAAGAAATGCTCAGAGCCGTGGGAATGATAGAAGCTGGTTCCCGGCAACGTACTGTGGCTTTAGATCTGAATACAAGTCAGAGTGTTATCAGTCGACTTTGGACACGTTACCGAAGCACTGGTACCGTGGCTGAGCGCCATGGAGGACGGTATCGCTGCACCACACGGAGACAAGACCGATACATTCAAATCTTAACTCGAAGAGCTCCAACAATAACCGCCATGATGTTAGCCGTGAGGCTTCATCACTCTTCAGGGAACTTAATTAGCGACCAAACAGTCAGAAACTGCTTGCATGAAGTGAACCTTCATTCCCGAAGACCGCTACGGGTACCACCTATAGCAATGCACAATCGTAGGATTCGATATCAATGGGCTCTTGAACACAGAAATTGGGCAGAAGAACAATGGCGTTTCGTGTGCTTTTCTGATGAGTCTCGTTTTGGTATGAGACCGGATACAAGACGTATACGACACTGGAGAACCCCTGGACGCCAACAGCGATTAAAATCCTGCCAGAAAGTCCATCCTTATAGTGGTGGAACCATCATGGTATGGGCGGGTATTTGGATCGGCGGAAGAACTGAGTTGATTTGGATCAGAGGCAACCTCAACGCTCAAATTTATGCTGAGACGATTGTATCAGACGTCATCGTTCCTCTACAAGTGCAAATCGGTCCCTTATTTCAGTTAATGCATGATAATGCACGACCGCACACCGCAAGAGTTGTAAGACAGACTCTCGCCGCAGCTAACATCAATGTCCTGCCCTGGCCTGCTCAGTCGACAGACTTGAACCCGATTGAGCATGCATGGGATATGCTACAGAGAAGAGCTCTGCCGAATATGGAGGGTATCCAGTCGCAAGAAGACCTTTTTTTGTTGTTGCAACGAACATGGGCGGCCATTCCACAGCGTGATTTGGATGAACTCATTTTGAGTATGCCAAACCGATATTCTTGTGTAGTTAGTGTTCGCGGTAGAAATACGGATTATTAATTGTTTAAGTTACCCAATAAAATTTTAGAGAAAACTGTTATTTCAGTCTTTTTTTCGAACTTTTGTGTTAGTGGTTCAAATGTCAAATATCCCTTTATTAGGAAAATGGCAAATTTCTTTATTAATGCAAAGGTGACTTGGTTTATCGTTACTGTGACAAACGAAAACACTTTATTTGATGAATCCTTAAAGAAAATTTTAATTAATATCAATCAGGAGAAAAGTTATTGCAAAAATATATGTTGATCCCTAGACAATTTTGATGTGTGTACATAAGTCACAACCAGTACATCGGTATAGATACATCAATTAAAAAATCGATTCAAAAAGTAGTGTTTTTAAATAACCAACAAGTTTGTCGTTATTTCTGGTGTTAAGATATGTACCTGAGTGTGTTTGCGTTCGACTCTGTCAGTTTTGCGGGCCGGTGATCGCGGGGCTGTGCCTGGTGTCGAGCGCCGTCATGGAGCTGGAGCACGCGGAGCACCCCCACAGGCGGCTCCACGCGCTGCTGGCCCGCCGCGCGCTCTACGTCATGAGGTCAGATACGGGAACTAACTGATATCGTGACAACTATACTATCGGAATATGGAAACGAAAGGGTCGTGTGAGGAAATTATAATATAGCGTTGGTGTCGCGTTGTCTACAATACATTTGCTTGCTCAAAAATTGTAATTTCTGTAACCGCTCGTTACCGACATAAATGTACGTAAACTATCATAATTTCATTATTGCCACTCGATCTAACCTTTTCGGAAAGTTTGCGTTACGATGTCAGATAGGTACTCCCTGTATATTCATGAAGTACGTTGCTACACATACGGACAACAGCAGGTCAAGCTAGCTCAAACCGTCAATTATTCCCAATCAACATTGAGCCTTAATCCTTTAGAGATAAAGTTGAAAATCTAATAAGGAAATTTAACAGGTTGTAGTAGCTTGATGTGCTGTCGTCTGTACTATGTTTTTTTTTTTAGTAGAAATTGTTCAGTATCTGATTGTGACAATAGTTTGGCCGAGTCGAAAAGTCGACACATTTCGATAGTTAACTTGTCTAAACTAGTATTTATTTTCAGCCCTTTTCTTAATGAAAATGAAAGAAACAGATACACCAAAGTTTTAGTTTGTTATCATTTTAGTTCTGGCAATTGCACCAGTGCCGAAATCCCAAATTAAATTTTTTTTCGTGGCAACTTATGAATCGTTCATACTAATCCTTTTTTAATTTGATCATTACGACAATCATACCAGCAATCACACCCCACATTCCGCAATTACATCGTACTTTTCGAAATGTATCCTTGGAGTGTACCGACTGCCTTCAGCTTTTGGGAGTTGAGATTTCCTCGAACCTAAACTTTGGGCGGTTCATTGAGTCCAAGGCCAAGGCCAAGTGCCAGAAAAATTGGCGTTATCGCAAAGGGTCCGGTGGTACTTCACACCAGGGCAGCTTCTAATGGTGTACAAAGCACAGGTCCGTTCGTGTGTGGAGTACTACAGCCACACTTGGGCTGGTGCTGCTAAGTGTCACCTGGCCACTTTGGATTCAGTGGATAGGCGGGCGAAGAGGCTAATAGGTGACCCTGATTTAACTCGAGACGGTCATCAAAGCAACACAGGCGTAGAGTAGCCAGCCTTTCGGTGTTATAGGATGCATTTTGGTGAATGTGCGAGGGAATTGCATGATTTAATTCACCCATCTCCGTTCCACCATCGGACGACCCGTCGTATAGCGAGTTTCTACCCTTAAGTTGCTAACGCCACTACGATCCGGATGAAGCATTTCGCCTCCTCCTTCATACCGCGTTGAGGGACTGGAACAATTTGCCAGCGACGGTGTTTCCATCGGACTAAAATTTTAGTGTCTTTCAAGGCTAGAGTGAATAGGCTCTTAATAAACTAGTGTGCCTAACCATCAACGATTGCGTCACTGCTTACCATCAGGCGGGATTGCGGCCAAGCGCTAGTTTATAATTTAATAATAAAAAAAAAAACATTCCAGAGGCGTGGCACGGTACGATTTCACGCACGCGGTGCTGGGCGGAGACAGTAGCGAGTGGAGAGGAGAGCGTCTGCCTCGTCAGCGACGTGTGGCCCTCATCGTGAGGTCCCGGCCCAGGCCGAGGGACGCGCCGCCGGGACCCGAACATACCAACTAACACCACCGGACGTGTCCGACGTCACCCGGTTAGTTTTAAGTGCAGAAGTAATTACTAGTTACCTGCGCACTTACCTAATGTGTTGTGATATTGTTATTTGACATTGAAGTATTTTTCCACGATTATTTAGTATTGTAATGTTGTTATAATAAAGTATTATTGTTAAAACCTTTCTGTTTTAAATTACCCTTTGCTACAAGATTGGTATTACTTTTTCCGGTGGATCGAAGACTTATTCGGGTGGCTCTAGATGAGCAATTTCTTGTAACAATGACTAAATGTAATAGTAATGCAAATAAATATACATAACTTGTTACTCACATACATCCACGTTTATAACCCCAAGAGGGCACGTTTTTTGTTATTAATTTTTATCGAACCTGTTAAAAGTGTTAACATTGGCTTAAATAGGGACTCGTACCATGATAAATATACAGCAGTGGCGAAGAGTCCATACAAGCCGATTCCCACCGGGTTACCTTTCAAAAATCAGTTCCATATTCATACAAAAGTATTTACATTCTATTTCATTAACAAAGTATTATTAATCAAATGCCGGCGCGATTTACAATAGCAATCGCAATTTTTAGCAATACCCTAAGTATCACATTTCATTTTATAGTCGTAAATTAATCAGCGCTTCAATTTTTCGTAATTCTTTTCGTAGTTCTCTTGAAGGAAGCCGACGAATTTCAGCTTACCTATGTCAACGTTTTACTATGCCGCGAAAAGAGAGAGCGTGTCAGACCATCTCTTTCTACTGCTCGCTAACCGTCGGTAAAACTTGATAAATATAAGGCTACTCGCGGGCGGCTTGTATTTCTCTCCTCTCCTCTATTAGAAAGAGACAGAAACCACGCCACTACGAAAAAGCGTTCTATACCTATGGTGCGTGAGTTTTTCGTTTGTTTTTAATATTTGTGTTATTTAAACTGTGACGGATTCTGTAAGGTAATTTAATCGCAGATTTGGTTAAATACTGTGGATTTTGTTTGTCATTAAGGCTTTAATTCATATAGAGTTACTATTAATTCGTCTTTGAAAGACGCATTTTCTCAAGTTTCGACTCTTTGCAGTTTAATTCTGACCCTCCCCAATTCAGTAGCTTCAGCTGAGCGGTCATTTTCTGCTTTAAAACGCATTGAAACTGCCAAAAAGAGCAGAGATTGTCCGATTTGGCTATCATGTCAATTGAAAAAAATTTGCTTAATAAAATGAAAAGTAATCCGAATTTTTATAACAACATTTTAGCTCATTTTGTTAAAAAAAAACAGACGCATTCCATTAGAATATAAATAACGTTGTGATGGTGTATAATTTGCTTTATTTTTGCTTAATATTTTTGTTGGTTTTGGATCGGTGTTTGTGTGGTTCGGTTTTTAACACTTTATTATTTTTGTAATTTTTTATTTTATTTTTTCTTAACTCTTATTCCCTAACAATAGGTACTTAACTTAGTACTTACTAACAAGCATGCATGTGTGGTATAGAGATGCACGTCGAAAAAGGCTTTTCACAAAGCCGCTTTTATCATACTTGAAAGACATTGTTATCAAATCATCAGTCCTTTTTTGTATGGTGAAGGTGGGGCTTTTCATATTATTCTTATCTGAAGACCTCCTCCAAGATATCCTGCAGTAGGTAAGTGTTTAAGTGCTTATTTTTTTGGACCGGCTTCCCTTTGTCAAAATTTCACCCTTCGCCACTGATATACAGTTAGCACAAGCAGGAGCTGCGTGTCACGGAGATGAATATGCTGCGATAGATATGTAGAGTTACGCGGAAAGACCGCATCAGGAACTCCCGCATCCGCGGCAGTCTTCGTGTCCTTGACATAGCAGACAAATTATTAGAGGAGGGGCGCTTACGCTAGTACGACAATTTCATAAACGCCTTACCATGGCACCTCCGCCGGGCCGGAACAAGCGAGGTAGACCAAAGTGCTGGCTTGATGTTGTAAGAGATGATATAGCCTACAATCTCTTACCACAGGATGCTAAAGATCGAGCGAGCGGAAAGCGGACCCCGGGCTCCAACGCGAAAGCCGCGGATGCAACGGAGATAAACGCTGAGATGATCATGATGGAGAATTCCTATATGTGTAACTACAACTATAGTAATTAATGGACATAGAAATTTTAATAATCAAGCAATTGCATTCTACTGTCGCAGCTACCACCACATAAACAAACGATAGATACACACCTATGCAGACATTTGCATTGTTGCAACAAAATTTTCCTTTTGGGCAATGGCATTATGCACTATTTTCTTATTAACTTAACTATTAAATATTTCAAAGGAGTACTTACCTTTTTTTTTGTTTCCGCTGGGGAAAATTACAATTACGCACCCGTCGGGGGACGGGAGGTGTATGTGGGACTCCCCGGGAGATAGCCTCCCGGTATACGCACTAAAAACCCCAGCGGTACTCCGGCATCGCCATAGTGGCGGGGGAGTGGGAAACTAGCGGAGCCTGAGCTACCTTTCCCCCGCCGGTGAAACCCGCCTAGTCAGGCGGGCCCTCATTTGCCCCTCCTAGAGAGGGGCCGTGCCCCCCACATGGTGAGCGGTGCAAGGCGGGCGCGGGCATCCCCGTGCCTCACGCCCGCCGCTCACCTCAGGGCAGGAGAAGGCGGCCAAACATCCGCCTTCTCCTGCCCCTACGCCGCCTGCGGAGCGCCGGAGCGAGGGGATCCTCCTCTCGCTCGCGCTCCGCGGCCTTCTGCGACATCACGACCTCGCAGAAGGAGGCCACCGCCGCCCAGGCCCCCTCGCTCCCCACCATCGCTCTGACGACGGCGGGCAGCGAGAGGTCCCCTCCTACCGCCGCGACAAGATTGCGGCGCGGACACGGCCCACGACGGGCACACCGCGAGGGTGTGTTCCGCCGTGCCGCAACTATGGCACGACGGTGTCTCCTCTCGTCCTATCCGGTACAGCTACCTGCCGAAGCAGCCGGGACCGGAGAGTACCTGCACCAGACGGAAGGAGAGGAACCCGTGACGCCTGTCGAGCCAGTCCTTCAGGACCGGCCCGATGGCGTCGAGGGTACGGCGGCCGAACACCGCGGAGGCGAGGTTCCGCGTCCGATGCTGGACGATGGCGTCCCTCGCCTCCCGGCGGACGGCCTCCCTCACCTCTGGGGCCGGACGCTCGCCCAGCCGTCCACTCGTACAGTCTGACGAACACCCAGACCTCGAGCTCCCGGCGGCGGGGTGCTCGCTAGAGCGCATGCCGAAGCGAAGCCTACCGTGCGGTAGGCTCGCGCTGCCCGCTGGGCGATGGGCCTTTGGGGCGCCCGAATAACAGTGAGGTTCTCCCTCCTATGGAGGGAGTCCGCCCAAATTGGGGCCCCATATAGGGCCATACTCCGCAGTATGCCGGCGTATAAACGCCGGCACCGCGTGCTGGGCCCTCCCATGTTCGGCATGAGCAATGAGAGGGGTACTTTGGTAATGGCCAGCTGTATTTTCTTGTTTTTAAATGTACTATGTAAGTACCCACACTTTGGTTTATTATTGTATTACCTATTGTTATATCTGCATGCAAATACATACCTACGTTAAATGTTAAATTTGTAAGTGGACTGTTTTATGTTCTTTTGAGAAATAAAAAGATTTTTTAAACCTAATCTAAGGAGGCACGACTCCTGCAACCAATCTATGAGAAAAGCAAATAATGATATCACGCGTTCACTCTCGTCTTAAAAATAGTACAGTGCTAAGATCCCGAAAGCTCTTATCGTTAATTTTCCGGTGAGCATTAATCGCCAAGGAGTCCCAATTAATTATATTCGGATCTATACAAAATCTGTAATAATAGCATTATATAGCTGCATTTATGAACAAAGTACACAATAATATCTAGCTACAGTTGACCGTCGTGTGCATCATTGGGGGGAGTTTGCCATAATCCCCACGCTTGGCAGGCGGGTTGGGGATCGCTAAGCTCGGGAAACGGAGCGGTGAAGAGCTCGGACTGGGAAATTTTGGATTTGAGCGTCGAAACCACCGAGGCCAGATGTTAGCTGGCTTCATGGAGAAGGAGGGACTCTTTATGATGAACTTCTTCTTCAAAAAGCGTAAACAGCAGAAGTGGAGTTGGATCAGTTCCGACAGGGTCACCAAGAACGAGATAAACTTAATCATGACGACAAATAGGCACATATTCAATGATGTCTCAGTGATCAACTCGCTCAAATGCGGCAGCGATCACCGTATGGTCAGAGGCACATTCAATCTGAACATAGTGTCCGAAAGATCTCGCCTGATGATATATACGCTCCGGCCAGCACCCATCCAGATCCATAACTCCGAAGGTTTCCAGCTCGAGCTCCGAAATCGCTTCGAATGCCTAAGTGGCAACGTGGACAAGTACACTGACGGGTTTGTAGAGGCTGTCCGTAAGGTCGGGACCAAGTATTTTAAGACCAGCCGTACAAATAGAACTAAATTGAACTAAAAAACTCTCGGACTACACTCTCGAGCTCACGGAGGACAGACGTGAGATGGTTTTGGCTTGCAGATACCGGCAGCTCAATAAGCAGATCTCAGTATCTAAAGCGCGACCTAAGTCTGTATAATATCGAACGTATAACGGAGGCTATAGAGCGAAACAGAGGTTCTAAAGTTTTCGCAAGAGATGTATCTGACTATTGGGCATAGCCGGCTAGCTGAAGGCTGACGACGGCAAGATCATAACGTCCCGGAAGATATCATGGACGTTAGCCTGCAGGAGATCCGATTAGCTCTCAAACAGCTTAAAAACAACAAGGGCCCGGTGATGACGGAATAACGACTGAGCTACTGAAGGCGAACTGGAACCGATCTTTAGTAGTTATTTAATTCCATCATAATTAAGGGAAAAACGCCACAAGCGTGGCACAGAGGTGTGGTGGTACTCTTTTTCAAAAAGGATAACAACACCCGTTTTGAAAAACTACAGACCCATCTCACTTCCGAGTCATGTCTATAAGTTGTTTTCGAGAGTCCTCACGAATCGTCTCGCCTGCAGGTTTGACGACTTCCAGCCACCCGAACAAGCCGGTTTCCGAAAGAGCTTCAGCACAGTAGACCACATACATACGCTGCGGCAGGTTATACAGAAGACCGAGAAGTATAACCTACCCCTTTGCTTGGCGTTTGTGGACTACGAGAAAGCCTTTGATTCGATCGAGACCTGGGCTTTCTGCATTCCTTCAGCGGTGCCAAGTAGACTATCGCTATATTGAAGCGCTGAAGGATTTGTATGAAAACTCCACCATGTCAGTCCGAACACAGGACCAGACCTCGAAATCAATACCTCTGCAAGCGTGGTGTCAGACAGGGAGATGTTATATCGCCGAAACTGTTCACCGCTGCATTGGAGGATGTTTTCAAGGCATCAACATCAATGGCGAGTACATTACACACCTTCGGTTTGTCATGGCTGAGACTGCGGAGGACCTGAGTACAATGCTCGAGTACCTCAGTAGAGCCTCCGAGCGAGTCGGTCTTAAAATGAACACGGACAAGACGAAAGTCATGTCTAATGCCCATATTTTACCGACTCTTATAAAGATTGGAAGCTCTGTTCTCGAAGTTGTTGACAGCTACGTATACCTGGGACAAACTATCCAATTAGGATGGTCCAACTTCGAGGAAGAGGTCAATCGTCGAAACCAACTCGGCTGGACTGCTTTCGGGAAGCTACGTAGAATCTTCTCGTCCGAAATACCGCAGTGTCTCAAGACAAGTCTTTGACCGGTGTGTGTTTCCAGTGATGACTTATGGAATTGAGACGTGGTGCCTAACAATGGGCCTTATAAGAAAGCTCAAGATCATTCAAAAGGCAATAGAGGGCTATGCTTGGCGTTTCACTGCGCGATCGAATCACGAATGAGGAGATCCGCAGAAGAACAAGAGTAACTGACATAGCCCGAAGAATTTCAACACTAAAGCGGCAGTGGGCCGGGCACATTGCCCGTAGGACCGATGCCCGATGGGGCCGACGGGTTCTCGAGTAGCGACCACGCACCGGAAGACGCAGCGTGGGTAGGCCCCCGACAAGGTAGACTGACGACCTGATGAAGGTCGCGGGAAGCCGCTAGATGCGGGAGGCGCAGGAGTGGTCGTCGTGGAGAACCTTGGGGGAGGCCTATGTTTAGCAGTGGACGTCTTTCGGCTGAAATGATGATGACACTTGACCGTTGCGACAGTCCGAAGCCTGCAAGTATGATGGAAAATGTTATCACTAATAACAATACAAAAAGGAATGATTATCATTGAACGCGAGACGAGGCCGCAGGCGCAGTGACCATATGCGGAGGACCATACCGGATGTGCCGGAGGAGGGTGGGGGAGGGTTCCTCCGGATATATGGTCACCGCTCCTGCGGCTTCGCAAAATAAATTCTTTACATAAAACGACTAGACACGTGTCACATAATTATACAAAAAATAACGTTGTAGTATGTGTTCCTCCTATTATTGTCATACAAAAGGAGAAATAGTGAATTCACATTGCTGCAATATATATAACATCATCTAACAGTGTAGCAAAAGGATGTGATGAATTTAAGAAAACATACTAATTATATTTTATCGTTAAGATATTTATCATTTGAATATTGTATTCAAGTATACATATATATATAAACTCAATTTTTTGACAAAGGTTTATCTATTACAATGTATAATGTTATCAAACAGGAACTATTAAATTCAAGCGGTGATATACATAGTTGACACTTTCTACACACAGGTGAATGTGTTACTACTGTATCTCTATAGTGAATATGAACCGAGTTTGTTTAGAGTTTCATTAGATACTTTTGGAGCCTGCACACATGCGAGTTGTCCTCATTCCATGTGGTGAATGTCGGGCTTGTGGTCGTACTGGTCGTGGTCGCGGTACTCGTCCAGCTCCTCCACCTCCAGGTACTCCACCTCACCTTCCATGTCCTCTCCCTCCTGCGACTCGTTGCCTTCGTCCTGTAATACACAATGAGACAATAACTCATACGTTCTTATTTGACACTCGCCATCGAAGGGCATGTTTTTATTATTTGTTATAGTGGCAACACCAAAAGCAAGTCATCTGTGAAAGTTTCAACTTTCTATCTACATAATAATGTATCACGTTTCATAATAATGGAGGCGGCTCCCTTGTTCGCAAACTAAATTCAAAAGTCCATTGCATCTTTTTCTTTCTATTTTATTAACACAGGACAGAAGTCAGTTTAGTGAGGCGCTTAATATACAACAATTATGGCACAAAGCGCCTGTTAACAATGATACCACCGCCGCTAAAGAAAACCAGTAGTACCGCAGCCACCGCAGCGGGGCAAGGGGTGCGGTGTTCGTCCATCAACACAGTTGCTGCAATCGACCTCTAACCAACACTAGCGCCATACAGTTGTATTCATAAAACTATATTGTTTTCCGTTAGCTTGTATTTGTAAAGTATTGTTACGAATGCACCTTGTGTCGATGGCATAAGGTTCAATATCACGTGGCATGCAGTGCGTAACTTAAGCCCTATAACTCGAAACCTAGACTTCGTTGAGGTACCCTATAAAAACGCATTGCTAGACAAGGTTTCAACAATTTTGTCAGAAAAGTGTCGACATCGAAATTTCCAGAAACTCTTCTCCGGTGAATTACCGTAGGAATGTACTCGAAGTTATGCGCTATTATTATTACGTCTAGACGAATCTGGAATGTTCGATCAGCTGACTTATACAGTATGTAAAGAAAACCCTGTCCGACCCATAAGGATAATAAAGGTTAGGTAAACACATGACCAAATATAATATAAAATTTTACGTAATCATCATAGTACCAATACAAATGAGTTTTGAAATAAACTTTTTTTCCCGCGAATTAATTCCAACTTCCCCGAAATTTGGTAATTTTTAAAAAACTGACAACACCGTTATTATTATGAGGGAATAGCGATGCGACCACGTGCCACGTGCCCTGCCGCCCGCCGCCCGCGGAAGGGTGCTTAACGCACATTTATTAAGTTACCTCTTTTTGCGAAATAATATTTATTTTTTTAGGGGGATTTTTTTAAGTTTAGCCCAGTTTTGTATCCATTAGTAGAATCAGTTATCGATACCTAACAACACCTTCACGGGTCGGACAGGGTTTTCTTAACATACTGTATATAGCACCGTGACTCCAGATACGAAAACAAGCGACAGTTAAGAAGCGATCTTTGAGAATACCTACTGCGACAACTGTAACGAGAACATTGAGTACTACGTGAAGTAACATTTGTAGTGTTAATGTGTGTTTACAACACTGACTTCGTGGACGTAAGGGAAGACTTCGACGCGACATCAGCTACCTTCTACTTGTCAGCCTACAATCGACTGTACCTTCGTGCCAATAAACTTCGCAACCCTTAACCGGTGTTTAAGTACCCTTAGCTCGTAACAGTATTAAGGTACAAAACTCAAAAGAACACGCATTTTATTATTTTGGAGTCAGAACAATATCGCAAACAGCGCCTCACGCTTTTTTCTCATTTATACTAGTATTGTTTATATATTATTGTTATAAATTACATTTTAAAATTATTTTTAACTTTTTAGTTAAAAATAATTTTAAAATGTAAAAAAAAAAAACATGCTTTTAAAGAACATCAATGTTCTTTAAAAGCATGTTTTTTTTTTGTTTTTTAAACTATATTTTAGTCGCCATGTTTATAATCGCGTCTAAACTGCCTCTGGAGTATCCTTCAACTTCAACTCTTGATCAATGACCCTTGTGGAAGAGACACTATAAGTTTGACAATAACACGTTCGAACTGTTAATAAACCCTCAAACGCTGGAGGGTATTTAGCGAGAATTAATAGTATGAATGAATTGATTCTTTGTATTTAAATTAAAACTAAAACAATAAAAAAATTCTTCATGGAATATCGTAACTTGACAGGATTAAATTAAAATGTTATCTTCTATCCTTTTCTTAAAGAAATGTAAAGTAAAAGATGCACATAACTTAAAATTACTTTGTGAACAAGAGTATCGGCGCCAATATATCATCTGGTGTCAGGGACTCAGGCGGTGGAGCCGACAGTAGTTACCCTTCGGTACGGAACCCTTAAATCAAGACAAGTTTCTAATACTTTTTTACAAGTCAGTGTCAGTTTGTATAGGGATCAAAATTAAAGTTATTGTTCAGTAGAACTCTATCAGGAAGGTAAACAATCGTCCGACTGATCTTCTACAATATGCGTTCTGAACAAGGGTTGCGAATAGCTTAGGGAATTAAGTGGCATACCAAAGGTGATGATAAATAACCAGGGTCGTCAGATATAGATGTTCAACCAAGGTCAGTTCGAACGCTTAATTAATTAAGAGCGTTCGAACTTTCAAATGAAATAAAATAACCCGTTAAGTTTTTTTTTTTTATATTAAAGGAAATTCGTTCACATTATTTATGGAATTTAAGTTCAGTCAAGTGGCAAATAGTGGTTCCTCTTGGAGGACCAATTTTGGATGACGTCTTCGCATAAATAGGCTCTATTGGACGAAGAAAGCGAGCTATGATGGCCTTTGGATAAGAATTGTCTGTGTTTTTTCTACATAACTAGAGATTTATTTTATTATATTAAGAGGGGCGTACAAAAAGTAATTTACATAAATCAAAAAGTTCAATTAGTCATATTTGTAGGGTCGAATCATTCGCGGCTATTTTGTCCTACAAACAACACAAGCACACCTACATGAAACATTGAGTATTTCTAGTGTCTTGTGTGGTGTGTAGTGTGTTGGGCAAACAAACAGACGCAAATGATCCTGATTTAACTACGCATGCATGCAATTAAATCGCTTCTACTTCTACTTTAAAACTAATTTTCGAGGATCTTCTGTGAAACGGTTTATAACATCTTCTGTGACATAGATATTGAATGAGGGCTGCCCCCACATGCCTTCTAAATTAGCACAGCACAAATACTCCAGACCCGGAACAACTGCTTGTAGGCCATGCAAATATTTGTTCCGTGCGGGAATCGAACCCGTGACACGCAGCGCAGTATTATAATGTAGATAATTCAACAACGTTAATTACTTATTTTAAAGTTAACTGTTAGGTAATCTGGAATATGTACGTTTTAAAGTGAACCTAATGGACATGGTGTAAGTGTGGTGAAGTGGTGAAGTGTTACTGACCGCGAGTGTACGTGCGTCGTGTCGCGGCGCTCGGTGCACGCGCGCGTGTCTCTTGAGGGCCGCCACGGAACCGAACCTGGTACACAACACATTCAACACTCACTTAACAGATATGTATCTTATCAGGTAGGTATTATAGCAAAAAAAAATCATGCAGTGGCGTTACAAACTCTAAATGTTAACATTAAAAAAAAACTGTATTTCTGAAAACCAGACACTTTTTTTAAAGATATGCGTAATGAGTAAAATTTCAATGAAGATAAACAAAAATAAATGATGTTCGATCTACAAGCACGCTCTAATTCGGTTATCATTTTCTTTTCTTTCAAGTTTCTACACGCATTGGTTTCGAGGCGATACTTTTCAACCAGACAGGAATAAGCTATGAACCCAGTTTCCGGGTGCTTTACACAATACAATAGAATGGTAGTGGTATACTAACGTTCGGCCGCAGTCGTCGCACGAGGTGGTGGCGGGGGGCGCGGGGGGGGCGGCAGCCGCGGGGGGCGGGGGGGAGCCCGCGTGACACTTGCGGATATGAGCCATCAAGTTACTCCTGCCCACCGACACATAAAACACAACGTAAACACTAATTATATCGCACCTCACACACAGCAACAAAAAAAAAAACACCATCAGATTACTAAATAACAATCAAAACGACGAGGTAATTGCTGATAGACAACTTATAGACATAGTTCAGGAACCATATCGATCTATAAAAAAGCTTCTGAAGCGCTTTAAGTATCGGTTTGCTACCCGCTTTTAGAAGCTCAGCCATAATTCCATTATCTTCAACCGCCTTATCGTTCTTGAGCTATTTTAACAACTAGTTTACAATATAAAAAAAAACATAAAAGTTAGACAACGAGTTACATATGAGATTTAAATGCAATTTTCGTCAAAATCTTGTTGGGGTAACGTAAACTAAAACATATAGTGAAGCGTCCAGTGGTAACACTAAAATTGATTGTTTTGTTGGAAAACAGTGAAATGTAATATCTGTTTTCGTTAATTTATCTTCTTCTTCCACTGCCTCTTCAATCCTGAAGGTTGGCCGTCAATTTCTTATATTCGGTCTTGTTAACCGCGAGTTGGAACAGTTCTTCGACGAAAGTAATGCCGTTCCACTCCCTGATGTTTCGCAGCCCCGATTTTCTCTTTCGTCCAGCGCGCCTCTTTCCTTCTACCTTGCCCATCATAATGAGTTAGAGTAGCGCTTGTCTATCGTTTCGGAGCACGTGGGCGAGATAATCTATTTTGCGATTCTTTACGGTGGGCAACAACTTTCCGAGGCAATTGAATGACTGTGTCATTTCTGACCTTTTAGGTCCAGCTTTTGCGCAGCATACGACGGTAGCACATTTCAAATGCCTATAAATGTCGTGTAATGTCCTCTTTCAGAGTCCATGCTTCGCAGCCCGTACATGACGACAGGCCTTACGTAGCCACCAGTAACACGACACGGAGTTTATGTGGAGTTTACGACAGCACACTTTCTTCATTTTGTTAAAAGATGTTCTGGCAAGTTCTATCCGGGTCTTAATTTCTTGGTCGGACTCCCATGCATCCTATGCTGGGGTGTAAGTCTGGGTTTCTAGAGACCACCAGAAATTTTGTCTTGCTGATGTTCATCAACAGACCAGCCTTCTCGCTGCACTCATTGATTTTATCTACAATAGTTTGCAAGTCTTGTTCAGAGGATGCAATGAGAACAGTGTCGTCCGCATAACGCAGGTTATTAACGACTTTGCCGTTGATCATCACTCCGCCTTCCACACCTTTAAGAGCCTCCGACATCACCGCCTCGGAATAAATATTGAAGAGCAACCGAGACACAATACAGCCTTGCTGAACTCGACGACAGATCTTGATTTCCTTGTTCTCCTCATTTTAAACTCTGATTGTAGCTACTTGGTTCTCGTACAGATTACGGATAATCCTGACGTCCTTGCCATCGAGTCCAATTTCTGTTAATAGACTCAGGAAATGTTGGTGCTTTACCCGGTCGAATGCCTTTTCATAATCTGTGAAGCACAGCAGTACGCCGGTTTGCATATCCCTGCATTTTTGTACGAAACGTTGAGGCCAAAAGAGCGAAATCCGAATTGACTGTCTCCCAGTTGTTCGTCACATTTTGGTTTTACCTTGTTCTGTATGATGTTTGAGTACTCTTTGAGGACGTGGCTCATTAGACTAATCAATTAAGTCAAAAAAAATTATACGATAAATGTTATCAAGATTTTTTAACATAGAAAAAATTAATAAAAGTGCTACTTCATATATTCAATACAATGTATGAGATTAGATAGTGTATGAAACTGTACATAATTAGGTATTACACACTCGTGTGATACTATTAAAAAACTCGCTTCGCTCGTTTTTTAAACTCACACTCGTGCATAATAAACTGAAACTGAAAAACTGTTACATAATGAGGGATCATTATGTAACAGTTTCATAAACTACTATTTTACTTCTGTCATTTTGAAGGTTTGTTATGTCTTGCAATGTTGCAATATCCTTTAGCCTGCGTCCATACAAACTCAATGAGATGAAGCGGCAAAAGTAAAATCGTCTAACCACGTTATTCGGGAGACTTAAATTGTTCATTTTCATTGTATTATTTTAATACACTGTAAACTAGGGTCACACCAATTCCCAAAATGTCAGCTGTTTTCGAAACACAATTTTTTTTCGGGAGCCTTAATGGGTATAAGCTTTTCGGGAACGCTTGAAGACAAGCTTTGGCTTGACGTGCTTGGTTGGGAATCCATATCGATTATACAAAACAATAAAGCAACAAAAAAAAAACCGGCCAACTGCGTGTCGGACTCACGCACAAAGGGTTCCGTACCATTGATTTATGAAATTAAAGGATTAAAGTTTTAAATTTAATCCTACATCATGTTTTTTTTTAATTTTTATTTCCTTATTTTAGAAGTTAGAGGGGGGGGGATCAACTTTTTTCCACTTTGGAAGCGTCTGTCACGCAAACTATTCGGTTTAGAAAAAGAAAATATTTTAGAAACCTCGATATCATTTTTTAAGATCTATCCATAGATACCCGTATGTTTGATGAAAAAAAAAATTGAGTTTCAGTTCTAAGTATGGGGAGCTCCCAAATTTATTTATTTTTTTATTTTTGTTCACAGAATACATCTACCTACCAAGTTTCAACAGTATAGCTCTTATAGTTTCGGAAAAAATGGCTGTGACGGACAGACGGACAGGCAGATATGGCGAATCTATAAGGGTTCCGTTTGGCTACGGAACCCTAACAATTACCATAAACACAACGTGACGAAAAACTTAAGAAAAACAATAACTAATCAGCGTAACGAAAACAAGAACTAAACAAAGTAATAAAAACAATAACTAAACTGTATAACAAAAACAATAACTAAGCAGCGTGAGCGCAGTAAAAACAATCGTACTATCAGACCAGAGGTTAGAGGAGGGAGTTCAATTACAAACAAAATGCCGACCGACGCGCACGCCGTTGATCGGTGTTGGCAGCACTAGTCACCGCGCTTTGTAATGAACTGTCAAAAACCTGATTTTGCAAAGTGGCATTAGCTACTGTCGGTTTGCTTCGTCTAATTAAAAATACGACTATAGTTGAAGAGCCGTGTCAGCACGACAAGTTGATTCTCCTCCAGTAGCTTCAGAATTCCAATGGGTATGTTATCGGGTCTCGGCGATTTACCTGTTTTAGTCGATTTTAAGACGCGTAAAATATTTCTTGAAGTATCAGCAAACATCTCCGAGACATACAAACACCATTGTTTCTTCTTAACATCTAGATCTAGAATCAGATTCCCTCTGTCATCGGTCAAGGTACTGTTGGTTTAACGTCTTGACCTACCATTTCTTTAATATGTTTATGCGCATTGAAACTGTCGTGCTCGCGAAAGAGATCTTCCATGTGTGGGCATTTATCATCATAATAGGTGTGTCTGGCTTTTGCTATCTCTATTTTGATGGTGTCATCGAACTGTTTGTACCTGTCTAGGTTCGTTAATTGATAACCAATAAAAATAAACTTAGAAATGCACCTTATGTTGATGGCATAAGGTTGAATATTGCGTGACATGCAGTATGCAACTTTTAAGCTCTATATCTTGAGACCTAGGCATTGTAGAGATACGATATAATAATGCATTGCTAGACCTAGGTTGGCCTATAGAATGGTACAGGTTTCATCAATATCGTCAACGGAGTGTCAACATCGAAATTTCTAGAAACTCGTTTTAGGTAAATTACCGTAGGTACCTGCCGAATGTACTCGAAGTTATGCGCTATTATTATTGATTTTGGACGGGTCTGGAATGTTCGATTAGCCGATTTATATAAAATCCTGTGACGTCAGTTTGGATTTGACTAGCGAAGAAAAACAAGCGACAGTTAAATAGTGATATCAACGAAGATTTATAGTGAGAATCTAATGAGAGCTTGGAGGAGTAGGTGAATTAATAGTTATGGTGTTTTGTGTGTATGATACGGACTTTGTGGTTGTAAGGGAAGATTTCGGTGCAATATTAGTTACGTTCGACTTGTTATTGTCTACGATCGACTGTATTTTCGTTGTCAATAAACTTTGTAACTTTTAACCTGTATTTTAATACGTCTAGTCTGTAATTATATTTTATTTGAATTGTAAGAAGGTATTGTAATTTGATGATAAAAAAGTTTATTGTTTTGTTGTTTTAAGTAGCTTTGTAGTTCCCATTGATGAAAATGTGTTTTGTTAATTAGTACACACTTAATTTAAAAAAAAAAATGGAGGCGTTTGGGATGTAGCTTAAAATAGATGAAGTTTTAACGATTGTTCAAAAAGAGAGAGAGTGGCTATTGTAAAACAAAATATCGTTATATGTCTTTCATTTCTCATATCTGGTACAACATACCTGGTCCCAAACCGCAGTATACAACCGTCATACCCGCAGACGAACTGCTTGGCCTGCCTGTGTCGCAACAGATGAGCCGACAGCAGCTCGGGCGTGTCGCACGTGCGGAAGCACTGCGGACACACGTGCGGCGCGCGCGACGTGCGGCCGTGTGCCGCCGAGCAGTGCGCCGACAGCGCCGCGCGCGAGGTGTGCAGCGCGCCGCACGCGGGACAGCGCGGCGCGCACGCGGCGTCGTGCCGCACGTCGGCGTGCGCGCGCCCGCACAGCGCACAGCCCAGCGCCGCGCCGCACGTCGCGCCCGCGTGCGCGCGCAGGGCCCCGCGCGACGAGAACTGTGCGCCGCACGTCCAGCACGAGTGCAGCGCATCCGCCGCGTGCGTCGCACAGTGCGCGCGGTACTCGGCCACGCGCTGCAAACATACTGCTAAATCACTATTATATCACTGCACACTACTTATTCATATTGACAACTATTTAAAACGCCTCAATTATTAACAATTAACAAAAAAAAAAACTAATGAACATTGGACCGACCTGGAATGACAGCGGGCACACGGAGCACTGGTAGACGGAATCGCCGCGCGCGTTGCGAGCTCGCTCCAGGTCGTCGTCGTCCGCCGCTGTGGCGGCCGCCAGCGTGTCGCGCTCCACCATGATGATATCCTCCTCGGAGTAGGCGCCGCCCGCCCCCGCGCCGCCCACTACGATGAACACGTCGATCTTCTGCGTCAGCTCGTGCAGTCTTACGATAAACAACACAAACCATGATACAAACTAAACCGTTACTTTTTCAAATAAATGTTTATAGGTAAAACTATGCTTGAAATATTTTAAAATTAAAGGTCAGCTGAAAAATACTTAATCGAAAATCAATACTTGATGTTGACGCCATCTGTTATTATTTTATTAAAGCTGTTGCACTAAATATAGTAGCTATCCCTCTCCAAACCTACATCATGTTATATGCCTGCCGCCCAGTGAAATAACGCTATTTCGCCATTCATTAAAAGTGCGAGATACGACTGACAACATCCCGCTGGAGCTCGAATCGCTAACCGCGTCGCATTATTATGCGTTGTAATCTATCCGCTGTCCGCTATCGCCTCATAACGAAAACATTCAGCCTCCCGTTGAATCTCGTAGAACTGCTATCCACCGCCTCACTCACTTCTGCCTTGTGATTATTATTCGCACTTATCACAGAACGATATAATTAATTCAATTACTTATAAGTTTTACATTTCCACCCAATATTAATATGTTACTTGTGACTGCGAAAAAAGAAACTGAAGTGCTGAACTGTGAACATAAAACCCACACATGATTGCCAAACTGTGATGAAACTGCGCTGCCGACAAGAGACCGACCGAACAGCTCGTAAAAAAGGTAAGGTGCATGACCACCCACGATCAAACCCTAACCTACCCATTTTTGCAACAGAAACTTTTTTTTCTATAATCTTTATCAATACAATCCGCGTCGAGGGTTAAATTTTCCTTCGCCAAAGCCACTTGCCCATTCCACTTGTCTTTGTCAGAACTAGATGAAAGTGAGCAGAATGAACTAAAACAAATGAGACATGGACACAGGAATCACCAGCTTTTAAATTAAAAAAAATAAGTCAAAAATTGAAAGCAGGGATGTCGCAAATATTTGCACCCGCATCCGCAATAATCAATGCGAATGTTCTTGAAGATACGTTCATAACGTACACGCGATCAAATCAATGAGAGCGAAAAAACGATTGGAATTATTACGACAATTAAGTAAATAGGGTTTGTTTGATTAGGTACAATAAACATTCATATCTGCCGGTGTAACCTTCAAATAATCACATATGAAAAATCGGCATCCACAAGATCCTAGCAGCGTAATTGCGTAATACCTACGCTATCAGTAGGGATGGATTTCAATTTGACAGTTTAACAACATTCATTGCAGTTTTTACGTTGTTGTACAGACAAATTTTTCTAACATACTAAACAATGGATTAGCGATAAGCTTCTTATTCAAATTGATAGTAATAGTGTATTACGAAATTAAGGTGCTGGTTCAGAAGTAGTAAATATAAAACACAATTGAATTGAGAACCTCCTCCTTTTTTATGTCAATTACAACAATATCGATCTGCTCACCTCCTCCGCAGTGCTCTGATCTTCTCGCTAAGCGGCGGGGCCCCTCGGGAAGATAGCGCCGTGCTGAACTCATAGGACTCCAGCGTGCGACGGATACAACTACCGCACAGACGGCCCTCAGGAACCACCTAATAACCAGATACTGCTTGATGAACAATATATGTTAGATTTATATTATAGATGTCAAAACTGGAGTAACAAACTCATACAGAAATAGACCAGTGTCTATTTCTGTATGAGTTTGTTACTCCAGTCAGTTACTAAGCTGAACCAGAGTTCAGCTTACGACTTTCTTCTAATGAGTAATTTATAATGCTGATTGTTCATTCATAAAATTATTCAAAATTCTGAAGTTTGGAATGGGGTTGAAATGTGTAGGTACACAGAGAAAAATGTATTTTCTGTATTTTAAAGTAACGTTGTTTGCATATATTAACTGACAATTAACAACCATCAGATTACCTATTATAATATAATATTTATTTGTAAACTAGCTATGTAGGTAATTAACTAACTTATTAGTTACTTATTTCATTATGATTGATTGATTCTTACTTTGTTTAACATTATGCCTAGAAAAGAAGGTCGCAGTTATCTAAACATAATAGGGATGTGTCCAAGGTATGAAAATCAAAAAATAATTAGTCCATCTTATAGATAATAAAAAAAAAATTAAGAACAGTATTTTTCATTTTGTTGAAATTACCAAAACCTACTGAGATATAGCGTATTAAAGTTACAGGGTGGGGGCTAATTACGTCACGCCATGGTATATTTTGTACCACGGAGTGACGTCATGCGACATTTAAAATCAATATACAGTATGTTAAGAAAACCCTGTCCGACCCGTGAAGGTGTTGTTAGGAACCCAATTTCCATAAGCGAATTTTGTTTAGCGATGAAGCTCACTTTTGGTTGAATGGATACGTCAATAAACAAAACTGCCATATTTGGAGTGATGATAATTCTCAATTGTATGTTGAGACACCGTTACATCCAGAAAAACTGACTGTGTGGTGTGCTTTATGGGCTGGTGGAATAATTGGTCCGTACTTCTTTAAAAACGATGCTGGCCAGAACGTTACAGTCAATGGTGAGCGCTATAGAGCGATGATTGCCGACGTTTTCGTTCATCAATTAAACAACCATGATGTGCAAGAGTTGTGGTTTCAACAAAACGGCGCAATATGTCACACAGCTCGTGCCATAATTTGATTTATTGAAGGAAACGTTTAGTAACCGCCTAATTTCATGTTTCGGACCCGTGAATTGGCCTCCAAGATCATGCGATTTAACGCCACTTGACTATTTTCTGTGGGGATAATTATGTGAAGTCGCTAGTCTACGCCGATAAGCCCGAAACGTTATTGCTGATATACGGCCACAAATGTTGCAAAAAGTAATCGAAAATTGGACCTCCAGATTAGATTACGTCCGAGCCAGCAGTGGCGGTCATATGCCAGAAATCATATTTAAATTATAATGCCAGAAGATTGCCTTTCGAATAAAGTAAATTTCATATTAATAAAAAAATTGTCTTTGTTTTATTCCATTTCAAAGTTCTATACCTCTAAAAAAACACCCTTTACTTCCTAAGTATTTGAATGAAAGAAAAAATTAGAAATATGTGTTCAATATTTTTTATAAATCTGTCTGATGGACATTAAATTAATTTTTAGGATGCAACCCAAATCCCAAGCGAGATTAGCTAAACTACATTGTATTGGAAAATTTTCTGCAAATTAAAATCATCCCACAAGTATGAGAGAGAAAGTAGTGCCAACATTCAGTTTGTTTTACAGAACCAAATGCGAGCTTATCACAGATATATGAAAGACTTCAGAGTGGCGTGTGAGTTGGAAAGTCAAAACATATAAAGAAGAGGGTAGCCTTTCCAGTTCACTGACTGTCAGAAGGCCTCTGACAGTCAGTGAATATTAAACAATAAAACAAGTGATTTTAAACCAACTCCAACAACAGTAAGAACTCCTCATTCAACCTTACTCTTATATTATATATTTCCAGCTATAAAATCAAAATCAAAAGTCATATATTCAAATTAGGCTGAGAATCTGCACTTTTTGAATGTTAATATTATATAAGACAGACCCCCCAAAACGCCTGCCCTTCGCACACTTCCTAGTGCTTTCGCTGGGAAGAAGAAGTGGCAGAACAAACTCCCAGGAGCACAGCTGTCTGTTTATCCAACAAAAACCCATGACTTTATAGAATACTATGTACAGGAATGAACAATACTACAGATTTCTTTATTTGTTTTATAATTGGACATGGATATGGGTTTCAATGGATAGTGAATCAAGTGACCTTCAGGGGTTGATGAATCAAAATATATAGACTTGACAGAAATATTATATTTACAGAGCATACAAGTCATTTGAAAAATCTTAGTAAGTAAAGGTTTAATGGCAAATAAGCTTAGTGATTTGGACATGAAAATTGATGTATGAAACAGTCTACATCTCGACCAACTCGAGTTAAATCAAGGTCACCAATCAGCCGCTTCGCACGCCTCTCCTCTGAATCCAAAGTGGCCAGGTGACACTTAGCAGCACCAGCCCAAATGTGGCTGCAGTACTCCACACACGAACGGACCTGTGCTTTGTACAACATTAGAAGCTGCCCTGGTGTGAAGTACCGCCGGACCTTTGTGATGACACCAAGTTTTCTGGCAGCCACCATGGCTTTGGACTCAATGAACCGCCCAAAGTTAAAGTTTGAGGAAATCTCAACTCCCAAAAGCTGAAAGCGGTTGGTGCACTCCAAGGATACATTCTGAAAAGTAGGACCAAGGTGAATGGGCTCCTTTTGGCGGTGAAAAGACATGCCTGTGTTTTGGCAGCATTGAATACTACAAGATTAGCTTTGCCCCATTCAGAAACTGCCAGGTATCTCTGCTGTCAATTGTGCTGTCATCTGCATACCCATAGATACTGGGCATCAGCAGATCGTTAATATGCAGCAGGAACAAAGTTGCAGAGAGACATTCTTTAAACCAATATTTAAGCCTAAAGATAATAATTAATTAATATGGTCAAATACTTAAATTGTTTGAATTTATATTTTGTCACCTAGATGCACCTGTATATTACCATTCCATATTCCGACAAATAAGGAAATTTTACTGTATCTGATGCCTTTAATTTTATTAATTTAGAGTATTATAAAAAAAAATGGACAGAGGTTATTCTGATAAAGAATAATCTCATCTTGAGATTAGATTGAATTTATTTATCTCAAAGGCTGTTCAATAAAAAAACCAATAAGTAACTTACTCAGCTGCCCTAAACTTTTGCAAAATATTGAACATGTAAGTAGACCCCACGATAGCAAAGCACCAAGTCATACATATATATATATATATATATATATATATATAATACCTACATACTCATGCCTTCTTTTCATAGAGATAGTTTGTATTCATGGTTGGTCCTGTTTAAGAAGCAGTAAACAAAGCGCAAATGCAAACCCTACTTTGATGATTCCCGCCTAACATAAAATATAGGTTATGAAAATGTTTTGATGAACTAAAATATTGTACCTTGCTGGAGTTGAGGTGCACTAGCATAGTACGCAACGGCACTTGCATGGGCGGAGCGCCCGCGTCGTGCTCCTCCGGCGACAATAGTTCACCACCACCGCCGCACACACAACACGTCTCCATCTCTAACTCAACCTTCATTACTTCTGCAGTCATATCGCAAAATTAACACTTTTACTCTATTTTAGTTATTTAAAAAGAAAAGTGATAGTGAACATAACCGGTCATAATACACAACCTAGTGTCTGTGTTCCATTCCCTTCCAACTTTGTTTTTGACAACTGTTTTTTTATGGGACGGGTATAGACACGGCTTTTTGTTTCTATTTTGACGCGGCACAGTACCTATTGGAGCACGAAATATTTAGTTATTTATTATTATTTGTTTTCATTATAAGGTAGATAATCGAGTCAGTTATTTACAAGAGCGGAAATAAAAGGCATTTAACAGGATTATACAAGAATATTATAAGAACACTGGATGTTGAACCTAGAAGAAATAACTCATGGCAGGAAAGCCAAAATGAGAGCCACGCTCATTTTTCATTGGACTTTTAAATTATTTATAGTGTCGTTTACTAAATAAAAACGCGTGATTTATGTAGTTTTTTTTTTATAATTATAAACTAGTGCTTGACCGTAATCCCGCCTGATGGTAAGCAGTGATGCGATCGTTGATGGTAAAGCGCGCTAGTTTTTTTTTTTTTTTTAAGTGCCTATTCACTCAGAAAAACTAAGCGAATAGGAAGAAGATGGCAGTTGAGCGAGGTGATGCAAACCCAACAACACGACCAACGATGCTGCGCCAAAGGGAGATTGATCTGAAGACCCTGCACGACCAAACTCCCAACACAACAACATTTGGCGCATCGTACCCGGCTCACATCGCAACACAACTGCTCAGACCCGTCCTCCGTAAGGCTTCACCAGACATCATGCCGGAACATGACAAATCGCTTGGCGGCAAGACTTTGTCTGGTGGGTGGTAACTTCTGCCGGGAGCCGATGTTATGGCCTACCACCGAGTAAAAAGTGCATTCAGTGAATAATTCATAAAGAACAGTGAAATATTGTAGCATAGTGGTCACATCATGTCTTTACCCCAAACCCCTCCTGGTCGGCCTCACGTGGGAAACGAAAGGGAGGTTAAGTTAAGTTAAGGTAGGATAAATTAGGATCCGTGTGCAGTTTCTGGCCTGCCATCGGACGCGTCCCCAGGTGGCGGATAGGGGAACGGCCCCCAGATATGGGGGTTACCGGTTTACCGGCGCGGACCAAAACCAGAAGTGGGGACCGCTTCGGCGGTCACGCGCGGCGGGTCGGCCACAACTCCAGGTGGCTGACGTGACCCGAAGTCCGGGTCACCGTCGGGCAACCCGGTCTCCTCATTGAGAGGAGCTGGGGGCCCCGTTTGCCTTCGGGCAAACGAGTGGGGCTAAGAGGACGGACACCTCGCTAAAAAACCCTTGGCTGCTGCGTCTTCTTGCACACGAAGACGTACCCAGCCGGGCCCCTCCCTATGGAGGGCCCACTGTGGGCCTGCCTTCGGGCAGGAATCGCCGGCGGGGGATTGGACGGCAGGCATGCTACTTCCCATGACCCCGCCACTAAGGCGATGTCGGTGTGCCGCTGTTGGGTTTAGTGGGTATTTCCGGCTTCGGCTGGGCGAGTCCCACACACGCCCTTCGGGGTATGGTGCGTAAATGCATTCCCACAGCGTCATAAAAAAAAAAAAAAAAAAGATAAATTAGGATTACAGCAGGCTGCGCTTCATCCCGCATTTTAGCGGGCTGTCGACGCGCCTGCTGAAAGCCGCGGACGCCCTCTCATGGCTCATGCCGAACATGGGAGGGCCGAGCAGTCGTTGCCGGCGGTTATACGCCGGCATACTGCGGAGCATGGCCCTTTATGGGGCCCCCATTTGGGCGGACTCCCTCCATAGGAGGGAGAACGTCATCGCTCTTCGGGCGCCCCAAAGGGCCATCGCCCAGCGGGTAGCGCGGGCCTACCGCACGGTAGGCTTCGCTTCGGCATGCGCTCTGGCGAGCACCCCGCCTTGGGAGCTCGAGGCCTGGGTGCTCGCCAGAGTGTACGAGTGGACGGCGGGGCGCAGGGCGCTGGGCGAGCGTCCGGCCCCAGAAGAGAGGGAGGCCGTCTGGCGGGAGGCGAGGGACGCCATCGTCCAACATTGGACACGGGACCTCGCTTCCGCCGTGTTTGGCCGTCGCACCCTCGACGCCATCGGGCCGGTCCTGAAGGACTGGCTCGACAGGCGTCACGGGTTCCTCTCCTTCCGTCTGGTGCAGGTACTCTCCGGTCACGGCTGCTTCGGCAGGTACCTGCACCGGATAGGACGAGAGGAGACACCGTCGTGCCACGGTAGCGGCGCGGCGGAGGACACGGCGGAACACACCCTCGCGGTATGCCCGCGACGGTAGGAGGGGACCTCTCGCTGCCCGTCATCGTCAGAGCGATGGGGGGGAGCGAGGAGGCCTGGGTGGCGATGGCCTCCTTCTGCGAGGTCGTGATTTCGCAGAAGGAGGCCGCGGAGCGGGAGCGAAAGGAGGACCCCTCGCTCCGGCGCTCCGCAGGCGGCGTAGGGGTAGGAGAAGGCGGGACTTCGCCCGCTTTCTCCCTCCCTGAGGTGAGCGGCGGGCGTGAGGCACGGGGGTGCCCGCGCCCGCCTTACCCGCTCACTATGATGGGAGCCACGGCCCCTCCCTAGGAGGGGCAAATGAGGGCCCACCTTGCTAGGCGGGTTTCGCCGGCGGAGGAGTGGTAGCTCAGGCTCCGCTAGTTTCCCACTCCCCCGCCACTATGGCAATGCCGGAGTGCCGCTGGGGTTTTTAGTGGGTATACCGGGAGGCTCTCTCCCAGGGAGTCCCACATACCCCTCCCGTCCCCCGACGGGCGGGGATGCGTAATTGACATTTTCCCCAGCGACATCAAAAAAAAAGGATAAATTAGGATTCCGTGTGCGGTTTCTGGCCTGCCATCGGACGCGTCCCCAGGTGGTGGATAGGGGAACGGCCCCAGATATGGGGGTTACCGGTTTACCGGCGCGGACCAAAACCAGAAGTGGGGACCGCTTCGGCGGTCACACGTGCGGCGGGTCGGCCACCACTCCAGGTGGCTGACGTGACCCGAACTCCGGGTCACCGTCGTGCAACCCGGTCTCCTCATTGAGAGGAGCTGGGGGCCCCGTTTGCCTTCGGGCAAACGAGTGGGGATAAGAGGAAGGACACCTCGCTAAAAAACCCTTGGCTGCTGCGTCTTCTCGCACAAGAAGACTTACCCAGCCGGGCCCCTCCCTATGGAGGGGCCACTGTGGGCCCGCCTTCGGGCGGGAATCGCCGGCGGGGGATTGGTCGGCAGGCTTGCTATTTCCCATGACCCCGCCACTAAGGCGATGTCGGCGGTGGGTATTCCCGGCTTCGGCTGAGTGAGTCCCACACACGCCCTTCGGGGTACGGTGCGTAAACAAAGCATTCCCAAAGCGTAAAAAAAAAGGATAAGTTAGGATATAAACTGAAGAAAAAAAGTTGCTAACAGTAGGCTGTATGGCGTACTATGCCTTTGCCTTTTCCGTTCCTCTGAACGGAAAGAAGTAAAACAAAAATGTCTATTGTTGTTTTGCTACGGTATCTTTCAGCTTTTTCAAAAATTTAATTGTGGAATTTAATCTATTTTCATCTAATCTGAGCCTTGTAAATCGTTGTTGATTTAACGAATCAGTGCTAGTGAAACTAAAAAGATGTCGATTGGCGTTCCTATTAAAGTACTTCACGAAGCGGAGGGTCATGTAGTGACTTGTGAAACGAATACCGGTGAAGTTTATCGAGGAAAACTAATTGAGGCTGAGGATAACATGAATTGCCAAATGACACTCGTAACCGTGACATATAGGGACGGACGAGTCGCCCAGCTAGAGAATGTTTACATTAGGGGCTCCAAAATCAGGTTTCTGATATTACCAGACATGTTGAAAAATGCTCCTATGTTTAAACGACAAGGGAATAAGCCGACTGCCGGGCGCGGCAAAAGTGCGATATTACGAGCACAAGGTCAGTATACTTCAGCAGTTTGTTTTTTACCCAAATAAATAAATTTACACAAATAAAAACATTGTTTTGCACACTTAATTCTGTTAGCGAAAACTACCAGAGTCCTAATATTTATATAAATTATGGAAATATAGGATGACCTATCAAATATTGTTGTCATTCGTAGGTCTTTCAAAGTCGTTACGGATGGTTAGAAGTCTGAAAGTGTGACAACCAGTCTTATCAAGGGGTATCGTATTGCCCAATAATTGGGCTGTAGAGGTCTGGTAGGTAAACATTCCATGTGAACCTCAGCTGTATTTAGACTGGTGACTGGCCGAAAGCCACCCACTTGGGAAAAAGGTTAGACAGATGATGAATTATCAAATATATGTTACCTATTCTAGTTTACAATATACTCCTGTCTAGACATGGTTGTTATTACACGAACTAGTTACAATAACCCTAGTTACGAGTAAAAAGTAGTTATTTTATTTTTGTATATGCGTTATTTCATACATATGTTATTTGTAGCTGTATCGTGCATCATACCGGCATAATTTATTGATTTAACTGTATAGCTACACACTCAAGAAAGTTATTTAATTTAGTTTCGTTTCGTGAGTCACTGTATAGTTTGTGGATGTATTTATGTATGTAAATAATCACAGTAGCCGAATGAAAATAACTAGTTACAAAAATAAGACATTTTATAACAGATGGCACCAACCAAGTAACTGGTCACCGTGGCACAGCGGTCAACACGCCTGCCTGCTACGTAGAGGCCCCGGGTTCGATCCCCGGCCAGGTCATGATGGAAAACGATCTTTTCCTGATTGGCCTGGGTCTTGGATGTTTATCTATATATGTATCTATTATAAATATAGTATCGTTGAGTTAGTAACCCATAACACAAGTCTCGAACTTACGTTGGGGCTAGCTCAATCTGTGTTATTTGTCCGTTTATATATATAAAAAAAAAACGAGTGTGCTTATGACCACACGACTGAAGTGAAACTTCTTTTGCACCATCTGTATGTATATACAGTATGTTAAGAAAACCCTGTCCGACCCATAAGGATAATAAAGGTTAGGTAAACACATGACCAAATATAATATAAAATTTTACGTAATCATCATAGTACCAATACAAATGAACTTTGAAATAATCTTTTTTTCTCGCGAATTAATTCCAACTTCCCCGAAATTTGGTAATTTTTAAAAAGTGACAACACCGGTATTATTATGAGCGAATAGCGATGCGATCACGTGCCGCGTCCCTGCCGCCCGCCGCCTCCGCCGCCGCGCGCTGTAGTGTGGATAACGCAGATTTATTAAGTTACCTCTTTTTGCGAAATAATATTTATTTTTTTAGGTGGATTTTTTTTTTTTTAATTTAGGCAGGTTTTGTATGCATTAGTAGAATCAGTTATCGATACCTAACAACACCTTCATGGGTCGGACAGGGTTTTCGTAACATACTGTATATATATGTGTGTACAATATATGTATACATGTTTACACATGTACATAATATATTAATTTTCTATAAATATTTAAATTTATTTCATGCTTTCATTTATAAATTAATATTTTTGCATAGACCTCCAATTTAAAAAAAAAAAGAAAAGTGGATTCCCTCGGGGCCAAAAGGTCGGGCTCTTCCTCCTGAATCAGGGGACCCCAAACTCGGGTAGTCCACGACCTCTGGTTCCCGAGATAATCCACGGGGGGGGTGAGGTAACTAAAGGGGGTCGGGGAGGGGGATAGGTTTCGTGGGGTTGCGGGGGGGAGGGGGAGGGCGAGAGGAGGGGAGTGGATTCCCTCAGGGCCAAAAGGTCGGGCTCCTCCTCCTGATTCAGGGGACCCCAAACTCGGGTAGTCCACGACCTCTGGTTCCCGAGATAATCCACGGGGGGGTGAGGTAACTAAAGGGGGGGGGGGGGTAGATTTCGTGGGGTAGGGGGGAGAGGGAGAGGGGGGAGTGGATTCCCTCGGGGCCAAAAGGTCGGGCTCCTCCTCCTGATTCAGGGGACCCCAAACTCGGGTAGTCCACGACCTCTGGTTCCCGAGATAATCCACGGGGGGGTGAGGTAATCAATGAGGGGGGTCGGGGGTGTTCGCAGCGTCATGTTCTCGAAGAAATTCATAGTTCTTAATCAATCAAGGTACTTAGCTTAATAATTGAGCTTATGAGGCTCGAAAGCAATTTGTACTTTGTGTCCAATTATCGTATTGTGACGATATCTTAAAGCTTCTATACTTTCAATTATATCAGAAATGTACAGCAAAAATATATAAAACAATATAAAGGCCAGAACAGAACGAAATTTATAAATTTATTTGTGCTCTTAGGTAATCAATTGTTAACAAATCTTAAAAAGATCCAAAAAATATATATTGCCTTCGGCGAGATGCGAACTCACAACTTCATACTCGACTCAATTGTTAACAAATCTTAAAAAGATCCAAAAAATATATATTGCCTTCGGCGAGATGCGAACTCACAACTTCATACTCGACTCAATTGTTAACAAATCTTAAAAAGATCCAAAAACCATATATTGCCTTCGGCGAGATGCGAACTCACAACTTCATACTCGACAGGTCATGCAATATTTACATGAGCCAACTCCTTGTTTGTATTACAGACGAAATAGGACTATACTCTGCTTCCGTTCGCCTTCATCATTTTTTTTTCCTATCATTTTTCGTAACGCTTTCGCTAGTTTACTCCCCAAGTCAAGCGTGCCTATAGAAGTTTCACTTCAAAAATCTAATGTGAAGACCTGCAGACAAATTGTTCTAGTCTCTTATGAAATTGTTCTAGTCTCTTACATTTCTTGAAAAAGGCGTAACAACCATAATGGCGATTAATTAGGAAAATTTATGATGACAGGAGTAGGTCCTGTATAATAATGATATGATGAAAATAATGATCACCTAAGCAATTACATAGTCAGTATCTTGGTAACAGTGTCAGCTAGCTGGGTTTGGGATCGATGAATATATTGTGGGTATATGAGTTGTCAAGAACATACAACCCTGTGTCCCTGCAACTGGAAAATAACAAAAAAAAAAAAAAACATACAAACCTGTAGGAAGCCTCTTACTGAGAGTAGCAGAGCTTAATGCAAAATGATTTCATTCACATGAAAACTGGTTTCCAAAGAGATTTGGGTGGGTACTTGGTTTGAACTTAGCAGGCCCCTTTTTGCCCAAATTCATTCATTCATTTAATTTTAAAAGATAACCCGCACCAATAAAGAAAATAATCTTTAACCTTCCGTATACGAGGTGACTAATCTCATCATGCTATACTAGGTGGGGTTTGATATACCACCAAACATGAAAGGTAGTAAAATTAGCACAATTGATATTTAAGATTGTTAAATAATAATAAATATGTTTTTATATCTAATAATGAATTGAATTAAGTAAAACAAATGTTATTTTTACATTACAATAGACTTTTATTAATAAAAGTACAAAAACTTAACTTTTTCTTCTAACTATAATCTATTAAACCTTTTCTTGAGGACTAAAATCAAATGGCACATAATATTAGAATCAGTCTTCTTAATTTATAAGACTACAATATAACTAGTTTTAAACATTAACAATTTAGTAAAAACAAACAATAATTAATCAAATCTTAATCACTTAAGTTTCCGCAGTCTTGACAATAAAAATCTGCATGTTCCATACATATAGGCTTATTACATTTTTTACAAATGTACCATTTTTTTAAATTATTTTTTATAAATGTAGCACTGATATGATCTGCATCACCATCCGATTCTTGTTCTGACTCAATGTCATCATCGTCTTTATATTTTTTATATCTCCTATTAGTGCTCGTAATATATCTTCTTCTGATAACCCAGACATGTTTTAGTTAAACTATTACCTGCAAACAATATTTCATCACGTTAAACACCGAAATAAACATATGAATGATTCAAAAACAAAAGTAGTTACGCTTACCTTTTGGGTGACGCGCCATACAAGGTGGGGTGTGTGATACCCAAGCGCACTTTACGTACGTGTCACACGATCTGTGGCAGACGCCGGACTAAATGCTTTGCACGGATCGGAGCGGCAACGTCGCATTTACAGCTACTGAGAAAACCAACTTACGCGTCTTTTTCGTTTAAAAATTGCAACGATTTTTTTACCGCTGGGGTATGTCCCCACCATGTATGGGCCCCACCTCGTATACGGAAGGTTAATGGTGGCACTGGTCATTCTCTCTCACTCGCACACTATTGCTATCTTTACTCGCACACCACTATACTGCATACAAAAAAAATAGGATTTTTGCTCCCTTGTTGACTTGACATGCTCAGTTCATATCTTTGTTTTCATTATTACTTTCATGTTTTTGTTATTAGTTTCTTGTTTTTGTTAACTGTCCTTACTGTTACTATTTCATTATGGGTGGCCTTCATGTAAACGAATTGAAGGACTATCAACATTAAAATAAAATTCATGTTTATGAGTGTATTGAATAATTTAATAAATCTATTCAAAATAAACCATTTACAGAAAATTTAATCTTTTTTTTTTACAATGGATAACCTATAACCACTTGCTAATTGTTCTTCAATTAATTAATTATCCAACTTCAGTTTCGAAGGGTTTATTGTTTGCAAAACTTTTGAGAGCTGCTGTTCTATCACATTGCTTTTTTGTTGACCTTATTATCTATCACTGCAAATAGCAGACGCCATTTTACACGCGTTTATTTAATGGCGCATCTTATACAACCAATTCAAGATCAGAAAGCAAACTGTTTTATTCCTTTTAACCCTCATTACAAAAGTGTTACAATATGTATACAACTAATGAAAACAATCAGCAAACATAACATACTTTTCTCTCATAATCATTAGTAAATAGTGTAAATACATTAGAATTTAACATTAAAACAAAATCAAATAAATAATAACATTTACCTCTAATTTAGCAATCACTTAGAAAATATGTAAATGACAACAAATTTACAGTATTTATGAATAATTTGCAATCTTCCAGCTGCTGGTCGGGGCCGGGCAGGAGGGCGAGGTGGTGGGCATCGAGGAGGCTGGCAGGGTGGTTCTGGACCCTCACGACGTTAAATGTTTACAGTTTTTCATCATAGTCTCTTGTCATCTTTATCATCTCATTTAGTCTATGTATATGTCCTAAGTAAGTTACTTTAACTTTTATTTTAGTTGTAAGTCCTGTATGTGTAAGCTCTTAATCTGGTTACCTTGTGGACAGGGCCACTATATCTTCAATAACTGAATCCTTGACTTTTATATTGCTACAAATCCATTTTTTTTAAACATTATCCCACCAATTATTCCTGTATTGTGGGTAAGTTTACAAACATTTAAACTCTCACACACAACTAGCCAGAACCGGAACAACTACCTGTAGGTCATACCACTATTTGTTAGTACAGGGCAGCAGTTGATGGAGCAGGTACTGCACCAACTGTGTTGTCATTTAGTTTGGTCCTGCCTGTAAGTGTAACCATATCCACCTGACTATGTAAACATAGTCAGACAGGCTGTAATCCCAACCATGTATTGATATGGTTGTATAAATTATAATTCGACTTACAAAAGGTGTAATGGTTTGAGGACCTAGTCTTGATAAATGTATCAAGTTATGCTGTAAATGTGTGAAGTCTTGTGATCAGACTGGTGTGTAAGTAAAAGAATAAAGTCTTTAAAATGGTTTCCTTCTTTTAATAATGTTTATAACCTAAGAGAGACACTGGTAACATTCGAGGGACACAAAATGGTGCTTTAAATAAAAATTGTGGGTTCCGTTACTCTATGTATTATATACATTATTGGCTGTGTTTATGATGTCTCAATGTAGAGAATTAGTGTTAAATATTCACTTATTTGTAGTGATTTATTCATATAAATGACTAGAAATTTTTAGGGAGGTAATTGAAATAACACAAATACCTATTATGTACAGATTTATTGAACTGAACTTTACACCTCAAGAGCACATAAGGTAAGCTCCATATTGTAGCATCATTGATACAGAAAATTGGGATCAAACTGTAATGCCAGGCATGGAAGTAACTCCTGTAGCTATTTGTTTTATTCTGATAATGGCTGATAAATCGGATTGTAAGGGGAAATTTTTAAACCAATTAATATTTCTCTGTTCATCTTCTTGAAAATGTTTTTTTTTTTGTGCACTCAAGGCTCAGTACAGATAAAATTCAACATGTTTTTGTTACACATCGCTAGTTAAGCCTTTCACCACAGGCAGTACCCTTACACTACAATCTACTACTTAACACATTATTTAACCTTGTAGAGCAGCCATCGGTGACAATTTTACTTTCATATTTATAATTTTAGTTAGGATGGTATTTTCAATGTTCACACCATTTTCATCAACCATTACCTATAAACAAACCATCAAATTGAATTGTTTTTTTTTTTTAATATAACGTTTATTTTCTCTACCAAATAATGATACAACTTCAATACATAATTGTGGCCCTAAAAATACATTGATGTTGGTAATTTTGAGGTGACGACTATCAGCGCCAGGAGGGCCAGATTCGACTAATATTGACTATAAGTCAAAAGTAAAAGCAGCTGTTAGAAGGCTACGTCCAAAAAAGTAAACAGATTAATTAGTTAATCTAGCACTGTGGGTGTCATGATCCGTCTGGCTCACTACTTACAAAGTGGTGATGACAACACGACAATAACTTAAACATCGTGTACCTCAACACATTCTCAGTCTAGTAATCTACCCATAAAAAACATATACTTAAATATACCTATCCATTAGTGTTAGTCACAGGAAATTATTTATAATTTTTCACATTTTCTACACGATGTACATATTGATAAGGAAGCGCTTACAGGTTCATGACCGCCGCATCTAGCGCTACTAAACTTTAATAATATTAATAATGGCGCCAAAGTCGATACAAGACTGCGCTGTCGCCGATCGGAGTTCAGTGAACCAATATTTTAAAGGATTGTCTATTCCATTTGCAATTTTATGCCATTTAGTTTGTTTGAAATTTTCATTCTTTTATTATTGATGCTAGGTTCTTTTCTATGGTTTAGGATTGTTCCTATGAACCAGCATCGTCCTTGTTTTCATTTAGTTTGGCCCTGACTGTAAGTGCACACACCACTCAGTACATTAAATTACAATAGGTCTCTAACTCGCGTTCAATAGTAGCTTGGCGTTACCAAGTTGTGTGATGTTCCGATTTCACGAAAACTCTGTCAATACTTAATTCACACTAAATATTTCAGATTTTTCGTTCTATTAAGTATTTGTTTACTGCACAGCGTTGTCTAATATTTTAGTAAAAATGTATAAATAGTTACTAAAAGCTGGTCCACACTGACAATGCTTGAGTTTATGTTAATTTAGTTAACTTTAATAATTACTCTACATAACATACATTATACATAATCAGCCTATAATATTCCCACTCCTAAGACAGGCCTCCTGTCGGTGAGAGGGCCGTAATCCACCACGCAACCCCAGTGCGTCACATGTCTTCGAAGTTTTTGGGCGGGGTTTGAACTTACGACCTACAAGTTGTATGCCGCGGATATCACTAGGTTACCGCTGCTCTCAATAATTACTCTAGATAATAAAAAAAGATTCCAGTTTGAGCAATATAGTTGAATTTCTGTCAAATCGTGTTCGGTAGGGAGAAAATTACAATTTGATTTGGGTAGTTTGGAAAAGATTGTTACATAATCATAATTGGCTGCTTCTATTCTGGAAGGAACCTGCAATTTTGGAACCAATATCTGTTTGCGACTAGGTTCAGCCTAGAATCATTTAGCAAGCCGCCCAAGATCAGTGTAAATTGACTTTCTTAATCACATAGTAATGACAAATGGAGTGCTAAGTATGTACGAGCGACATAACTACCCGAAACTGACAAATATTTCCAATCAACCTTGAGCCTTAAGGCTTTAGCAATAAAGTTGTAGGTAGTAGCTTCATGTGCTGTTGTCTGTACACAATAGCGTCTGATATATGCCGAACAATGACAGTTGACACAAGGGGTTGACCTCTCATTTCAATGGAGCTTTCATAAGCACTCGTATCGTACTGCTCTGTGTGCGAGATGTTCACAAGTCTGCCTTTTCGGTGGGTTTGTTATCGCGGGCAGGCGGCGCGGCCGGACCGCGGCACAGTGCCCGGTGCAGGCGCTGTGCCGGCAGCTCCACCAGCACGGCGAGCGGCAGGGCCGTCATGTACGACACCGCGGCCACGCCGAACCACTCCACGATCTGGACAAATTAGAAATAATGGAGCATTCAGAAAATAGTGATCACAGGAAATGTCATAACAGTCGACCCGTCGACCCTGCTAATTACAAACAGGTTCATAGATCAGGATCAAGTCTAATGCCGTGCAATTATAATAGCAAATCTAGCTATGACCTACAATAATGCTGATGATGAACTTCAAAAAGTACTTACTATAACCAAGGTGTCTCCCAAAAGTATCTTAGAATCTGTTAAAGGCGTCCCCACCTCCACAAGTACATTTTCTAAACAATTTAGTTACATTTTCATGAGATAGTTTTGGAAGACTATAGGCTGATAGCCTGGTGTATTACCGCGGACTGTCGGTCGAGCATGGACGGCATGAGCCGGGCGGCAACCAGCGACTTGTTGATAGGCATGTGCAGCAGCAGCGCGCCGAACGAGAGCCGCGCCCAGCTCGCCCAGCCGCGCCACGACAGGCACCGTCGCACCGCCGCTGAACGAACCAACCAATCATCATTTTTATTCATAGCTCATAGAACTACTAACATTCTGCTGTCTAAGCTGCCTACTAACAAACTCACAGGCTTAGGGGAGGTGGAAACATGGGTGAGGTAGGTGGTCGCCAAATACAGTCCGATAAAATCGTTAAATTAATAGAGGCACTTGCGTTTCTATCTATATTTGTTTTCAAATCAAATCATTTTATTTGCACAGGCTTCTGGACACATCTATTGGCCCACCTTAGTGTTTCGGTTTCGATGGGCCCTACCGAAATATGATTGCTAGATTGAACACAAACTATTGATGTAGTTTTAAACCTGATACATTTTACCATCTTTTTCGATCGTATAGTTTTAAATTTGAATTCAGAATACCATACGACATGGAGCTACGCCTAACAAGTCGGATATGTGCCTTTTTAAAGGCAATAGATTTTTGAATAAAAACCATGTTTTATCAAATAAAGGTTTAATTTAATAACGCGTGTTGCCTCCATGGGCATCTACCACAGCTCTTATGCGATTAGGCATAGAGTTTATCAACCGCTCTATGAAATTTTGAGGGATCATCTCCCATTCCTCTTCTATGGCAGTTTTCAACTCCTGTATCGTCTGGGCAACTGGCTGACTAGCCCTAACACGTCTTTTTAGCTCGTCCCACATGTGCTCTATAGGGTTCATGTCTGGGCTTCTGGCTGGGCAGTCCATAACTGTGATGTTCACATCCCGAAGATATTCCCCGACGATGCCGGCCGTATGGGCTCTTGCATTATCATGCATAAAAAGGAAATTTGGGCCCACATAGGCCGCGTATGGTATCACGTGAGGTTCTAAGTACTCACGAATGTACCTTTCAACATTTAATGTTGGCAGCCGTGGTCCTGTAACAACCTCAAGTTGAGTTTTGTCGCTCGCGGATACACTGCCCCAGACAGTCCATGAACCACCGCCATAAGCAACACTCTCTTCAAAGCAGCATTGTGCGAAACGCTCTTCCTTACGTCGGTAGACCTTCTTCCTTCCATCATTGCCATTTAATACAATTTTAGACTCACCAGAAAAGAGTACACGGCTCCAATCTTGCTGTGTCCAATTTAAATGAGTGCGTGCGAAATAAAGACGCGCGGTTCGGTGGGCCTGCGTTAGTTTGGGCCCATTAGCTGGCTTGTGTGGTACCATATCGCGTTCTTTTAACCTTCTCCGAACAGTTCGAGCGCTCACAGATACTCCGTGAAAGTCGCGAAGTTGATTTTGTATCTCAATGGAGGTAAGGTGACGATTTCTCAAGCTGGTCGTCACGATAAATCGATCCTGCCTTTCAGCTGTGTCCAGAGTATGTGGCCTTCCTTGGCGACGAACAAAGCCGCCAGTCTCTAGGTACCTCCGATAAACATTTCGGACCGCAGATCGACTTAAATTAAGTTGAGCACTCACATTTCTTTGGCTGTGTCCGGCCTGAATAAGTGCTACAGCTTGGGCGGCGACTTCAGGTGAAGTATGCATAGATTATTGATAGAACCTCACCTTAATGTTAAGAATAGGGAATGTTTGTTGCAAAACCAAAGATATCAATCACTTTTTCAAGAATTAAATCCAAGTAAACCAATAAAATCAAGTTTTCTTAGTATTCGATTGTTTGATATCAACAAACAGGCTCCAAATTGTCTCTTTAAATTCTGTGTTCGAAATTAAAAAAAGAATTGAATGAAATTGTGTATGAACCAGGTTCAAAACTGCATAAAAACTTTTTGCCCGACCTAATATAACATTTTAGCTAGGGACCAAACGAAACTGAAAATGCAAGGTGGGCCAATAGATGTGTCCAGAAGTGTAGGTCTTATACATGTATATAGCAGGGCGCTGTGTTTTAAATTGACGTTATTTCAAGGTAACCATTTGGTTACCTTGAAATCAGGTCTAGGTCTTGATCTTGGTCAGAGTGACTAGCACTATTGAAAAAGTTCTAAAAATGTAGTTGTAGCGTAAACTGAACCAACCAACACCTGTACCTACATATAATACCGGTATTTAACTGGTACAGGTGATAACACAATTGTTTTTTCGATATAATATAAAGGTCAGTTATTTCTGTACACCTAGTTTTTTAAATATATTGACTATGACAAAGTAGGTACTATTTACGTAGTTACTTTTATTTAAGTAGGTATAGGTACGCTTGAGGCTTGAGATATAATCTAGATATTATTTAAGACAAATAAAATTCATTCAAAATGCAACAAAGTATGTATTTGTGTTTTCAGTTAATGTCACCATTAAAGCGCCACGTTTTATACATACAAGAAAAAGAACGTGTGATGACTGATGAGTCCCGCAGTCGGCAATGGCCTGTTATAAAACATATGACTAGCAATGCGCATTGGGAATCGCGGCTAAACGACTTCACGCTAGGCAAATATTAGATACTTAATGGAAAGTCTAAGAGCAAGTGGCAGACAGACATAACTCACAGAACGTGTCAACATACTGTGGTCGCAGAGGCTTATGCGCCCTACCGCCGGCCTCGCTACCGTCGAGGCGATCCGGCCAGTACTCGACGACTCGCTCGGGAGGAGGCACGGCTCCCTGTCGTTCAGGGTGACGCAGGTACTGTCTGGGCACGGCTGCTTCGGCAAGTACCTGCGTCGCTTAGGCAGGGAGCCGGACGCTCGGTGCCACCACTGCGTCCAATGCGAGGAGGACACGGCGCAGCACACGCTTTCCGAGTGTGTAGCTTGGGGGGAGCAGCGCCGTGTCGTCACAAATGAAGTAGGAGGCGACCTGACGCTGCTGGCAGTAGTGCGGAGGATGGTCGGTAGCGCAGAGTCGTGGGACGCGGTGGTGTCCTTCTGCGAGGACGTGATGTCGCAGAAGGAAGTTGTGGAATGGGAGAGGGAGATCTCAACTCCCTTCCCGGGCCGCAGAAGACGCACCGGGTGCCGAGGAAGGGCGGATAACGTCCTCTTCCGCCCCCCATGAATGGGTCCAGGGGCAAGGGACATGGGGACGTCCCCGCCCCCTATTGATGGACCCCGAGGCGAAGGCGCGCGCGAGTGTCGGCGCGCGTCTTTGAGGTGATGCGCGGGGTAGTTTACACCCCACTACCCCGTGCAGGAGACGAGGCCCGGACAGACCGGGCCAGCACGAGGGTGTGGGGCCGTGGAAGAATTTAGACTCCCGCGGCCCCACGCGTTCGCTCGTGATAGAAGAGATACCGGGGTGGTTTTAGTCAGTAAACGTCTGACAGACCCCGTCGCCCATCCCAGGGCGGCGGACATCCTATGAGGATTTCCAACCCGGAAAAATAAAAGAAAAAAAAGGTAATGGACTCATGGCCTACCTGTATGGTACTGGAATTTTATCGAAATCTGAACAATCGTTAAAACGTGAATAAGTATTAGAAGTAGTTATTTTTGTGTGTTAGTTGAGATTTCCTAGAACCTTAATTTTGGGTGGTTCATTGAGTCCAAGGCCAGGGTGGCTGCCAGAAAACTAGGCGTCATCGCGAAGATCCGGCGGTACTTCACACCAAGGCAGCTTCTAATTTTGTACAAAGCACAGGTCCGCTCGTGTGTGGAGTACCTACTGCAGCCACATTTGGGCTGGTGCTGCGAAATGTCATCTTGCCACTTTGGATTCAGTGGAGAGGCGTGCGAAGAGACTGATTGGCGACCCAGACTTAACTCGAAACGGTCTCCAAAGCCTGGAGCACAGGCGTAGAGTAGCCAGCCTTTCGGTCTTCTATAGGATGCATTCTGGTGAGTGTGCAAGGGAATTGCATGATTTAATTGCTCCATCTCCGTTCCATCATCGGACGACCCGTCGTACGGCGAGTTTCCACCCTTACGTTGTTGACACCACTGCGATCCGGACGAAGCGTTGTGCTTTCTCTTTTATACCGCGTACATCGAGGGACTGGAACAATTTGCCAGCGTCGGTGTTTCCGTCACACTACAATTTGAGTGTCTTCAAGGCTAGAGTGAATAGGCTCTTAATAAACTAGCGCGCTTTACCATCAACGATCGCATCACTGCTTACCATCAGGCGGGATTGCGGTCAAGCGCTGGTTTATAATTTATAAAAAAAAAAAATTGTATGGCTTAGTAGTTGGCAGTTATGTACATGAAATGTAACTTACACGGCACTCCGTTCATGGCTCCAAGAAGCGCCATAGCAACGAAGAAGGAAAAGACCGGCCGCTCGATTGCAGCCAGGGCGGCGGCTGACAGGCGGCCCGGCGGCCCGCGCCCCAGTGCCAGTGGTGCCGCCGCCACCCACCACGCTGCCACCGGCACCGACGCCACTGAGATCCACCCGAAAATCTGCAACACAACACATAAACAGCTGGCTTCAAGCCAACAAGACAACTGATAATAGCTACCTATAGACTGTAATAACAACAATTATCTCAATCATTGATGAGATAACATTGGGTGTAGTAGGTAGCCTATACCTATAATATAGTAAGATATTGCAATAAATGATTGAGATTTTGTGTAGTGCCTATTGAGAAAGGGGTCTTCTGTTTCATTAGGCGTTCTACACACCAAAGCTGGTGGCATATGTCGGCAACATTTTAAGACCTTTAAGCCATGTTTTATTTGCACTTCACTTAGCACTTTAGTTTCACTTCTTCCTTTGTAACTTATCCTAACTTAATTTAATCTAACCTAACTCCTTTCGTTTCCCGCGTGAGGCCGATTAGGAGGAGTTTAGCGTAAAGACATGATGTGGCCAGTATGCTACAATATTTCACTGTTCTTTATGAATTATTCACTTAATGCACTTTTTACTACATAAATCACGCGTTTTTATTTAGTAGACGACACTATAAATAATTTAAAAGGCCAAAGAAAAATGAGCGTGGCACTCATCTTAGCTTTCCCGCCAAAACTCATGTACTTAGTAAGATTTAGTGTTGCCCTACTTTAAACATTTTTAGTTTCTGAAACAGCCATGTTCACGAATTTATAGACGGACTATACATACGGGTCGAATTGATCTCTTCATCTCAGCGTAATCCCAGTCGTATCCGAAGCTTTTCAGCTTTGGAGTCTAGGGTCCGCTTTACCAGTCTAACTGCTCATTTTGGCTAAACTTCGATATTTTCCATGAAGCGACTGCCGTCTGACCTCCATAACACGAGTCACGAAGGCGATATCGAAGCATTGCAGTTAGACCAATTGTAGGACTTTTGAGGACTCCAACAACCCCTAACGACTACCATTAGATGTTCGTATGGCAACCGGGATCAACGGCTTAATGTGCTTTCCGAGGCACAACCAGACCAGTGCAAATATTCATATTCATGCATATAAATATTTGCACTGCGCGGGGATCGAATCCCTCCTTGCGCAGCGACCGCGTTCGCTACCGCTACGCCACGGAAGCTGTCAAACGGGTCGAATTGATAACCTCCTTTTTTATGAAGTCGGTTAAAAAGATTACAAAGTATTACAAAAAATAGAGTATCGGGAGCGGGTTCCAAGCTATCAGTGGTTACGGCTGCAGGGACAGGAACCTACAAGTAGTCTAACTTTACTTTTAAAAATGTGTAAGTCATTAGAGTACCAAAATGTTATAAGATATTTACTACTACTTACCTACATCCTTATTTTTGTTTGCATTATTGGACCCAACAGCAAATTGAGTAGGTACTATAGGTCTACAGTGAATGACTAATCAGCATTAATATCTGCTTTAGTAGCAGCATTTACCAATTTTAACAGTACAAAAGAGTACCTACCTACAAATACGTTATGCTATATTATAAGGACTCCTGGATATTGATAATTTACCAGAAACTTACATAAGGCTAGATACAAGCCATTTCATAAAGATATTACATCACTTAATGTGTTTCAAAAATATTCCAAGACCATGTGAAGTACCTACTGCTATATTCGATGTCTTGCTTTCATTAAGTCGAGTGATAATTTTGAGATCATAAAAAAAATTTAAGAGGTGTACAAGTGGCCTGAACTGAAAACTGAAAAAAAACTGACTGAATGTTAGAAAAAAGCAAGATAGAAGAAGTAATAATAATTCCTGGCGAATCCTCAAATGAAGAACGACTTACAAACGACGTAACTGATGATGGTTTTGATAACTTAGAAACAAAATATTTTAAATGGTTTGTGGAAATAGTAGATAGTGAGAACAATTTAGATGTTGCAATCGCCTCGTCTAATGAAAATATAATCTTTTTGCCAACTTTTGTAATCACTTTGAGGCGACTTTTATTGAAATTACCTTTGTGGTCAATTAATTTTTACCATGCTCAAAATTTTTCGCCATCATCTTCCGGGGCGGAGAGTTATTATAAAACCTTAAAACATTTGATTTTAAAGACGAAAATTGAAAAACATAGAATTGATGCATTTTTACAAAGACACATTAATTATATGCACGGTGAACTTAAACTTACCAAATCAGATTTAGTTTCTAATGTTAACAACAGGAATAAGAAAATCAAACATAAGAGACAAACCACGACAAATTCAATACTAAATCGAAAAGATTCAATTTTTTTTGACAATCAAACGTTCATAGAAAATTGGCAAGGGCAAGTAAGAGAAAAACCGAAATTCAGTTTAAAACCTAAAATATTTTAGATGCAGAATGGCTTTGTAGATAGTTTTTCGAACATAAACCTAATAAACACTTGTGCTTTAGATTCTGCTATCTTCTTACTGGCCTATGGCTGTAGTATATATCCATATTTACTGAAAGTATTAGGCGGAATAAATTTAATTCCAAAATATGTGAATATTATGTTGATCCTTCTCTGTATGACAGGAGACCTGTGCCCAGCAGTGGGACGAAAAAAGTTTGATGATGATGATGAATTCACAATAAAAAGGAAGCACAGCAACTTAGAGTTGAATTGTGTAGAATTTATTTTTCATTTAATAAGACTTTGAAGAAAGAAGTGTTTGACTGTCATTGTAACGTAAGCTATAGGTATATTTGAAAGAATATTTTTAAACGTTTTCACTAGTGGCCGCTTTGTAAAATCATGTTCACAAAATTGCTCAAACACAAGAAGTGTTCCTTTGTTACCTTGTAATGTCGACATCATTTCTATATTTGGTATGAGTGGGCTAGAGGACGCCATTGAAATTAATGGCAAAACCTCAATCTGCCCTGTCCAGTCTTGTCATGGAATAGTAACCTGCACGTACTTAGTAGACTTTATAATTACGTTTGGTTTAGATTGCAACAATGTACACACTTTACACTACATAAATTATCTGTACGTACACCCACATCACCACAAACAAGTCTTTAAGGCAAATTTTTATACTTTCATTATTGATATATTACTTCTCCAATGGCTACCATAACTGACATTAATAATGAACTTGATTCGCTAATCTTAGGTCATCCCAACACGTGCTTCCCAGAGGACTGTCCCACTTTTATAAAAGCAACTGAAAATAATATTACTGCATTACATATAAATATTCGTAGTGTGAATCAGAACTTCAATGAACTCCTTGTCTTGATGCAATCGATGAAAGTAGATCTTGATGTTGTTATATTGACGGAATGTTGGCTAAGCAAAGTAAAAAACTCTTCCTAATATACAGGGTTTCAATGTTCATTGTTCTTTAATAAATAGTAACCAGAACGATGGCATAATCATCTATACGAAATCTACACTTAACGTCGCCGTCGAGGAACCTAACTTCAAAAGTGGCAATTCACTTGTCTGTCAAATACCCGATAAAAAAATTGCCATTATAGCAGTCTACAGATCCCCATCGTACAATACAAAAGAGCGCCTAGCTGATTTTTTAGCGAGCTTAAATGACCTGTATATACAACTTTCCTCTTGGCAAAACTTAGTCCTTCTAGGGGATATAAACATTAATATAACACCTGATAATCGTAACGATTCTAGCGTTAATTATCTAACTCTAAACATCTCTCATGGGCTCCTACCTACTCACTTATTTCCTACACGTGTAGATAGATGCATTGACCACAGCTTCGTTAAATCTAAATTGCCTATCACAACGCTAATTTTAGAATCACATATAACAGACCATAAGCCGCTATTACTGGCAATTGCCAACATTAAGGTCACGCAAAAAACTACTCCCTTATCTTTCCGACTAAATTACGAATTGATAAAGAAAGAATTAGAGAACACGAACTTCACACACCTTTTAAATATCAACGATCCCAACATACTGATGAACTCTTTTATAACAATACTGACATCTGCGATTAATAAACATACAATACAGCGTAAAATACCCAGAAAACAAAAAATAATTAAGCCCTGGATAACCTCTGGTCTCTTAAGATGCATTAAAAACCGCGATAAATTGCACGTTTAGTCCAAAAAAGATCCAAATAATCTAGTTCTGGAAGTCACCTATAAACGTTACCGTAATTTCTGTAATTCCTTACTACGGAAGCTAAAACTAGCTTATGAAAAACGCGAACTCGAAAAAGCCAAGAACAAACCTAAAGCTCTCTGGAATATTATAAAACAAATAACAAATACACATAAAATAAAATCTGGCTCTACTGAGTTACTAAAAATAATTGAGAATAATCCGAAATCAGCAATAAATATAGTGTGCAACTACTTTACAAACATCGGCAAGAATCTTGCAGATAATATCCAGTCAGCCAACATCGCTACTATCCCTCGTGTCTCTACATCACTATCTCAAAATCTTACAAGCATAATATCCCCAAACTCTATTGCACTATTAGATGTAGATGAAACAGAGGTTGAATCCCTCATCATGCAAATACGGACTGACAGTGCTACTGGTCATGACTGTATCTCTCCTGTAGTTCTAAAACGGTGCCGTAATGCCTTGGTACCTCCTCTAACATACATTATAAATCATAGCTTCAAACAAGGTATTTTTCCTGATGCCTTAAAAAAGGCGATAATATATCCCATTCATAAGGGAGGAGACAGAAGCTGTGTCAACAATTACAGGCCAATATCAGTCTTGACTGCACTCTCTAAAATCTTTGAGAGGGTTCTCTGCAATCGCCTGAAGAGTTTCTTAGACACTCATAAAATTATTGCTAATAACCAATATGGCTTCCGCACAGGAGTTTCTACCGAGGATGCAGTTTTACAGCTGACCCAGGCGGTTGTTCAGGATCTTGACAATGGCACAAAATGCCTAGGGATCTTCCTGGATCTATCAAAAGCATTTGACACGGTTTCTGTCCCTCATCTTGTAGCCAAGCTGGAACACGTCGGCATTAGAGGCACTCCGCTAGCTATTTTCAAAGACTACCTACATAATCGTACCCAACAGGTGAAAATTGACCAATACCTAAGCGACGAGGAACCAATACTCAACGGTCTCCCCCAGGGAAGCATCCTTGCTCCAATATTATTCCAAATATATGTCAACGATATGTGTAATATGACACTCCCCAATGCTAAAATATTTTCATACGCTGACGACACAGCCATCATTGTAAATGGATCAGACTGGGATTCTGTTAAAAAGAATGCAGAAATGGTTCTAAGGCGCGTAACATCATGGCTCAACTCAAATCTCCTTACATTAAACGCCAATAAATCTTGCTTCATCCCTTTCTCTATGCGACAAAATTCATCACCGCATGCATCTTATACGATTAATGCACACAGGTGTCCAGAGACATCAACAACATGCCTCTGTCCATTTCTCACTAGAGCTGAAAATGTTAAATATTTGGGAGTACAAATTGATGCTGCATTACGATGGGACACACAGATCAATGCTTTAACCACCAGAACTATGCGACTTATTCATATCTTCAAGACTCTAAGAGATTCCGCTGACCCAGATACCCTTAAGCTGGTGTATTATGGCCTGTGCCAATCAGTAATAGGATATTGTATACCGGTATGGGGTGGTGCAGCGAAAAGTCATTTACTAAGGTTAGAACGTGCACAGAGAGCAATACTCAAAGTCATGTTTAGGAAACCATTTCTTTATCCCACTACACAGCTATACGCAGATTGCAAAACTCTGACTGTACGTCAACTATATATTCTACGGGCTACTCTCAAGAAACACCCTAGTATTCCACTCCCAAATCCTAATAAACGAGTAAATAATCCACCGAGCATTCCCCATAAAACGACCTTTGCGCGAAACCAGTATCATGTTTTATGTACCCACATATATACAAAATTACACAAAGAACTCAACTTAATGGAGCGAAATAAATACGAATTAAAATCAAAAATAACTTCATGGCTTCTTCTGCAGGACTATGACAAAACCGAATCACTGCTTACATTTGTTGCATAAAATAATAATAGGAACCCGTCTAGGATCACAACCCTCAACTAGCACATACACACACACACACACACGGACACGCACACGCACACGCACACACACACACACACACACACACACACACACACACACACACACACACACACACACGCGCGCGCGAGTAATAATAAGGATCAAATTTAAATATCACTAGATAGCCAGAGTAACACAGTTCCATCATTGTACTGTTCTATGTAAAACTCCTTAGCCGAACACTGTCTCTTAATATACAGTGTCCTGTATCTTAAGAGACAGAGTTTTATTTCCTGTGTACAGAATCTGGATTAACATATTATAAAAGGAACCTATAATGTAATAGCTATTTAAAAAACTATCTTAACTATAAGCCTGTCTGTATAAGATATGAAATAAATAAATATTATTATTATTATATTATTATTATTTATCAGAAATTTCTCCTACGATTTTAGTGAAGAAAAAAGTTTTTCATATACTGGGTGTAATTGAATACATTTCGTCTGTGCTAGGCAAATTGGGGCATTACAAATGTCATGTTTACGACAAAAATAAATGGGTATGTTATGATGATGAGAAGTGTGAACTATATCAAAGCTCGTTGACATAAAAATTACAATGCACACTATAACATATGTAACTTTAGAAACTGACAGCAATCGTATTAAAATACTTTAGGTAATTAATCTAGTAGAAACATGACAAGACATTTGTATATAAGTACTTACCTACTATTGATAAGTTTCATACAATTGTTAAGTTTATTACTAAGTTATTTTTTTAAGTAGATGGAAACTTTTTAAGGAATGTTTGTAAGTACGTACCTATTTTTAACACGACCAATTTTAACTACTACCTAAATAATTATAAGTCAGTTTCATTTTAAAGCAGTTTTGATATGATTTTCATGATGAGCGCTTTAAAGGTGTTAAAAAATACTTTCCTTGATTGATTTTATTGAGTAATTTTTAGCACTGTTTCAAAGGTTATTAAATGTTAGGTTAGGTAATGAAAAAATGTGATGTATGCATTTAATTTTATTTTTATGGTATAGAATAGAATACTCTTTATTATGTACACCATATAGATTACAGAACATAAAAATATTTTACAAAGAGTGACACAATGGCCGGTAAATTTCTACTATAGTAGCAAGGGATCTCTGTACCCACGTAGAATATATTCCTTCCCCCGCAAATTCCCTACGGCACCTTACTGTCTGTCGTTAGCTAGTCATCACTGGTGTGACGTCATGGAGTTCAGATGCAGATATTGCATTATTTAGGTAATTAAGTACCTACTTGTTAAATACTTGTTGCGTTGGAATACATGGTCACCCTATTTCAGTCGCCATCCGCCATTATGCATTTTTATAGATTGAGATTCATTAAACCAATATTTTGAGGTTACATCCTTACTAATAATATTATAAATGCGAAAGTGTGTTTGTTTGTTTGTTTGTTTATTTGTTTGTTTGTTTGTTTGTTACCTCTTCACGCTTAAACTACTGCACCGATCATCACGAAAATTTGCATACACATAGTCTAGGGTACGGGGAAGGATATCACATTTTATCCCGGAAGAAAGTAGCTACTGTTCCCGTGGGATCGAAATTAACGCGGACGGAGCAACGACGGGCGGAGCCACGGGCAAGAAATAACAATATAATTATTTAATAATATTTAATATTTGCATACACATAGTCTGCGGAACGAGAAAGGACATAGGACACCTTTTATCTGTTCCCGTGGGATCTAAATTAACACGGGCGGGCTACTAACAGTGTAATCCATACTAATATTATAAATGTGAAAGTGTGTTTGTTTGTTTGTTTGTCCTTCCTTCACGCCGTAGCTAAGCAATCAATCGACCTGATTTTTGGCATACAGTTAGTTGAAAAGATGGAGAGTAACATAGGCTACTTTTGGTCCCCAAAAAACATCAAGTTCCCAAGGGAGATTACTGGAATATTTGTATGTGTACACCAAATATCGTCCATATATATAACCTAATAAAGTAACGATAAAGTAACGAATCGACTTGATTTTTGGCATATAGTTACTTGAAAAGATGGAGAGTAACATAGGCTACTTTTGGTCTCCAAAAAACATCAAGTTCCCAAGGGAGATTACTGGAATATTTGTATGTGTACACCAAATATCCATACTAATATTATAAATGTGAAAGTGTGTTTGTTTGTTTGTTTGTCCTTCCTTCATGCCGTAGCTAAGCAATCAATCGACCTGATTTTTGGCATACAGTTAGTTAAAAAGATGGAGAGTAACATAGGCTACTTTTGGTCCCCAAAAAACATCAAGTTCCCAAGGGAGATTACTGGAATATTTGTATGTGTACACCAAATATCTTCCATATATATCCTTACTTCCTTACTAATATTATAAATGCGAAAGTGTGTTTGTTTGTTTGTTTGTTTATTTGTTTGTTTGTTTGTTTGTTTGTTTGTTTGTTTGTTTGTTTGTTTGTTTGTTTGTTACCTCTTCACGCTTAAACTACTGCACCGATCATCACGAAAATTTGCATACACATAGTCTAGGGTACGGGGAAGGATATCACATTTTATCCCGGAAGAAAGTAGCTACTGTTCCCGTGGGATCGAAATTAACGCGGACGGAGCAACGACGGGCGGAGCCACGGGCAAGAAATAACAATATAATTATTTAATAATATTTAATATTTGCATACACATAGTCTGCGGAACGAGAAAGGACATAGGACACCTTTTATCTGTTCCCGTGGGATCTAAATTAACACGGGCGGGCTACTAACAGTGTAATCCATACTAATATTATAAATGTGAAAGTGTGTTTGTTTGTTTGTTTGTCCTTCCTTCACGCCGTAGCTAAGCAATCAATCGACCTGATTTTTGGCATACAGTTAGTTGAAAAGATGGAGAGTAACATAGGCTACTTTTGGTCCCCAAAAAACATCAAGTTCCCAAGGGAGATTACTGGAATATTTGTATGTGTACACCAAATATCTTCCATATATATCCTTACTTCCTTACTAATATTATAAATGCGAAAGTGTGTTTGTTTGTTTATTTGTTTGTTTGTTTGTTTGTTTGTTACCTCTTCACGCTTAAACTACTGCACCGATCATCACGAAAATTTGCATACACATAGTCTAGGGTACGGGGAAGGATATCACATTTTATCCCGGAAGAAAGTAGCTACTGTTCCCGTGGGATCGAAATTAACGCGGACGGAGCAACGACGGGCGGAGCCACGGGCAAGAAATAACAATATAATTATTTAATAATATTTAATATTTGCATACACATAGTCTGCGGAACGAGAAAGGACATAGGACACCTTTTATCTGTTCCCGTGGGATCTAAATTAACACGGGCGGGCTACTAACAGTGTAATCCATACTAATATTATAAATGTGAAAGTGTGTTTGTTTGTTTGTTTGTCCTTCCTTCACGCCGTAGCTAAGCAATCAATCGACCTGATTTTTGGCATACAGTTAGTTGAAAAGATGGAGAGTAACATAGGCTACTTTTGGTCCCCAAAAAACATCAAGTTCCCAAGGGAGATTACTGGAATATTTGTATGTGTACACCAAATATCGTCCATATACAGTATGTTACGAAAACCCTGTCCGACCCATAAGGATAATAAAGGTTAGGTAAACACATGACCAAATATAATATAAAATTTTACGTAATCATCATAGTACCAATACAAATGAATTTTGAAATAATCTTTTTTTCCCGCGAATTAATCCCAACTTCCCCGAAATTTGGTAATTTTTAAAAAGTGACAACACCGGTGTTATTATGAGCGAATAGCGATGCGACCACGTGCCGCATGCCCTGCCGCCCGCCCCCCGCGGACGGCAGGCGAGGGTGGTTATCGCGTATTTATTAAGTTACCTCTTTTTGCGAAATAATATTTATTTTTTTAGGGGGATTTTTTTTTTTTTAAGTTTAGCCCGGTTTTGTATGCATTAGTAGAATCAGTTATCGATACCTAACAACACATTCACGGGTCGGACAGGGTTTTCTTAACATACTGTATATAACCTAATAAAGTAAAGAATCGACTTGATTTTTGGCATATAGTTAGTTGAAAAGATGGAGAGTAACATAGGCTACTTTTGGTCCCCAAAAAACATCAAGTTCCCAAGGGAGATTACTGGAATATTTGTATGTGTACACCAAATATCGTCCATATATATAACCTAATAAAGTAACGAATCGACTTGATTTTTGGCATATAGTTAGTTGAAAAGATGGAGAGTAACATAGGCTACTTTTGGTCCCCAAAAAACATCAAGTTCCCAAGGGAGATTTTTGGAATATTTGTATGTGTACACCAAATATCCATACTAATATTATAAATGTGACAGTGTGTTTGTTTGTTTGTTTGTCCTTCCTTCACGCCGTAGCTAAGCAATCAATCGACCTGATTTTTGGCATACAGTTAGTTGAAAAGATGGAGAGTAACATAGGCTACTTTTGGTCCCCAAAAAACATCAAGTTCCCAAGGGAGATTACTGGAATATTTGTATGTGTACACCAAATATCGTCCATATATATAACCTAATAAAGTAAAGAATCGACTTGATTTTTGGCATATAGTTAGTTGAAAAGATGGAGAGTAACATAGGCTACTTTTGGTCCCCAAAAAACATCAAGTTCCCAAGGGAGATTACTGGAATATTTGTATGTGTACACCAAATATCGTCCATATATATAACCTAATAAAGTAACGAATCGACTTGATTTTTGGCATATAGTTAGTTGAAAAGATGGAGAGTAACATAGGCTACTTTTGGTTCTAAAAAAACACCAAGTTACCAAGGGATATTATTGGAATATTTGTATGTGTACACCAAATATATCCTTACTAATAATATACATCGGAAAGTGAGTTTGTTTGTACCACTTTCACGCCGAAACTCCTGAACAGATTGCTTTGAAATTTTGCAGACGGAAAGTTAGAAGTCCGGATTAAATAATGGGGTTTTTATCCCGAAAAAAATTGAAATTCCCGAGAGAAATCTAAAAAGCGCGATAAAACCGAAATTAACGCGGGCGAAGCCGCGGGCGGAAAGCTAGTGTAATAATAAATTTAAAATTTCACAAAAAAATAAATAAAGCATTAAAAATTCGTTTCAGTCTTGTCACTAAATCTTTATTGATCAACAGTTTCTTTGGGCTGCTTCGTTGTAGAGGAATCTATAACCCCATTCTTTGAGATTATATGTAAAATTTTCTTTTTTCTATTTATAGGGGCCGTCACAAATTAAAATAAAGAGATAATTATGCTATTCAGTGTCGTCACTAAAACTTTAATCGTTAATGGTTTCTCTGAGGTCCTCAGTTATGGAGATTACATTGGCCGAACGTCCTGATGTTCCAGGAACCAAAACTCATTTTACTTTTAATCGGTGACATTACGAGAAAAAGTAAAGCATTGGTTGTTTGTCACAAAATCGTCACTAAATCTTTATTCAGTAACAGTTTTTCTAAGGTCCTCAGTTATGGAGTTTCAAGTTGGCCGAATGTTTTGATATCAGGTCGTTCGGCCATAAATAAATAACTTTCGATATATTCTGTCACAAATTCTTAAAAAATCGTCACTAAAACCTGGCGTATCAGCCAGCTCTCTATCTCGACTGGCCGAACGTTCTGCTGCACATAAAAAAGAGAGAATCAGGTGTTGTGGTGCACTTTGTGACATGCTCATGTCCAGCAGAGAACTACATGAGCGTGAACTCGTCGTGGTACTTGGTACGTACCTTGTAGCGCGGCAGCTGCACCTCCATGTCCAGTAGCATGTGATGCAGGTGTGCCAGCAGCAGGCCCGCCAGTGCACCCGGCACGTTGCCCAACGGCGACTGGTACAGCACATTGAACGAGGTCTCTTCGTGGTATGCTAACCGCACCGATCTGCAACATGGAGAAAAAATATCGTAAAAAATAGTGTTAATAACATAATATGAAAACAACTTATTGTCTAGTGTTAGCACCTGTTTATTTATTTTATTTATAAATTCTTTATTGTACACCAATCAAGCATCGAAAAAAAGACATTCAACGCAAAACATACAATTTTGTTTTTATATAATTATTTATAAACTAGTGCTTCACTGAAATCCCGCGTGATGGCAAGCAGTGATGCAATCATTGATGGTAAAGTGCGCTAGTTTACTCTGTCCTCAAAATAGCTGAGTGAATAGGAAGGAAGACGGGTGTTGAGTGAGGTGATGCAATTTTAAACCTAACATCACGACCACTTTGCTGCGCCAGAGTTTTTTTTATCGTTCTAGTACCAATCACCCTACACACAAACTGCTCAGCACTTTGAGAGCCGTCACTTTCCGCTACAGTTCTCGGGAGGTTGTAGCGGCTGTATCTGTAGCCTTCCGGAGTAGCTTTCAATTTGAAAATTGTTGCCACGATGCTCGGAAGACAATAAATTAGTGAGTGAGTGAGCTGAATTGATGAAGAAGGTATATTAACAACTGCAACACAACAACACAACTGCAACACGTATAGGTAATATAATTATTATACGTGTTGTAGTTGTGGATTTGCTTTTGTGTAATAAAAGTTTTGAAGTACAACTGTCTATTGTTATGTCACAGAGCAGAGAGAGTGTGATGTTCAGTACGTTGCCTACATCGAACTTGGCGACGAATGAAGCAGCGTCATCTACTTTTTTTGATCATTGAAATATATATTTAGTTTCGTCCAGTCCGCATTAAAATTCTCTGTAATAAAATTCTAAAAACAACAATATTCATTTTTAAGCTAATATAATGTTAGTTTTAATATGTTAAAATCTTCATAGAAACAATTAATTATATTTATCTATAATATCTTTAATTCTTTTAATATACTCGGTACTGAGAAATAAAAGGTTTTTGAAGTGAAACTTCTTTAGAATCGTTGTGATTTCAAACCGGATGCAACGAAAAAACGACAGGTAAGAGACACAAATAGAAAAATGTGTAGGATGAAGCCAGGGGAAAGAATGAGACAGAAATATATATATATTTTTGAAGTGAAACTTCTTTACGCACGCTTGACTTGGGGAGTAAGCTGGCGAACGCGTGACGTAAGCGTTACGAAAAGTGATCGGGCAAGGCGAACGGAAGTTAAGTGGGGTATATAAGCACAGAGGCGCCCGTGGCGCGAGCTTGGTACTACAAGGTCTACAACGAGTTTTTTTTTTTTTTCAATAAAAATAGGAGATCTATGCAAAAATATTAATTTACCAATGAAACCATGAAATAAATTTAAATATTTATAGAAAATTAATATATGTATATGCGTATACATGTATATATTGTACACACACATATATATATATATATATACATACAGATGGAGCGAAAGAAGTTTCACTTCAGTCGTGTGGTCATAAGCACACTCGTATTTTTTTTAATTTTGAGACACGGATACACTTATTTATTTATTTAGTCCCTCCTGTATCCCCCCTCCCTTACTCCCCCCCCCCTCACCTCTTAATATTCCCACGAAACTAACCCCCCCCTCACCCCTTAATATTCCCACGAAACCTACCCCCCCCCCCTTTAGTTACCTCATCCCCCCGTGGATTATCTCGGGAACCAGAGGTCGTGGACTACCCGAGTTTGGGGTCCCCTGAATCAGGAGGAGGAGCCCGACCTTTTGGCCCCGAGGGAAGCCACTCCCCCTCTCCCCCTCCCCCCTCCCCCCGCAACCCCACGAAACCTATCCCCCCCCGACCCCCTTTAGTTACCTCACCCCCCCGTGGATTATCTCGGGAACCAGAGGTCGTGGACTACCCGAGTTTGGGGTCCCCTGATTCAGGAGGAAGAGCCCGACCTTTTGGCCCCGAGGGAATCCACTTTTTTTTAAATTGGAGGTCTATGCAAAAATATTAATTTATAAATGAGAGCATGAAATAAATTTAAATATTTATAGAAAATTAATGTATGTATATGTGTATACATGTATATATTGTACACACATATATATATACAGTATGTTACGAAAACCCTGTCCGACCCGTGAAGGTGTTGTTAGGTATCGATAACTGATTCTATTAATGCATACAAAACCGGGCTTTACTTAAAAAAAAAATCCCCCTAAAAAAAATAAATATTATTTCGCAAAAGGAGGTAACTTATTAAATGTGCGTTGACCACCCTTCGCCTGACGACCGCGGGAGGCGGGCGGCAGGACACGCGGCACGTGGTCGCATCGCTATTCGCTCATAATAATACCGGTGTTGTCACTTTTTAAAAATTACCAAATTTCGGGGAAATTGGAATTAATTCGTTGGAAAAAAAGATTATTTCAAAATTCATTTGTATTGGTACTATGATGAATACGTAAAATTTTATATTATATTTGGTCATGTGTTTACCTAACCTTTATTATCCTTATGGGTCGGACAGGGTTTTCGTAACATACTGTATATACATACAGATAGTGCGAAAGAAGTTTCACTTCAGTCGTGTGGTCATAAGCACACTCGTTTTTTTTTAATCATAAATAAATCTAATATCAATATTACATAGTGTGTTTGGGTAAACTTGTGCGTGTGTGAGTGGGTGTATGATAGATCGATAGTTCCTTGTTCAGAAATACAGATGGCGCTTCAAACTTTTCATGGTACTTCGTAGTCACGAGAGTGAGCACTCTTCCTTTTCATATTATAGTACTCTGTTGTGATGTTGTTAACAGACATAGAAAGGCGCGAAGTTTACTATAGAGTATACAGTATCGACGATAGGTAACCTATATTTTAACAATTGGTAAGCATGACGTAGGTGAGTATATTATAAATAAGGGTAAGTATATTATACTCAGGTCGATGCATGACGTAGGTGGGCACGAGGTTCCAGGAGTAGGCGAGCCCGAACAGTAAAGCGACCGAGCCGATCAGCAGCCCGGTGAGCACCGCCACCGCCGCGCGCCGCCAACGCCACAGCGCCAGCGTCAGCGCCAGGCAGACTGCGTATAGCTGCATGTCTGCTGCCAGGTACCTGTGGGATCATGGAAGCTTATAACAAGTTGGTGAAATTACGTGCGAAAGATATATAATCGGCGTATACCTAGAAGTGTGCTGCTAGACATAGCCCTCCCAACTTACGCGCCATTTACGCAAATCGTTCCTCGACTACTCTCATCCGAACTGCCTATGGTATGCACACTAATATTCATGTAAGGCAAGTTAGTAGAGTATGGTCATCATCATAAACCTTTTTATCGTCCCACTGCTGGGCACAGGTCTCCTCTTATACGGAGAAGGATTCTAATCACCACGCTTTCTCAATGCGGGTTGGCGATTTCAGACTAGTAAAGTCCAGGTTTCCTCAAGATGTTTTCCATCACCTTCAGTCATTGGTGTCCAAGATATCATCATTCATCATCATCATTATCAACCTTTTTATCGTTCCACTGCTGGGCACAGGTCTCCTCTCATACAGAGAAGGATTGAGCGTAATCACCACGCTTGCTCAATGCGGGTTGGCGATTTCAGACTTAAAGTCCAGGTTTCCTCAAGATGTTTTCCTTCACCTTCAGTCATTGGTGTCCAAGATATACTTAGGAAATATATATAATTTTTAGAAAAGTTACATTGGTACTTGCCTGACCTGGAATCGAACCCGCGCACTCATACTTGAGAGGTTGGTGTTTTAACCACCAGGCCACCACGACTTTTTTTAAGTATGGTATTCTTATTTATTTATTTTCATGACTTCGTAAAATTTTATAGAGAAGAATAAAGGTTCGTGTAGGTATCTCGGGAAAGCAAGGACAAGATTAGTAGACCCTTTCAACAAATGTAGTTGTAGGTGTAACTCACCAGGTCTGTATGAGGCACTTTTCGTCGGCGTGTACGATGTTGTTGAGGTACAACAGGTGCGTCCACCACTTGCGCCGGCACACGGCCGCCTCGCTGCCCACGAGTGGTTCCCACATGGGCCCGCGCCCCATACGCTCCCACCACGACGCCGCGAACCAAACCACTACCCAGTATGAAGGGCTCACCCTGTAGTTAACATATTATTATCACATATTCCGAATTATTATCATACTAACGCGTTTTCTTTTATGTATCTCTAGTACCTGCATCTCCTTCCTACCTGTATCAAGTTCACCTTACACAAACAATACATCCACGTATTGCAGCTTTTTCCTTACTCTAATAGCCAGAAAATTTTATACTCAATAACTTTCCCATGATATATTTGAACTGCTTCTGTGTCTCATAAAAAAAATATACTCATTAAAGCAAACGACAAAGGTAATCACGATATGCTCCATCTTAATAGTAGTGGTAAAAGCATGAAGAAAGTGCACGTTGTGACATTCGACATCGAGACATGCTGTCTTATGTAATTATGGTGGTAGCATAACTCGGACCAACAGCTTGATGCTTTTTTTTTTACGACATAATAAGTTTTGGATGAGTGACCTGATGATCCTATTGACCATGGTTTCTACGAAGGTAGAGAAGGGCGGCACGTGTTCCCCGCGCCGGCGCTGCTGCAGCAACTTGTGCGCCAGCAGGAACGAGGACATGATGAAGAAGATCTGTACCACCAGCGTGCTGTTTGTCATCAGCACCACATCCACTGAGCCGCGGATCTAACAGGAATAAGGTAGTAGGCTGTTATAGAGTATATTGTAACAATAATAACGATTTTTATTATTATTTAGGACGAAGTCCATATTATGCTATTAGTAATAAAAAAAAACCTTATGAAAAACTGTTAGTTACACTTCACAACAAAGAAATAAACACACAGAGAAAACAAAATAATAATTACATGCATTTGTGATCATTGTTTTCTTTTCTCTGTGTGTTCCACGCTTTCACCATCATCATCCAAGCTTTTCTCCACAAATATTGCTGGAGTACGGTACCTCATACTGATGGAGGGTTGGGTATTATTACAGCTACTGAATTTATTGATATTAGCAACTCTTGGTTATTATAATAATCACCTAGTTGTTGGACTTGGGGTGCATTGGGGTCCTACCACCATCTTGGGGACTCAAGTCAACCCCACCTGTCAGACGGTGCACCTGCTGACTTACGGACGGGGCTCTGACGCCGGCTTCCCCTTCGGGGTTGAGTGGTCAGACGGCAGTCGCACGCATAAAAGCCAAACAAAGCCATATCATGAATAGGAACAGTAGAAAGGCACGTATTACGGTTAGGGCGCCGTCGCTAAACGGCGTGCAGGAGCCCCGCCCGACTCCTCTGACCTGTTGGCTAGGGCTACCGTGTCAGGGGTGGACATGGCTGAAGAAGCGAGCCCAAACTAGGAAACTCCGTTTCGCATCGTGGAACGTTGGCACGCTAACTGGACGCGTGAGAGAACCGTCCTATACTCCGATACTCTCCACAGGCGGAGGGTAGCCGTGGCGTTCCTGCAGGAGACTCAGTGGAAAGGCAGCAGATTCCGGCTTATTATGAATGGCTACAAGCTGATCTACACGGGTGCACCTAGTGGGAGAAATGGGGAAGCCGTGATGCTGTCTGACGAGCTCCAGGATAGCGTCATGGAGCCCGTCCTTAAATGTATCAGGGGTCGGCTGATGTCGGTGCGGGTGCTTGCCAATGGGATTATAACCCACTTGATGAGTGCCTATGCTCAACAGGCCGGGTGCGGAGACGCCGAAAGGACATTGTTCTGGAGCCAGCTCAAAGGTTCCCGTTGTAACAGGGAAACGTTCTGGGTTGTGATTTAAACGGTCATGTGGGTGAGAAGTGTGAAGGGTTTAAGCGTGTTTACGGTGGCTTTGGATACGGTAGCCGCAACACGGAAGGGGACAACATGTGTGCGGCCGCTGACCTGGCAAATGTTAACACCTATTTCAAAAAGAAACCGGAGCACCTTGTTACCTACCGGAGCGGCCGAAGCACCACCCAGATCGACTTTCTACTAACTAGGAGACACCACATTGGTAAGGTAGCCAATTGCAAAGTCATATCCGGTGAGGGCCTCACTGTACAATACCGTCTCCTTGTCATTGGCCTCTGCGTCAAGGCCCTACGTAGCCGTGTAGAGCACTGCCGGCGCCAGATCCGATGGTGGCTACTTGATGAAAATAAGTCCCAGGAGTTCGCGTCGGTTATCGGCGACAAGTGCGTCGGTACCGATGGCGAAACTGTCCAAGACCACTGGGACAGTATCCAGGCAGCTATTGCTGGGGCTGCACGGGTGGTGCTCGGCGTCTCTAAGGGCGGTCGCAAAGGTAACTAAGAGACCTGGTGGTGGAACGACACAGCCCAGAGGGAGACAAGGGTGAAGAAAACCCTCTTCAAAACGTGGCAGGCGACCGGATCTCCTGAAGATCGCGACGCATACAAGGTTGCCAAACGTGCCACTAAAAGAGCTGTAGCCAGAGCCAGACGTGCCCACTTGCAACCGTTTTACGAGAAGTTGGAATCGTCTGAGGGGCAGATGCCCATCTACAAGTTGGCACGTTCCTGGGTCAAAGCGGCACAGGATATATCCAATTGCCGTTGTGTAAAAGACCTTACCGGTAATCTGCTTTGCGAGGGCCACGCGGCGAAGGAGAGATGGCGCTCGTACTTCCACGAGCTATTTAATAAGCAGCACCAAGAGGTGCAGACATTGGAACTCCCGCCGAATCTTGGATTAGTGCCTCCGATAACGCCTGAGGAAGTCCAAACTGCTTTTCGTCGCATGGCGAATCGGAAAGCTGTCGGAGCTGACGGAGTCCCCATTGAGGCCTGGAAGGCGATGGGTCCTCGCGGTGTGGGCATGTTAACGAACTTTCTGAACCGCGTGGTCCTGAACGGCAAAATCCCGAACCAATGGAGGTTGAGTATCATCACTCCAGTCTTCAAAGGCTAGGGCTTGGTACAGGAACGTGGTAATTACCGCGGTATAAAGGTAATTTCCCACACCATGAAGAACTTTGAGAGGATTTTAGACTCCCGGATCCGGCAGGAGTGTGCTGTCTCGGAGTGTCAATATGGGTTTCGCCCAGGGTACGGAACCATGGACCCTATATTCGCCCTAAGGATTACCATGGAGAGATACAGATTGAAGAACACGCCTCTGCATATGCTCTTTCTAGATATGCAGAAGGCCTTCGACTGTGTCCCTCGGGGGTGATCAGGTGGTCGCTGAAGTCCATCGGGGTACCAGAAGCCTATGTTGACATAATTCGAGACATGCACCTAAATTCCGATTCCGTTGTTAGGACCGCTGCTGGCGACATTAAACTCTTCCCCATGACCGTCGGAGTTCACCAGGGATCCGTCCTTAGTCCGTTTCTGTTCAGCTTGATATTGGACGTCTTGTCAGATAGCATTAAGGATTCACATGAGCAATCTCCCTGGCTGCTCATGTATGCTGATGATATCGCGCTGGCAGATGCGGGAAGAGAAAGGTTGGTGCGGCGGGTGAATGTGTAGAAGAATTCGCTTGAGAACGGAGGTCTTCAACTCAATGTGGCGAAGACGGTGTACATAGCCAGCAACACGACAGACCCTATGTCTGTGTGCATAGGCGGAGACATGGTCGAGTGCACAGACCAGTTTAAATACTTGGGGTCTGTGCTCCACGCGTCCGGCGACATTGATCGCGACGTTAAGGCACGCATTTCCGCAGCTTGGGCAAAATGGCGTGAGGTGACAGGTGTCATTTGTGACCCCAAAAATAGCGGTTAAGCTTAAGGGACAGGTCTATAAGACCATCATTAGACCTGTTCTTTTGTATGGTAGTGAGGCGTGGCCTGTGGTTGAGCGACATAAACAGCAGCTGCGTGTCACGGAGATGAATATGCTGCGATGGATGTGTGGAGTTACGCGGAAGGAAAGCATCAGGAACTCCTGCATCCGTTTCGGTCTTCGTGTCCGTGGGACAAGAGGGTCGCCTACGCTGGTACGGTCTCGTCTTACGAAAACCGGCATGTTACGTGGGTAACAAATGTCTTGCCATGGCGCCTCCGCCGGGCCGGAACAAGCAAGGTAGACCAAAGAAGTGCTGGCTTGACGTCGTAAGACATGCGCGTCAACAATGTTACACCACGGGATGCCAGAGATCGTGCGAAATGGAGAAGTAAGTGTAGGAAAGCGGACCCTGGGCTCCAACGTGAAAGCCGCGGATGCAACCGGGATTATACGCTGAGATGATGATGATTTAGTTGTTGGACTTGTTGACCGCAAATATTTATGAGGGTATTATATAGATTTAGAGATCAAATGGAATTCAAGGAGTTGTTAACATCACCAGTCTTTAGCAGCCCAGTACTGGACTTTCACATCTCTAATCGGACTGCATTAGCACTTTTATCGGCTTTTCTAATCTAGCCGGTGACAGCCACTCTGTAATGATCGTCGTTCCACCTAATCTTATGGCGTAGTAATGTTTTCTGCATTGCAGACTCTAACCCAAGGGCCATCGGAGCAAACAGGGTCGTGTCAGAGAGAAGTCCGTGTAAGATGTCGTAGTAGAAACCAACCTGTTCGTAGATTTTGGTGTCAGTTAGGTAGGTTTGTGTGGTGATCCAGCACACGTGCTCGATGATAACCACCAGCATGGTAAGCACACGTAACCCATCGAACGAGGCCAGGTCGGTGCGCGCGGAACGAGGAGGGGGCGCGTGCAATGCGCGCCAGCACGACGGGATCGACCACGCCAGGGCCCATTCTGCTCCTGAGGAGTATAAAGTAAGAATAGAGTTGCTTTTATACCAAATCAGCAGCAAGAGTTTTTTAAAAAAGTGTTATTTTGCTCGGCTGCCTCGTTAGCGGCTATTTACTGTAATATTAGGGCTAAGTTAATAAAGTACACACATCAAAGGTGTCTAGGGATCAAGCATTTTTATGCGGATTTCTTGAGATTGAGATGTGGCTTTGTAAAAAATTTATGATTTTATAAATTTATATGGATCCTTTTTGGTGCATTTCATAATTTGAATCAGGAACTGTGAATCAAATTCGAGTAAAAGATGAAAATCAGCTGTCAATATTTTCCCTATAAAAACATACAACGCATTGAAGACATTATTAGTGCTACTGTTTCCCTACTACTGATTAAAACCAACGTTATTATGGAGCGGCGACGTCATTTAAGCAGGGAAGAAATGCTCAGAGCCGTGGGAATGATAGAAGCTGGTTCCCGGCAACGTACTGTGGCTTTAGCTCTGAATACAAGTCAGAGTGTTATCAGTCGACTTTGGACACGTTACCGAAGCACTGGTACCGTGGCTGAGCGCCATGGAGGACGGTATCGCTGCACCACACGGAGACAAGACCGATACATTCAAATCTTAACTCGAAGAGCTCCAACAATAACCGCCATGATGTTAGCCGTGAGGCTTCATCACTCTTCAGGGAACTTAATTAGCGACCAAACAGTCAGAAACCGCTTGCATGAAGTGAACCTTCATTCCCGAAGACCGCTACGGGTACCACCTGTAGCAATGCACAATCGTAGGATTCGATATCAATGGGCTCTTGAACACAGAAATTGGGAAGAAGAACAATGGCGTTTCGTGTGCTTTTCTGATGAGTCTCGTTTTGGTATGAGACCGGATACAAGACGTATACGACACTGGAGAACCCCTGGACGCCAACAGCGATTAAAATCCTGCCAGGAAGTCCATCCTTATAGTGGTGGAACCATCATGGTATGGGCGGGTATTTGGATCGGCGGAAGAACTGAGTTGATTTGGATCAGAGGCAACCTCAACGCTCAAATTTATGCTGAGACGATTGTATCAGACGTCATCGTTCCTCTACAAGTGCAAATCGGTCCCTTATTTCAGTTAATGCACGACCGCACACCACAAGAGTTGTAAGACAGACTCTCGCCGCAGCTAACATCAATGTTCTGCCCTGGCCTGCTCAGTCGCCAGACTTGAACCCGATTGAGCATGCATGGGATATGCTACAGAGAAGAGCTCTGCCGAATATGGAGGGTATCCAGTCGCAAGAAGACCTTTTTTTGTTGTTGCAACGAACGGCGGCCATTCCACAGCGTGATTTGGATGAACTCATTTTGAGTATGCCAAACCGATGTTCTTGTGTTGTTAGTGTTCGCGGTAGAAACACGGATTATTAATTGTTTAAGTTACCCAATAAAATTTTAGAGAAAACTGTTATTTCAGTCTTTGTTTCGAACTTTTGTGTTAGTGGTTCAAATGTCAAATATCCCTTTATTAGGAAAATGGCAAATTTCTTTATTAATGCAAAGGTGACTTGGTTTATTGTTACTGTGACAAACGAAAACACTTTATTTGATGAATCCTTAAAGAAAATTTTAATTAATATCAATCAGGAGAAAAGTTATTGCAAAAATATATGTTGATCCCTAGACATTTTTGATGTGTGTATTATGTGCCATACCAAAAAATCAACATTTCATCACGTATTTACATACGTGGTGTGATTTGCTATAAATTCGTGATTAAATGTTGACTGTTGTAATAACTGATCACCGGTGAGCTCGTTCATCGCGCGATGCTGTAACGTGCCGTAACAGTGGTCTACAAAGATTGGCTCATTGTTATTGATCCGACCCGCTCCCCTCCGAGCACCGCCTCTTCCCCCGCGCTGAACGAAAGTGAACCGCGCTCCAGTTAGACAGGCAAAAAATATGGAGATCCGCAGTTCCGAATACGTCGAAGTGCGAATTGTGACGTCGTCTAACTAGTTGTAGTTGATTCAATTGGACAGGCAATGTACTGATTGATGAGAGGCGAAAATGTTAACAGAATTATTTTTAATGAAGAAGGAAGACTTACTCCTTAATGATATTTATTATTCCAAGAATTTAAATGATTATATATGGTTGATATAAGTGTTTCGCAATCCAGCATTCGACCTGCCGCGTCTCCACGCCGCCTCCATGCCATTTACATCTATGATCTAATTCAGATTTCTATTCACTTGACTTCATCAGCTCTGCTTGCAAACTGTCGACGGGATCACCACTACCGCGCTACTATTTAGTTCCTGTCTAGAAGAAAGTATCACGGATACCTAAAGAACCCCACAGCCGATCATGACTCAATCTTTCATTTTTATAGTAGCGATTGCGGAAATCACATCGACGTGGGCTGAAGTCACCGACACAATACAGATAGATACTAATATAGATTCTATATAAACAAGCACAATACATAGAGAAAACGTTGGATACAAAGTTTGTTATAAACGCAGTTTAATTTATGGTGATAAACGTGACATCCGCATACTGCATGTGTATGCAACATCTGTCGTAACTACTGGAGACGCCGACGAACTTGTAATAACCGGTTATTAAGTAATTACTGATTGATAAACTTTGCAGTTAGTTCAATCTAGAAATCAAACCCTGTACCCTCTGCGCGCACCTGAACAACGAGCTAATCAACTGTAAAAATAACGTGAAATACGTTTCTTATAGCTTCGATTGTAGTTTGTGTTCTGTTCGGTGATACTTCAAGTATCGGGGCTCCCCCGGGTGATATTGTCATTGTATTGACACCATCAAATATGTACAATTAGGTGTAAACCACGATATAATGTTGTGAAACTACATAAATAAAGGCTACCAGGCAGATGTCTCGAACAACAACAATTTCTATGAAAGATGAGATCTACTATATCGACTACAAGTATCGCGTCGCGCCTGTCTGTGGGAGCCTACAACGCCTGGTTCTCGACGGTTACCAGGCTGTGACGGGCCGAGAGAGAGAGAGAGAGAGAGAGGTTTAATTATGTTACATGCATGTTATGTTCTGTAAGAGCTATTAAAATGATTTTACTTCATAGTACGGATCTGTAGGCCTAGTATGAGTTTTCATTACGAAACTCGATCGTCTTTATCGAGCGCGTTTGTCTCAGCGATTGGCCCGCTTCAAGGTCGTAAGAACTCTCAACCAATGAGAGCGCAAAACGCGTTCGATATCGACGATCGAGTTTCGTATTGAAAACTCATACTAGGCCTACTGGTTAAATTCCGCCGGAGCTGTATAAGTTACCATACACTCTTCAAGCCCATCCTGATATGGATGAGTGACTGTTTGTCTTTATTCAGACAATTAACATTCTTACCTAAAAGAAGAACGTTAAAATGAAATAGCCCGTTCGGATTGATCTCTCCATATATGGCAGAGATTACTTATATAAAATGATTACATATACAGAGTAGTGGTGACAATACGACAATAAATTAAATATCACGTACCTCAACACATTCTCAGTCTACCCATAAAAAATCATATCAATATGTCCATTAGTTTAATCACAGGAAATTAATTTTCATTTTTCACATTTTCTACTTGAGGTACATGTTGATAAGGAACCGCTGCATCCTGCGGTACCAAACTTTAATAATAATGGCAAGAAAAAAGTCGATGCAGGATCGTGCTGTCGCCGATCGGAGGTCACTGAACCAATATTTTAAAGGATTGATCTATTCCATTTGCAATTTTATGCCATTTAGTTTGTTTGAAATTTTCATTCTTTTATTCTTGATGCTAGGTTTTTTTCTATGGTTTAGGATTATTACTATGAACCAGCATTGTTCGTGTATTTCATTTATTGCCGTATTGTCAGCATCACTGTATACTTAGACTGCACGGTTAGCGAAGTAGTGAAGCTATTGACTGCTGCGCTGCGTGCCGCGGATTCGATTTCCGAATGAAAGAGATATTTGTATGACCATACTACAAGTAGTTGTTTCGGGTCAGTTTGTTTTATATTTTTGTAAACGAAGCCACGGTACAGGAGTCATTCCTAGTGTGGGCAATGTTTTAAAAAAATTAAATAAATATAAATAGGGAACCAACATACCTTTCTTAGCATGATCAGGCAGCGTAAGATCTAGCGCAGTGCTCACGACAGCCAGCGCCAGTAGCGCGGCCAGCACCCCGGCGAGGGCACGCTCACTGCCGGTCAGTGTTGGGGAGGGGTCGGCGCTGGCGCAGTACTCCAGCCGGTGTAGTGTGGCGGTCAGGTTGTAGGCGGACGAGGTGTACGCGTTCACGCAGGTCGTGAACCTTGGGGTGTGCAGAAGTAATGTTAGTGTTATGGGGTTGTAACACTTCTTTCCAAGGGTGGGCATTTTGTGGGCTGAATTAGTAACAGTTTACATTTTAATTCAATCATTCTGCTCAACTGAAGTAGATGAGAATCGCAATCATTCTACTGTACTTTAACGCAATAATTCTACTGTACTTCAACGCAATGATTCTACTGTACTTCAACGCAATGATTCTACTGTACTTCAACGCAATGATTCTACTGTACTTCAACGCAATCATTCTACTGTACTTCACGCAATTATTCTACTGTACTTCAACGCAATGATTCTACTGTACTTCAACGCAATGATTCTACTGTACTTCAACGCAATCATTCTACTGTACTTCAACACAATGATTCTACTGTACTTCAACGCAATCATTCTACTGTACTTCACGCAATCATTCTACTGTACTTCAACGCAATGATTCTACTGTACTTCAACGCAATGATTCTACTGTACTTCAACGCAATCATTCTACTGTACTTCAACGCAATGATTCTACTGTACTGCAACGCAATCACTCTACTGTACTTCACGCAATCATTCTGCTGTACTTCAACGCAATGATTCTACTGTACTTCAACGCAATGATTCTACTGTACTTCAACGCAATCATTCAACTGTACTTCAACACAATGATTTTACTGTACTTCAACGCAATCATTCTACTGTACTTCAACACAATAATTTTACTGTACTTCAACGCAATCATTCTACTGTACTTCAACACAATGATTCTACTGTACTTCAACGCAATGATTTTACTGTACTTTAACGCAATCATTCGATTGTACTTCAACGCAATCATTCTACTGTACTTCAACACAATGATTTTACTGTACTTCAACGCAATCATTCCACTGTACTTCAACACAATGATTCTACTGTACTTCAACGCAATGATTTTACTGTACTTTAACGCAATCATTCGATTGTACTTCAACGCAATCATTCTACTGTACTTCAACACAATGATTCTACTATACTTCAACGCAATGATTTTACTGTACTTTAACGCAATCATTCGATTGTACTTCAACGCAATCATTCTACTGTACTTCAACAGAATGATTCTACTATACTTCAACGCAATGATTTTACTGTACTTTAACGCAATCATTCGATTGTACTTCAACGCAATCATTCTACTGTACTTCAACAGAATGATTCTACTATACTTCAACGCAATGATTTTACTGTACTTTAACGCAATCATTCGATTGTACTTCAACGCAATCATTCTACTGTACTTCAACACAATGATTCTACTATACTTCAACGCAATGATTTTACTGTACTTTAACGCAATCATTCGATTGTACTTCAACGCAATCATTCTACTGTACTTCAAGACAATGATTCTACTATACTTCAACGCAATGATTTTACTGTACTTTAACGCAATCATTCGATTGTACTTCAACGCAATCATTCTACTGTACTTCAACACAATGATTCTACTATACTTCAACGCAATGATTTTACTGTACTTTAACGCAATCATTCGATTGTACTTCAACGCAATCATTCTACTGTACTTCAACAGAATGATTCTACTATACTTCAACGCAATGATTTTACTGTACTTTAACGCAATCATTCGATTGTACTTCAACGCAATCATTCTACTGTACTTCAACACAATGATTCTACTATACTTCAACGCAATGATTTTACTGTACTTTAACGCAATCATTTGATTGTACTTCAACGCAATCATTCTACTGTACTTCAACACAATGATTCTACTATACTTCAACGCAATGATTTTACTGTACTTTAACGCAATCATTCGATTGTACTTCAACGCAATCATTCTACTGTACTTCAACGCAATCATTCTACTATAAATCGCTAAGTTTATGCTTTCAGGTGATGCAGATTTTATATTTATAACCGTTTTAAAATATTTAGTTGTGATTGTTTAGTAAAATACGTGACGAACGACTAATAAGATCACTAATAATATAACAAGTGACTGTACTAACTAACATTTTCATGTATCGGGTCCACACAACAGATGATAATGTTAGTTTAAAAACTAATGGACGCACATTAAGAGAGAGATAATTACAATTATGTGAATGTATGTATATGTATACTTTGAAATCGAGTTACCGTGGAATTCCTTGCCGCCTTTACTTCATAAACAATAACAACCAATTGGACCCGTCACCCGTGTACTTAGCTTCTGTAGGTTTATGTTTGAAATAAAAATAATATTAATTTGAAACAGCCTCACTACTTGAGAATAGTGTGGTTTTACACAAAGTATATACGGACTCCACAAATTCGTTACTGTTATAAAAAACGTAAATTTATTTTATATATAGGTGTTTGCCATTTATTTATTTTGGTAGATCAGTCTGAAATAAATATTTTATAAACAATTTTTAGAATAGGTATAAATAATAACACAACAATCTAATAACGTTTAGTAATTGCTTCTTATTTGTTGCATGAATTAATCAACATAAAAAGGTTTATGACACATTATTCAGGAGTTGGCGCTGAAAATGACACGCAATATCAACAATAAGTATTAACAAGACGACATATCTACAGCTACTTAGAATAGAATAGAATACTCTTTATTATGTACACCATATAGATTACAGAACATAAATAAAAATATTTTACAAAGGGTGACACAATGGGCAGTCTTATCGCTAAGAGCGATATTTTACAGATAACCTTTGGATGGAATTCTAAGGGGTAGGATAAAGAAATAGTGTAGGTAGTCTACAGTGTACTATTTACATAGATTATACAATAAATATATACGTTAAGTGTATCATACTAGTTTAAATCTAATATATAAAATTCTCGTGTCACGGTGTTCGGATTTAAACTCCTCCGAAACGGCTCGACCGATTTTGATGAAATTTTTTGTGCTTATCCGGTATCTATGAGAATCGGCCAACATCTATTTTTCATCCCCCTAAATGTTAGGGGTAGTCCATCCCTAAATTTTTTTTTTTATTTTTTAGACAAAATTTTTAATTTCTATTTTTTTATGATACAACATACAAAAATACATACAATCCCCAATTTTCACCCTTCTGCGATCAACCTTTATTTTTTAATAGCCATTTTAGTAATTTAATCCATTATTTATATGGCAAAACAACGTTTGCCGGTCAGCTAGTAAATTTATAAAAATATGTTTGTGATCTTTAGAAAAGGCGGGATTATCATTCAAACATTATTTATTATTTCAATAATTTTGATTGATTGCATTGTTCACATAATGGTTTGGACGAGTAAAGGAATTGTTCGGTTTGGTCCAAGTACGTGCTGAGCTTCAGCATCTGTGCACATTTTTATATGACGCAGAATATTTTCTTCCACTAAAAATTTCCAGGCAGTAATAAACTTTTCGCCAATTTGCCTTCGTGCATACGAAGTCGGACCAGAGTGTTCAGTCACAATATTGTGCTGTACTCGTCCACAGAGATTTTTTTCCACAATAGTCCTCCTGACGATACCATACTGTTATCATCCGCATTGTCCGTTGCTTGCGAATCCCACGCACTTGCCTCCTTCGTCCTCTTCCCCTAATTGATCGTTGACGTTGTACAATAGCTGAAAAGACAACGAAAAATATTTAAATATACATATCAAAACATCTACGTTGGTCATTCTAGTAATCGATATATGCAAATATTCTTATCGAGTAAGTAAAGAAAAGAGATAATAATTACCTAGTGGCATGTTGTCATTTGAGTCTCTCATTTGAGATCTCTTCTTCTGAATCGCATTTATTTCCACATATTTACCCTCACCGTCTCTGCCGATCCTCAGGCAATGATTGTAACGATAATAATGTTTGATGGTCGCTCAGCCTAGGCATTGTAAAATAACTAAATAACACTGTTTGCTCCACGAAAGTAACAGTTGGTATGATTCTATACAAACAGTTTCACATGTAACATCCACAGCTATAAAAGAATAATGTAAATATTATGACTTACCTATTTATCTTAATAAAAGTTGCTTGGGTCAAATGACCCGGCGCCATCTTTGTAGGTAAATGTTATGTTTATTTAATTCAGGATGATAATATAACAATAACATCAACAGTACATATAAACTATTTAATTAAAAGTCACGTGAGGACGTAGCGAACGATAAACTTCAAGATGGATCAAAACACCCTGGTCGTCTTTGTAGTGCGAGACGACGTGTCTACAGCTACTAGAGCGTTGATCAATCACATTAACAAGATGATTTGCCTGCAGCTACTAGAGCACTGATCAAAAAGACATCAACGCACGAGCACTTTGATGCGTTGCGCGTTGATGTCTTTCCCGTATATTTTTAATAGTTTTTTTTTATATAAGTTTTGTGTTCGTCTGTATGGTATATTGGTATACGAATACAATTCGATAGGTACTACCCTTAGTGTCGCGACACATCTGCCGAACGTCAGTTCGAAAGCTCAGCGGCTGAAGTGTCAGTCGCAATATTCAATAGTTATGACGAACCAAACGGTCAAAACGCAGCGTCATGTTCAGCGCGACTACGCGACGGAAATTAATTACGTAATTCTTATAAATGTGAAACGTAGGAATAACCATTTATTATGACAACATCAAACTTTGAGTGTTGTGCTAAACGATTATTATTTTTATTTAATGTGTATTATACTTTGTTTGTAAGTAAATTATAAACTAACAAATAACTTAGAAATAATTATATTATCTTTTCGCTCTGAATAATAAAGCGTGAATGTAGCAGTGGGTGAGTACACACCAGTCCCGGAGCTGTTCGTGGCGCAGGTCTTGCGGGTGCGCGGGCGCATGCTGGGCGCAGCTCCGCGGCAAGCACAGGCCGCGGTGCAGCCTCGTGTGGTTATAGTTGTCCACTGTGTTTGCTGAGTAACGCTAAATAAGAAAACGAATTATTATTATCTAAAGAAAGTAGGCAGGTCAAATACAAGTGGAATTACATAAATGTGTAAATAAATAATTCTTCTTAAGTTGCAGAATTGGACGTAAATATTAATAAATAGAGGAAATAATAATACTGCTCCATTGTTATCGCTGATTTTATGTATCAAAGAGACACGGAGTTGTGACGGTGCCGCCTGGTAGAGATCGATGTTCAGCAGTGAATTGCTAGGTAGGCTGAGTTGATTATTGTCCCACTGTACGAAAAACAATCACTATCTCATACAAAGAAGGCACGAGCATGGATCATCATGCTTCATCAATGCGGAGGGTCAATGCTGTATCCTTTAGCAGGAATCGCTTCACCAATGGACACAGAGCGGAGGCTTGCTCCAGCTACAGACCAAAAATTGTCTCCGACACCCGATAATATCGTACAAACGCGTCAACACCTATGTGCCACAAGGGCCGAAAAACCTCAACATTTTTGTGAAGTGTATCGTCCTGCTCACTGGCGAACGATCACAGGAAGTGACTGAGACTTATGTTGTATCTCTGCAAATACTCTCTGCTTAACCCAACCTTTCTTTCCGCCCGCTGGATAAGTCAACAGAACGTAATCTGAAAGTCTTTAAGTATACTCCGGGAGTCCGGGCCCAAGTTGGCCGAAGCAAAGGAAACCTGCTCAGTTGGAGATTCATAGAGATTTCGTATTGGAATGTATATGTAATGCTGTTCCACAAACGATGAGACACTTGATAACGTGTCCTGTTAACGTACGTTACAAGAGTAAGGACAATAACGTTGGTGTTAACAAGTTGGCTCAGCGCACAATATTTTATGGTAAACAAACAAATTGCGTCAGTGCAACGTATTTCATCGTCAACAAGCCGCGTCAGTGCGCAGTATTTCCTAATTTCCTTCAGAAAGTTACTGCATTGCTCCTATGTCATTTATTCATTGCTGCTGTTTGTTTATTTAATGATAAGACAGCCCTGTGGAAAATCTTCATATTTATGGTCTGTGTTCTATTTGAGGTACATAAGAGTATTCTATTCTATGTGGAAGCACACCGTCATAAGATACAGGTTCCCGTTCCCCGAGCGCCACCTTCCGCACGTGTTTGTATATTTGTTAACCACAAGTAAAACGTGCGTTGCCTTTTGAGATAAAATACTGTACCTTTTTCGCAGTACATAGTTCTATATTGGACAGCTCAAGGTGAACTCCCGTACCACCCAGCCGGTCAGCGGAGCGCGTGAGTGGCTTCGTGGTTCATTGACCTCCCCCTACCGTGATTAGGTACTCCCTCCCCTCTAGGCTCCTTTCACTGCGAAGGTACCGCTCCCTTCATATAGCTAATAACTTCGTGGAATTAGCAAAACACTTAATAATAGAGGAAAAAACTCCATGGTGTTAGAATAATAATTAATCTATTTGAAATGTTCAGATGTTAACCCAAGTAAAATAGACGACGTCTGATTTTAATTAAAAGATGTAAACATTGTTTGATTAAATCAGTATTTCAGGATACTTACTACGGTTTATAATAGAAGTTCTATGTTTTATAGAAGAAAGTACCTAATTCTATGTATGTTTCGGGACCAATGGAGTTAACACATCTATTTTTGACAGCATTCAGCTATTACATGTAATCAGGTCACACTCGCGATGCTGACACATCATGAACTAGGTACTGGTTGACCTTTAGCACCTTCTATGATGTAAATATATTAAAAATCTTTAGTCTTTTAATGAAGATGTTAAAACGAGTTTGTGTTTGTCGTAACTGGCCCACATTTATAATTACACAAACTGTGGCTCGAGTGACATCAGCCAATGTGCTGTATAATGTATGAAGTATTGATAGGAACCTTGCGCACTATGGATGAAAACTGACGTGATGAATGTCCATGAGAGTACTGCATGACACTTTTAGTGTCACTGAGAAGGTAACGAATTAGTGTCAGAATTGTCTGGACTAATTTTGTCATTCAAATTACTACGCTTCTGGCTCCTCTATACGACTAACTATGCGGTTTACAAGTTCACAATATAATACTATTTAAGCTCCTTTGTCAAAGTATCAGTATGTTATCAATAGTCGTTGTTGTCGAAACAATATTGGATGCAGATAATAATCGCGGTATGACAACTTGTTATCTCAGATCAATATTTATTTATTTATTTATAAATCATGTTTTGTTTATAAGTGGGACTGACGAGTCATGTCAAATAATTGTTAAGTTACACCTCCCGAAATAAAGTTGTTATTATTCGTTTACAAATCAATTATATTTTTAAATATTTAAATTAAAAAGAATTAAAAACAGAAACAGGGGCCGAGCTATAGGTGGCCAGTGCTAAAAAGAGAGGAACCTCGTGGCAATGAGAATCGTATCCAGAAGTACCGCTTTCTACCGCTTAGCTGCCCAACGAGAGCCTGCTGAGGTGTAGATCAAGGATCTTGATTATTAACTACCGATAATAGTCGATAGTTTAATAATCAAGATCCTCGATTTACGAGCCCGACTATCGGTACAATGACCGCTGAGTCCACATCCCACATGTCAATACAGTCGCAAGCCAAGTCAAGATAGGTACTTGATTTGTTCATCTTTTTCGGCTTTCACGAGGTTCTCATCATCAATCAAATCAAATAAAAGCATTTATTTCAAATAAACCAGTTATAGGCACTTTTGAATTGTCAGAAGGTCGGTCAGTCAGTAAGGTGAAGCTAGTCGCCCATTCCAAAGAGTAGGTACCTATGGAGAAGAACGGGCAAGAAACTCCATGGACACTCTTTTAAATTATCAAGCTATTGATACAAATATTTGATTACATCATTCATTTTGAAATCAATCGTGTGGGAACGATGCAGAAATATATTGTACGCTAAGAGCGTCCATTATGGAAAACACACAAAAAAAACAACAACAAAAAAAGACTAACCCAACAAATCCACTTCTGGACACATCCATTGACCCACCCTGCATTTTCATCTTCGTTTGGTCCTAGCTAAAATTTGATATTAGGTCGAGCAGAAAATGCTCATGCAGTCTTGAACCTGGTACGACCAAAATTTCATTCAATAGTCTTTTTTTGAATTTCGAACACAGGATTTAGAGAAACAAAAGACAATTTGGAGCCTATTTGTTGATATCAAACAACAAGAAACTTGATTTTATTGGTTTACTTGGATTTAAATCTTGAAAAAGTGATTGATATCTTTGGTTTTGCAACACACATTACTTATTCTTAATATTAAGGTGAGATTCTATCAATAATCTATGAATACTTCACCTGAAGTCGCCGCTCAATCTGTGGCACTTATTCAGGCCGGATACAGTCAAAGAAATGTGAGTGCTCAACTTAATTTAAGTCGATCTGCGGTCCGAAATGTTTATCGGAGGTACCTAGAGTCTGGCGGCTTTGTTCCTATATCCGCAAGCGGCAAAACTCAACTTGAGATTGTTACAGGACCACGGTTGTACATTCGTGAGTGCTTAGAACCTCACGTGATACCATATGCGGACTATGTGGGCCCACATTTCCATTTTATGCATGATAATGCAAGAGCCTATACGGCCGGCATCGTCAGGGAATGGAGGCAATACGCGTTATTAAATTACACCTTTATTTGAAAACATGTTTTTTATTCAAAAATCAATTGCCTTTAACAAGGCGCATATCCGACTTGTTAGGCGTAGCTCCATGTCGTATGGTATTCTGAATTCAAATTCAAAACAATACGATCGAAAAAGATGGCAAAATGTATCAGGTTCAAAATCGCACCATCGAAACCTAAACTCCAAGGTGGGCCAATAGATGTGTCCAGAAGTGTAGATGCTTTGGTTTAAAATTAATTTCTCAAAAATTTTACTAAAGGTAGGTAGTACAGAAATAAGTCTATAATTTGTGGGGTCTGGTGTACTACCTGATTTAAACAAAGCTATTATTTTACTATTTTTCATGAGGCTTCAGGAAACTCCACAGTCAATACAAGCATTAAAGATAACAGCTAGAGTGGGTGCCACAATATCAATAATAGACTTAGCAACTTCCACCAAATGACCCCATAGGTCAGCAGTCTTTTTTATATTGAGAGTGTGAAAGATTTTAATTATATCTCTACTGATAACATGTTCAAAATGAAATTCCGAATTACAAACATTAACATTTTCTTTAAGCAAAGTCTCAGCAACAGAAGGTGATGGGTGGATTTAGTAGTTGAAACAGGAATATCCGAAAAGAAATGCCTCAGCGACTTGTGAGTCTGATTTTATTATGTTGCCATTAATAGACATGCTATAGTCAGTATTTCTATCACTGGACCTTCCCGTTTCACTATTAATAATTTTCCAAGTCGTTTTAATTACATTACTACTGTTTTTTATCTTTGAACTCAAGTAACTTGACTTGGCCATATAACAAACTTGTTTAAATAATTTTGAATATTTTCTAACATACAAATTAAATTTAAGAGTGTTAATATAGTTCTACTTTTATGAATACCTATGGTACGCTAATCAGAGAAAGATGCATTACTATTAACAGACATAGTCTTGGGAACAAAGGTGGAATCAAATTGCTTACAGTATATATTAAAAAAAATATCATAGAGAAGATTAGGATCAGCATCATATAATCATAATGATTAGGATCATACGGAGCGGTTAAATAAACAATCATTGCCGCCGCTCTGATTGATCCACCAACACTATGTCGGGCTTGTAATAGTCCTGTCAGTGATGATAGATCGATCCCAGTCCCAGTATAATGTGAGATTTGAGTCGATCCGGAAGAGATTAAGAAGATTATCCTATCCATTAAATCTAAAGCCATGGGCTGTGACAACATCAGTCGCTACATGATAGTGACGGCTCTCGACCCGCTCCTTCCTGCAATTTCCCATGTTATTAATTTCTCCCTAAATACTGGTGACTTCCCTTCGGTATGGAGGAAAGCTGATGTTTATCCTCTACCCAAAGTTCTCAATCCCACCCTTCTTAGCCACTTCCGTCCCATCTCTATCCTCCCCTTTTTGTCTAAAGTGCTTGAGGCCTGTGTCCATAAGCAATTCTCCCACTTCATTCAGCTAAACTCCCTCATTAGTCCTTTCCAATCCGGATTCAGGCCCGGCCACAGCTCTGTTTCTGCTTTGCTTAAAGTGACTAGCTATATAAGGCGGGAAATGGAAGACACTAAAGTCTCCGTTTTAGTTTTGATCGATTATTCGAACGCTTTCAATACCGTCAGTCAGGAAGATTTTTTATCCATCCTTTCCCATGTTATGGTCTCTTCCAAGATTCTGGATTGGTTCTCCTCGTATCTTCGGGGGCGTTAACAAGCACCCAGTGAAAATTTGTGCCGTCTTTCATAATAAATCTCCAGCAATTTTTTTTTATCATAACTTCGTTCATAATTGCTCAAAACCTTCGGTTTCCCCAAAGAGGTCACCAAAACACAGTCAGGTGAAGGGCTCGGGAACAGCATCCTTGAAGCTCGTTACTGTGAATACCTGCATGCGATTGTTAGTGTCATTCCTTCACTTTATTATTATGTATAAACAAAATTATATTATAATAGGTTTTTAAAAAAGGGCCGAGGTTAATTTACTAAAACATGTTCGTTAGAAGCTTTTTAAGATAACTTATATCTGGAGTAGAGGGTATTTTAACATAAACTTTATTTTCTAAAACAAAACAAAACAATGAATTTAGTAGAAAGTGCTTTTTTGTATTACAAAGAGAAAAGTTTTATGAATTAATAAAAACAATATTGTTACGAATGCACCTTATGTCGAGGGCATAAGGTTCAATATCGCGTGACATGCAGTGCGTAACTTTTAAGCTCTATAACTCTAGATCCAGACATCGTTTAGGTGCAATATAAAAACGCATTTCTAGATTTAAGGTGGCCTATCGAATGGTACAGGTTTCATCAATTTTGTCAACTAAGTGACGACATCGAAATTTCTAGAAGCCCGTTTCCGGGAATTACCGTAGGTACTTACCGAATGTACTCGAAGTTATGCGCTATTATTATTACGTCTAGACGACTCTGGAATGTTCGATCAGCTGGACTATATATAGCGCCGTGGCGCCGGCGACGAGTCAGTCTACACTTGACTACCGATACGAAAACAGCGACACTTAAGAAGCGATCTTTGAGAATACCTACTGCGACAACTGTAACGAGAACTGTGAGTACTACGTGAAGTAACATTTGTAGTGTTATTGTGTGTTTACGACACGGACTTCGTGGACGTAAGGGAAGACTTCGGTGCAACATCAGCAACATTCTACTTGTCATTGCCTACAATCGACTGTACCTTCGTTGCCAATAAACTTCGCAACCCTTAACCGGCGTTTTAGTACCCCTAGCCCGTAACAATTGGTGTCAGAAGCGGAATGCCGGACACGCCAAGGGAAGACGAAAGAGTTCGCACGCGACGACAAGCAGCGATGGATCTGGCACGTCAAGAGGAAGAATCGTTTGGTGTCCCTGTACGCGTAGAAGATGCGGCCGTCGTAACACCGACGAATGTGAGTGCGCCTAGTACCACCACTATTCCCGGAATCAGTGGATGTGATTTATCGGCGTTATTGGCCCAGTTGACGGCTCAAATAAAAGGTATAGCAGAATCCCAGGCAGAACTAAAACAATCCCAGGCAGAAACCCAGGCAAAAATAGACAAAACCCAGGCAAAAATAGATAAATCCCAGGCAGACATAAAACAATCCCAGGTAGAAACCCAGGCACAAATAAAGGAATCCCAGCAGCTGGTCTTAGAATTAAACGAAAAATGGGAAAACACCAAAGAAGAGGTCAACGAGCTTAGAGTAAAAACAGCACAACAAGATGCACGTATGGACCAGCAAGATATGCGCATAGACAAACAAGAAGCGCGTATGGACCATCAAGATACGCGTATAGACAAACATGATGCGCGTTTCGAGAAACTGGACAATACCATCATGGAGTTTGGGAAAGAAATAGAAAGAGTACAAAAAGGAGGTATTAAAGGTGTGATTCCTGTACCCAGTGCTTTGCCGACGTTCCTAGTACCTCATTTTGACGGAACAACGTCATGGGTGGCCTTTCGCCTTCAATTCGAAAAAGTCGCAACAGCCAACAACTGGGACGACAATCAAGCTCTAACGGCTCTTATGCTTGCTTTGCGTGGCGATGCCGTACGAATCCTCGAGAATGTTTCCGGCGATTGCAATACCCTAGCCTGCCTGTTAGAAGCGTTGGAGACTAGATATGGAGAGAAACACCTCGAACATGTCTACAGGGCCCAACTCCGCGACCGCACACAGAAGAACAGTGAGGGTCTGCAACAGTGGGCAACGGAAATAGAACGCTTGGTACGGAAGGCGTATGCATCAACACCGGGACTGATTGACGCTACTACTCTGCGATTCTTTACTGATGGAATTCGAGATGCAGAAGTCAGAGCTGCAGTACGTCTTGGTCACCATCAGACCTTGAAGGCAGCCTTGACACATGCTCTGGAGGTGGAAGCTGTACGTCAAGATGGCCGACAACACGACCGTATTCGAAAAGTGACCGCACAAATAAAAGCCCGACGAGGACCAACTTGTTATGAGTGCGGCGAAAAGGGGCACATTCGAATTGATTGTCCCAGGAAGGCTAAGGGAAGAAGTGCTTCTTGGGCATGTAAAGACGCAGAGGTGTTGCTGTGGCGCAAGCGCGACGCCAAGGTCGAGCCCGAGCGCCCGAGCGAGCGCGTCGATTGGCGCGAGCGGAGCGATCGGAGTGGGCGCCGCGAGCGACCCGCTGAACGAGAGCGGGTACGTGTCAAGGACCGGGAACGCGAACGTTCCGGCAAGCGAGAACAAGAGCAAGAGCTGTCGCGCGGAAGGTCGTGGAGTGAGGCAGACGCAAGGCGGGACAAGGAGGTCGAGGACGAGGCGCGTAAGAAGAAGCGCCTCGAGAAAAAGTCAAGACAAAAGGACCGCCGTCGCCAGATTGCTTCAGGGAGTAAGGACCGAGGTGAAGAACGCAAGCAGGAAAAGAAAGAGAACGTAAGGATTATCCAGGTGAACGCTTTGGATGAAGACTGGGATAATCGATCATTGGAAGAGGCACAAAAGGAAGATAGTGACTTGAAGACGGTAATCGACTGGAAGAAACGTGGCCAGAGGCCCGCTTGGAGTGAAATATCAGCGCTTAGCCCAACAGCAAAAAGTTACTGGGCTCAATGGGACAGCCTGATAATTGATAATGGAGTTCTGAAGAGGAAATGGGAATCACCTAGTGGAAAGGAGGTCGCCTTACAGATAGTTGTCCCCTGTGATAAGGTCGCATCAGTGCTAAAGCAGGTGCACGACGGAGTATCCGGAGGACACCTAGGAGTAAAGAAAACTCTGGAGAAGGTGAGAAAAAGGTTCTATTGGGTGCATTGCCGCGAAGACGTAGAGGACTGGTGTAGGAAATGTGTAGCCTGCTCCTCAGTAAAGGGACCGCAAACGAGGGCCAGAGGTCGGCTGAAAGTGTATAATGTTGGTGCACCATGGGAAAGAGTTGCTGTCGATATAGCTGGGCCATTCCCTATTACTGAAGAAGGGAATAGGTATATCATCGTCATGCAAGACTATTTCAGCAAATGGCCAGAAGCTTTTGCAGTACCCAACCAAGAAGCTCATACCGTTGCCAAAAAGCTAGTTCACGAGGTGTTCTGTCGATTTGGCGTCCCCTTGGAGTTGCACTCTGACCAGGGTAGAAACTTCGAGTCTTCACTATCTCAAGAGGTTTGCCAACTACTCGGGATACATAAGACTCGTACAACACCATATCACCCTCAGTCAGATGGAATGGTCGAAAGATTCAACCAGACGCTAGAGAATCATTTGGCCAAAGTAGTGGAAGAACACCAGAGGGATTGGGACCAATATATTCCACTCTTCTTAATGTCATACCGCTCTGCAACACATGACAGCACAAATTGTACACCGGCGAAAGTCAACTTCGGCCGAGAAATTAGATTACCCATAGATGCACTTACCGGAACACCCCCCGATACCCCTATCCTAGCCGTCGACTATGTGGCCGACCTACGACGTAAACTAGATGGAATACATGAGCTAGTGAGAGAGAATGGTCTGAAAACCAGCGAGAAAATGAAGATCCGATACGACCGCAAAGCTAACGTGCCCGGATTTGAAGAGGGAACTTTGGTATGGTTACATAATCCCATTAGGAGAAAAGGAAAGAGTCCGAAATTTCAAGCCAAATGGGAGGGTCCGTACACGATAGTAACCAGGATAAACGATGTCACCTACCGGATAAGGAAAGGACCTAGAGGGAAGCTGAAGATCGTACACGTAGACCGTCTAGCTCGCTATTATGGATCAAATCATGCTCGGGACGAGCACGACTAAGAAGGGGGCAATGTTACGAATGCACCTTATGTCGAGGGCATAAGGTTCAATATCGCGTGACATGCAGTGCGTAACTTTTAAGCTCTATAACTCTAGATCCAGACATCGTTTAGGTGCAATATAAAAACGCATTTCTAGATTTAAGGTGGCCTATCGAATGGTACAGGTTTCATCAATTTTGTCAACTAAGTGACGACATCGAAATTTCTAGAAGCCCGTTTCCGGGAATTACCGTAGGTACTTACCGAATGTACTCGAAGTTATGCGCTATTATTATTACGTCTAGACGACTCTGGAATGTTCGATCAGCTGGACTATATATAGCGCCGTGGCGCCGGCGACGAGTCAGTCTACACTTGACTACCGATACGAAAACAGCGACACTTAAGAAGCGATCTTTGAGAATACCTACTGCGACAACTGTAACGAGAACTGTGAGTACTACGTGAAGTAACATTTGTAGTGTTATTGTGTGTTTACGACACGGACTTCGTGGACGTAAGGGAAGACTTCGGTGCAACATCAGCAACATTCTACTTGTCATTGCCTACAATCGACTGTACCTTCGTTGCCAATAAACTTCGCAACCCTTAACCGGCGTTTTAGTACCCCTAGCCCGTAACAATATTATAAAAAATTATATCTGGCATGATGATGTCCACCACGGCCACGTTGACAGATGTTGATTGTTTCATAGAAATTTTTAAATCACTATTTGGTAAAATGGGTCTATTTAGTTAATGATATCACGGAATTTAAGTTTTAAGGCCGCAATCGATACGATTGTCTCCGTATATCTTACTTACTGCCTTACTCTGCCTTTAATATTATAGCTCCAAAAAATTCCAATGGTGTTCGATTCGAAATTATGCGATCGAGAAATTTGGTTGGTCAATAATTTGATAATTTTATTGGTTGTGTGAAATGTGGCACCGTCCTGTTGAAACCACATTTCATAACTATCATCAATAATAATTATGCCAAAAGGAGATTATTCATTTTGGGCCCAAAAGTCAAAGAACCAGTCAACAAAAATAAAGGTGTCACCTCAATTGCGGAGGTCATTCGGAGTATTTTTTAAAATGGCAAAAGCTCTCAACGTATAATACTTGAAATGTTATTTAAATTAGAACATTTTACTTTTTTATGAAATATTACTTAAAAAAAATATTTGATAGTTGCTGTTAATACTGCAAAAAATGTTATATAAGCTCATTGGGATGATGAACTTCAACACAAAATGACTTAGACCACTACTAAACATGGTTTAATCGATTATAGTATACAATGAACTTACTTAATTCACAAAAAAGAGCAAACCTCACGGTCGTACCATTATCATCTGAAAATAATGCCGGTGGCTATTATGCGGTTCATGTCTTGCATAAGCATTGCACATTACGTGCGAACAACACTCTACTGTCCTTTTGCCAATGCTGCAAGTCAGTAGTATTGACTGACAGCCGACCGTTAGACGACCTCTCAAAAACGACGTATACGTTAAACGTTTTCGCCCTCACATGGCAGGATTGAATCCGCACGCATTATACTCAGCTCTAATTCTCTGAGATGTACAGCTGGTAAAGAGTCACCCAACTCTATTACAAACATGCCATTTTCATTGATATGCTCGCCGTAGTAGCTCCTGGCTTATTTTAGTTGGTAAATACCAAGGCTTAGTAATATTAAATCTTCTTCCGTCAGTCAGGGAAGATTTTGCAGTTCAATAAGATCTGCAGATATCGTACGAAACACAGTCCTTCTGCGGTTATAATTATATCTCTATACGAGTTTGGCCAAAGAGTTTGGGAAAGTAATTCTCACGTTAATTATTTCGAGAAATGTTGAAGCACGGGCGTTGTCTTCAATTATTCTGTGATAAGCGTTCAATAGTGGTGCAGCAATCCTGAAGTAATCAATCATATAGTCCACGGACAGGTTTATGTAGATATTTCTTAAAAGGCGGAAGTCGGAGGTGTTAGTTAGACATTGTGAATCTATAGAGGTATTAATAATTAAATGCCCACGCTTGATCATCATTGTGAATTTGGTAGTTAATATCTCGCGATAGCGTGGTCCATGGATTGTTTCCATATTTTCAGCCCCATCTTTACAAAACGGCCCAATCACGCCTCCAGACCGCGACCACGTGGTCTCAGAAGGACGATTATGTTGTCCGAAATAATGAAGAATTTTACAAAATGTTACTTTAACAGAACGGCCATTTTCATAGTCGATTTGAATTATTTAAATGAGATCTTCGAGCGAAATTGAATTCATTGTCACAATTGCCAAATCACCTACTACGAATACCGACAAAAATTAAATGTCAAAAATATCACATTCTTGATGTAGCTTCTATTGAAAAACAAAGTTCTTGTTGAAATACACTTAATTGACATATTTTCTACACAAATGCTGCCAAACTACAATATTTATACCTCAAATAATAATGATCTTCATCATTATCATCATCATCAAACTTTTTTTATCGTCCCATTCCTGGGCACAGGCCTCCTCTCATACAGAGAATGATATGATGAAATGATCCTACTATTGAAAAATTTGGCTCTAAATATTTATTTATTTATTTATATTTATATATACGGACAAATCACACAGATTGAGCTAGCCCCAAAGTAAGTTCGAGACTTGTGTTATGGGATACTAACTCAACGCTACTATATTTTATAATAGATACATATATAGATAAACATCCAAGACCCAGGCCAATCAGGAAAAGATCGTTTCCCATCATGACCTGGCCGGGGATCGAACCCGGGGCCTCCGCGTCGCAGTCAGGCGTGTTGACCGCTGCGCCACGGAGACCGACAAATAATACCTTATGCTTTTTACTAAAAATATTTGTGGTGTCCCGACCTAACAGTAGTTAGTTATTACATAATTGTTAAGAACTAGACAGTAATAGAACGTAATAGGTACGAGTATATAAATTAGAATTAAATAATAATGTAGGCACACGAAATTGAAAGTGATCGTTAGTAGGCTAAGCCGAGCACCGCACATGCTCAAAAATATGAGGATGTTAATATTTACTACATAATATTTGTAGCTGCGCTTGCTCAACGCTTATACATGCTACCTTCTTACATTAATATTTTGCAAACATTGCAGGATGCGACATTAGTTAGAGTTGCCGTTGACCTCGTACAAGATTCGCTCCAGTCTTGGTTCAGCTTTTTAAGACGATCCTGTTCTTCCTTTCGTTACAGATCATAACTTGCTATACAATACTTGCATTTCCGGTCGATACAACGGAACGGTTGTAGTGTTAAATATTGTAAAGCCTAGTTGACAAAAGCAGAAGAGGCACTCTCCAGTAGCACGCACGAGTCTATGTTCTCAACTGGGTCATACAGAGCTATAGATGCTTCTGATATCTACTACTTCTCATCTAACCTGCATGATGTCATAGAGCGGGTGGGGGCGGTGCGCAGGCGTCAGCTCGAAGCTGCCGACGCAGTAGGGCGCGCCCGCCGCCCGGCAGCCCGGCCACTCGTCCAGCGAGAACAGCTGCGGCATGGAGTAGTACAGCTCATCTGCAAGAGAGGGTCCATCGTCAACGCAATCATCACCATTCTACCATCCGTACAATTTATTTATGATGATCAAAATGAAGACGATTTATTTTTGTAGACTTGTAAACACTTTTACAAGTAAATTATATATCCTTACTAATATTATAAATCCGAAAGTGAGTTGGTTTGTTTGTTTCGCTTTCACGCCGTAATAATTGAACCGATTGCTTTGAAATTTTGCAGACGTAAAGTTAGAAGTCCGGATTAAATAATAGAGTAGGTTTTTATCCCGGAAAAATTTATATTCCCGTGGTAAAATAAAAATACCAAATTTGACGCGGGCGAAGCCACGGCTGGAAAGCTAGTTATTTATAAACTAGACGAGTTCGGTGTTACTTATCTGAATACTTTGAGAAGAAAGGCCGACACAAACTCGGAGGTCACAGTCACTTTTATAATCCACACATAATCTTGGTCAGATGAACAGCATGTAGCATCTATGTCTGAGATCAGTGCACGCATTTTTTATGCAGATCAGTCAAAAACTTAAAGTCAAGAGCTCAATGATTGGACAACAATACCTAAGAAAGAATAGGGCCATGCAAGTTACTCAAACTGCTAGATCACGACAAACACTTACCGACAACGACTTTATCACTACTAATATTATAAATGCGAAAGTAACTCTGTTTGTCTGTCTATTCTTTGACGTCTAAACCACTGAACTGATTTTATTGAAATTTGGTACAAAGATAGAGCTGACCTTGAGAAATAAGGATAGGATAGTTAGTATAATATAAAAGTCCATGTCAAGGTGTATGTGATACCGAAAATGCATGAAATGTAATTAAATCTAATGAAAGCTATTTAGGAAATGTATAAAACATTGTTTCAAAATCTGTATATAAATCCAATGTCGTATTAGAAGATGTATAAAAATAATACTTTCTGTAATAAAACACGTTGTTAAAACTGAGAATAATAATTCATTCGCATTCGTTGAAACACTACAGGCGACAGTCATTTTGTAAAACAAAATAATCTAACTAATTAAAGCTTAGAAAATCAACTATCTATGTAGTAACTTTCAGTATTTATCACAAAATCTACTTATTTTATTGTTATAAAGCCAAAGTTTCGTTTGATAAATAAATAATAAGTTTGTTATTTTACTAATTATAAATGTCACAATATTAATGTAAGTCTTCATTATATTATATTATATTTTTAAACGATTCAGTCCATATGGCTATTTATTTTTGCAGGGTAAGCTGGAATGGCATTTTGAAGTATACAATTATCTATTTTTATAGCGCAGACATCCTGCTGTAGTACAGTTTTTCTTCGAGATCGCCTGATCGGACGAAACAATACTCTCTCCTCGCTCCGCTATCCACGCGTACACAATGGTGCCGATTCTGTTGTCACAAATTTCGCTAAACTAAACTATAAATCGCTAAAATTTAGTTTATTCCTGTCAAACGACGTTTCCTATTCTGAAATAGATTAAACTGACACATCTTAACTATATTTTAGTTTGACAGCTCTAAAATCATTTTAGTTACTCAACTTAGCGAAACTTGCTATTTCGCTATTCTGAATTTGACGTTTTTCACCTAAAATTAAAGCTGTCAAACTAAATCTAGCTATTTTTAATCGCGATTAAAAAGTTGTGGAATAAAATTAGTTGTCATGAACTAAAATTTACAAAACACATTTCTCTGCTAATTCTTGAGTTTGGAGGCCTACTTAGAGTTGCCGTGAATCATTATGGAAGCTTATGTGGCTGTAGCTATTGTCGATTCGGTAGAAAGGTAAATAATAATATTATTGTTATTATACAATACAATACAAAAATTATTTGTGAAAACATATAGAGATTATTGCCCTGAACATCTAATTATCTTTGTACTACATACTACATTATGATTTTGAAAAGATAATGTAGATAAATCGACTTAGAGATTTTATGAAATAAAGAACTATTTTTTTTAGAAACCATCAAGAAAGAATTCGGTTGGAAAGATTGCGGGACAATTCTAACCCATTCCATATGGCTGAAGAAAAATTCAAAAAAATTTTTAGACTCCCTAGATCTGGAGCACTTTATTTGGTGGATGTGTTAAGGAATCCTCGGTTGGATGAAGGATTTATCCCCAAACACATAAAGGTTAGAACAGTATTGTTTTGTTAAAGGTTCCTTTCTCTTGTATTCTTTCTTATCAAATAGTAACACGCTACAAGTAGGGTGTGTAGTAATTACTTATAATATTTACTACTTATTGTAATATATCTATTGTAGACATTACTTAGTATGTATCTGTATAATAATGAAATTTCATATTCAGATACTAGCTGCACTCAATCTGTTTGCCCAAGGAAGTTATCAAACAGCTGTTGGGCAAGACAACATACTTGGGGTCAGCCAGCCATCAGTGAGCAGGTGCCTAGCTCTAACAGCAGGGGAAATTTTAAAAACTTTATCGCCTCGTTACTTGAGATTTCCCATGACCCGTGAGGAAAAAGAAGCAGCTAAGACTGAGTAAGTTCAATTTATTATTTTGAGTTTAAAAAAAAATGTTAAGAGTCAGAGTTTAATGTTAAAACGGCTTATTTAAACCCTTTTCTGTCAAATTTGAAGAAAACTGAAAAGAATAAGTAATAAATATTTATTTTGAGGATCTTTTTACAGCCATCAAAACTTAGAACTGCCCCACTCTTATTCATGCAACACTTTGCTTGTTTCAGTTTTCATGACCTATATAATATGCCCAACACATTAGGTGCAGTGGATGGGACCCATGTTGCAATAGCAAAACCTCCACTCAGTCACCCTACTGCGCCTGGCAACCTATTTTATAATAGAAAGGGTTATTATAGCATCAACTGCCAACTTGTGAGTATAAATAATTTTTTGTTAAGACTCTCTTGAAACCTTAATAAAAACTAAAAAACTTTTTAGATATGCAGTGCGAGGGGCAAGATTATTGGCCTCAATCCAAATTTCCCTGGCTCCACCCATGATGCTGCAATTTGGAGGGCATCTAAAATAAACAGAGTCCTGAGAAATGACTTTGTGCGTGGGGAAAGATCCCAGTGGCTTTTAGGTAGGTCACCACAAGTAAACTTTTTTACTTACTGGGTATGTCTACCAGCTAAGTACATTATAAAGTTTTATTTATTATAGGAGATAAAGGATACCCGCTACAGCCATGGCTCATGACTCCTATTATGGGCCCGGCAACTGAAGCAGAGGCTGCTTACAATGAGTGCCATACAAGAGCAAGAAATGTGGTGGAAATGTGTAATGGGCGCCTGAAAAATAAATTTAGATGTCTGCATAGGCATCGCTGTTTGCACTACCAGCCAGAAAAGGCAGCTAAAATTATATTAGCATGTTGCACCTTGTACAATATGTTTTTGGATTCATTTGATGGTAACTATACTTAGTTTGCTCTCTTTGTTTTATTTACATTTGAAAAATAAGAAATGTAAAGTAAGTGTATTTTTACAGATAAAGAAGAAATTGATGTGACTGAGGAAAGTGAGGAGAGTCCGACTGTGGAGGAAGTTAGCACAGATTTTCTTGACGAAGCAAGGGAAATTCGGCAATCATTAATTATAAATCACTTTAATTAAACACCTTTTTTAAAAAAAATACTTTATTTTTTTTTTAATTACAAATATCCTTAAACCTAAACAAAATATAAACAATCAACAAAATATAACAATCAACAAAATATAACAATCAACAAATATAGAAAACTTAAATAAACAAATTATAAAAAATACATGAATTATGCTTTAGTGCTAATCTCGATAGGGAGCTGTTGAGAATTTGGAACAAGCACCTAATGTGAATAGTAGGTTTCGTGCTGAAGTAAGCTCCAAGACAAAGTAATGGAAAGAAAACCATTAGGTTTCATTCCCATTATCTTCTTCTTGGGCATTTTGCACCAGCAATGGGATCCCAGAAGAGCGAATGGCAGCTGCTAAAATTTCAGCTGCCTGTACAATACTCTCCCTAAGTAACCTACTATTCTCATTCAGTGCTTGTACCAAATTGTGGTGCACTGGGGGGCGGGGAGTCCTCTGCAATCTTCGACGCCGGGTAATCCGACTTCTCAAATGCGGCAGTGGAACTGCAGGAGACCCACTACCAGTTTCCACAGGCTGCTCTTCCAGTACCGGCTGTAGAGAGGGCGACATACTTGGATGGGCAGGCGACGTGGGTAGTGAGGGTGAGATAGGTATTCCCTGAAATAAAAAAGAAAACGGCAAATGAGTTTCAGTCATGAGCTTGACTACTCTAACAAAACAGATAACTAATGGTTTTGTTTATTGGTACTCAATAATAACAGTCTTAGTAATGTTTTAATCCATAAAAATTGTTCTATAGCCATAAAAATACCATGAGTACTAAAATAAATTACCATTTCCAAAGAGGCGAAACCATCAACAGCAGCAGACCCAATGATATCAAGAATTTTATTCTCAATATCACTGAGATCTGCCCCTGCCGGTCCTCCACCTGTGGCCCTGATGGAGTCTCTTATTTTTCTCGCCTTTGTTTTCACCTTTGCCACCCATATATTCCAAATCTGTTGAAATTAAATTAGTTAAGAACACAATGAAAATTATGCAATCCAATTAAAGTTTTATCAGATAAAAATCACTTACATGATGCCACTGCTCTACAGTCCTGCTGCAGCCCAGTTGGTTCAGCTCGCTACTGAGGTTAGCCTAAAAAGACATAACCTCGGGATCAGCTTGATTTTCTAAAAAAAGACGCTTGTATTAGACCTAAATTGATATCTAATAGGTATATTAATGTAACAACAAACATCAATGAAAACTGTAATTAATTTTGATGCACTCAAATTTTCTGCGGTTTATGTAATGGCTATGAATTTATCAATAAAATAACAAGTTCGTATGTATTTCCTACCTCGGGCCATTAATGGATTTGCATGAAGCCGTTCTACAAGCAGTTCCTGCTGCCTTTTTGTGGCTCGTTTCCTTGATGACGACAGCATCATAAGAATAATATTTATATGATATCTACGAAAACTTAATAATTAAAATACTAAATGAAATGGCGGATCGACAAAACAAAACAAACAGACTCGGATCAACGGATGTCCTGGATAGGGCTTTCCTTCGACGACGAGTATACGAAAAACCGGTATTTTCTTTTTGAAAATCACTATTTAATTCTTATATTAGCTCTATAACACTGAAATAAATAATAAAAATATCATGTTATCCGAAACATTTCTTTAAATGCTGCAGTTTGTTGATTTGAAAAACTTAAAGGCTTTTTTTCTTATTGAAAATCGAAAAATGGATCCGCCGAAGCTCTAAATCGTTTTCGGTTACAACCCTAGCAGGATTACATTGGCCACAGATAATAAAAATAGTAATAGGTTTTGGATTTTAATTTACTTAAATATAAACAACAATATAGTTTTATAGCGTGTTTATAATCCTTATAAATCATTTAAATAATTTTTGATAAACAGTTTAAGATAATTTGATCATAGTCATGTTTTTTTTTTGCAGTTCAGATCATTTCTTCACTTTCATTCATTTTTTATTTATATTTCCAAGAAATCTTGGTCTATGGTTTATTCAACTTAGCGATTGTCAAACTCAATTTTAGAGATGTCAAATTGCTTTTTAAAATTAGAGAATCTTGTTTGCACTAAACTAAAAATTAGAAATTTTAGTGATAGTTTAGTTTAGTTGGGTGTACAACAGAATCGGCACCATTGTCAAATGTTTTACATTTCCGTGTGCGTCCGTGTGTGGAAATGTACAGATTTCCTATGAAATGTGTCTAATATTTAATAATATTTTACACATTTCCGTGCAATTTTAGGAATTACCTAGGAATTGTATAAAATTACGGAATATATACATTTCCGGTAACAAATATAAAAAAAAAATATGGATAGAATCTTTAAGGACATATAAATTGGTACATGAAATGGACTTTTAAGGGAAGGACCACACAGATTGAGTGAACCTGTCAAGTCAGTACACACTTTGTCAAAAATCGTTTAGCTGAAATCAGCACTCTAAGAGCTCAACGATTTGATGATACCAAAGAAGGGATATTTAGAGAGGCCATGTTAATGTCTTAAACTAAAAGATCATGATTAAAACTAAATGAGAAAGAAAGGTTGCGGGGAGACGTTGGATGCGGGCAGCACAAGACCGGTCATTGTGGAAAGCCTTGGGATGGCCTTTCTCCAGCAGTGGACCTCTATAGGCTCAAGAAGAAGAGGAACGAAAACGTAAACAGCATAGAATTTTAGAAGATTAGTGGCGAGATGCGTTGGCTGATATTAGAATGCAATAGTGGCCAGTCGAGAGGCTGTTACTGACATTAGAATGCAATAGTAGCCAGTCGAAAGGCGGTGATTGACATTAGCATGCAATAGTGGCCAGTCAGGAGGCAGTTAGAACTGTCTTGATAATCGCCCTTTGTATGTATGCTGTCGCTACTGAACATGCGATGAAAACTTTTAAATTCAATGGCGAACAATACTTTTTAATACTGAACCCGACAGCACGGTTCTTATATAAATTAGTATGGCGTTATTGTGGATGTTTAATTGGTTTTGTGATCGCAAGCATCTCTGATAGGTAACCCAGTATGATACCCAGGTTGGGTAACTTATTGGGTATTTTTCTAAAATGCGCGAAATATAGGTTGTTAGACCTTTCACAAGGAGCCGTCAGTTCTTGACTGCGGCAATAACGCATATATTCAACATTACGATGTTGTTTTAATAAGAACGTGTAATAATGCGCGCCGGCCGGCAATCGGGGACACCTTACACAATGTAACGGTAGGTCGGTAGCCAGCACTGATGTTACACGCAGCCCTACATCGGCAATGTTAGGAAACGTAGCCCAAATGCCTGTAGCGAAATGCTTGTGATATATTAACTAATAGTACTGCTCATCCTTGGAACTTACACATTTTGGTGTAAGTTTCAGTATTGAATACCGACACAACTTAATGCTTACGACATTTTTTTCATTTTACTTAAACGTAACTGTCGAGTTGAGGAGTACTACAGGTATACCTTCACGTAACTTTATTTGCTTAAATTTATATATTAGAGAAGAACAGAAAACGATGAACAAAAGACGCGCTAGCTTGCGCGTCGACGAGATCGTAGCAAGGGGCAATGGTCCTGTCATTTCTGCTTACCCTCATGGAAACGAGGTGATACTCGTTCGAACAAGAAAAACACAAGAGCCTGTGGCCAACAGTGGGTGATGTCGTACTGTGGATGATGATGGTGATTATGAATTGAAAAGTGTTAAAATCAACTTCGAGTTAGTTTAAAATAGTAAAATGATGATTAATGATGTGTTGTTACTTTAATGTCCTCCAACTTCTGCACCCATGGTGACTCGTGAATCCTGGACTCGGCAAGGTGGTTCCAATAATTAGTTAATTATTAATTTATTTCTCCCATACAATGCAAGAGTTTTAGGTTTGATGGAAAATAAATAAAGATATTTTAATTTTAGTAAGCTTTTACCCTTGCCCGCATGGAGGTCGGAAATTTTTGTCAAAGTATGGTTTGGAAATAATCATGGTTATAAAAAACTATATTATTTTACTATATTATTAACTATTTATAACTGCATTTCATCTAAATCCTTCCATAGAACAAGTATAGTATGCTCTTTATTATTTATGTGCACCATATAAATTACAAAACATAAATATGAAGATTAAAAAAAATGAATAACTAAAATATTTCAATCATGACCCGAAAGACACGTAACACCATCTAGTGTCTCAAAACACTTGTAACTTAATATTTATGTACATATAGTTAAGATATACCTATCTACATGAATTAGGTATGTATGTGAATATACGTGAATGTAATGAAATGCTGATGAACTGAACTCGAACTTGGCGGGTGCGTGAGTTTGCACAACGCTTCCTTTGTGCCGCGCGTGCGCCGGATATTAGAGGTCAGTGTGTGTCTTTATACCACATTCAATTACATAGATATGTAATCAACATAACATGACTGTAATGATCGTCTGTTTACATTGAACGAACACGAACCGACCGCTGTGAGACATGGCTGTGATGATCACAGCCATGTCTCAGCAGTCAATACAGATGGCTGTATTGACAGCTATGAAACATGGCTGTGGTGACCGCTATGAGATATGGCTGTGATGATCACTGTAATTAGGGGAGTTCATACTACACTACAAATACCTAATGTTTCATGATGTTGGATAATTCATCAACAACCTTTTATCGTCCCCTTGCTGGGCACAGGTCTCTTCTCATACAGAGAAGGATTGAGCGTAATCACCACGTTTGCGCAATGCGGTTTGGCGATTTCAGACTTATAGTCCAGGATTCTTCAAGCTATTTTCCTTCACTTTTAATCAGTCATTGGTATCCAAGATATACTTAAAAAGTACATATAACTTAGAAAAGTTACATTGGTACTTGCCTGACCTGGAATCGAACCCTCAAACTCATACTTAAGAGGCTGGTGTTTAACCACTAGGCCACCACGACTGGATGTTGGATGAATCGACCCTAAAAATGTGGCTTGCCCCCCCAACACACACAACCACACACACGTAGACACAAACACACAACAGACAACAATTTAGTATTAAATGGCTTTTAAGAATGAATTTTGTTGTAAACCAAAGGAAATATAAAAAAAATCGTTAAAGTTGAATCCAGCGCTGCACACCGTTGAGAAAGTCACATTATTAAACTTAGATAAAATACACAATCGACGCTTTCCCGCAAACCGTTAGAAAATATGTTTATAGCTAAATAATAAGTGGTAGCCGCCGCTTTCTACTGAACCACAAGAGCCACTAGTACAGCTAGTAACATCTTCACCTAGACGAGGCATTAAGTGAGCTTGTTCAAGTGCAGCTTGTAATTTTGTAAGCCATTTTGTTATAGATGGCTTATATTATTAAATATAACTGAGATGCTACAGCAACGTATTAAAGTATAAAACGGAAATCTAGTTGTTTAAGTATTACTTATACATCGATAACATCGAGTGTAGACTTTATGTCTTCCAGAAAGATCTTACTTTACAATGTCAACGATTCTACGACGAACACATGTACCTACTATGCGTGCACAGATGCGTAAACGAACAAAACGAAGTTCCTGTTGTTTGGGAAATTCAAAAGTCAAGTCCTCTGTACACAAATTGATTGCACATATGTATGTACATATGTGCAATCAGTATACTCGTAACTAACAGTTGATCAATGAGAGTCCGGTCACGGAGAGTACTTGAACAACTTTTGACAAATGAGAATGTTTACGATGTAGACTGATATAGACTAGACAGTACTTAGATAATTGCATCACGGTTTTTCATAACGTGGTAATTGAGGTAGTATAAATATTTTGAATGTTTTTATTTGTGCTTGGATGTGATCCAACTATTTAACCGAGAGTTAAATCGTAACAGGTTGAAATTTATCTAAAATAGGAAACGTGTGAGTTCAGTGAGATATTTGACCGAGAAAGTATAATAGTGTATTCAAATCCCACTCGTTGTGAGCTAAAACAACCAATCTTCTGGGGGGTAATCGCGCTAAAATAATTCAACCAAAACAGAATTGGATCGCAACCAAACCATAACTTTTGTTACATTTAGAATCGCGCTAAAGGTTTAACCATAACTGGATCGCAATTGGAACGTAACCGTTGTCAAATGACAAAGTTGAAACAAAGCTAACTTTTTCTATGCCATGTCAAACTTACGTCTAAACGATTAGATTTACTTATAATTGATCTAGTTTTAATTATTATATCTGATGAAATGTATTACTCATACCTACATTGATTTTACTTCAACCGAAGTTGAAACTTTAGCGCGATACGAAATATGATCGAAACTTAACCACAACTTTAACTGGATAAGATACGAACAAGAATTGAACTTCTACTGTTTTATTTAGCGCTATTACCCTCCTGCTCCTAACGCTATGTATTTCTCTTCCATACCATACCCGTACTACTAGTTATCTCGATAGTCACCCCTTCTTTAGCCATATCATACGTGCTATTCGTTGTCCAAGGTAAAATGTGAAGCCACTCTTTAAGGCCTTCCTGAAAGCGAATACAAGGGCGCATACATGTTTAGCAACTCATCACAGTTTAGAAACTAGATAGTTAGTTATTTTGGGAAATTCTGATTTGACTTTGTGTTGCTTATCACGTGGATTCTCGCTAGTTACTGTAACGTGGCCCTGCGTGTAAGTAGATATGTCTTAGGATTCTATTAGTGTCATGTCAAACAATTATCATAGGATTTGAAACTAAAACGAACGCATTATACAGCAAAAGTACGCGCTCTTGACTTACGCACCAGTCAGCAAAAGTACGCGCTCTTGACTTACGCACCAGTCAGCAAAAGTACGCGCTCTTGACTTACGCACCAGTCAGCAAAAGTACGCGCTCTTGACTTACGCACCCGTCAGGAAAAGTACGCGCTCTTGACTTACGCACCAGTCAGCACCAGAGCGTGCTGTTGACTAACGCACCAGTCAGCACTAGAACGTGCTGTTGACTAACGCACCAGTCAGCACTAGAGCGTGCTGTTGACTAACGCGCAAGTCAGCACTAGAACGTGCTGTTGACTAACGCACCAGTCAGCACCAGAGCGTGTTGTTGACTAACGCACCAGTCAGCACTAGAACGTGCTGCTGACTAACGCACCAGTCAGCACTAGAACGTGCTGTTGACTAACGCACCAGTCAGCACTAGAACGTGCTGTTGACTAACGCACCAGTCAGCACTAGAACGTGCTGTTGACTAACGCACCAGTCAGCACTAGAGCGTGCTGTTGACTAACGCGCAAGTCAGCACTAGAGCGTGCTGTTGACTAACGCGCAAGTCAGCACTAGAACGTGCTGTTGACTAACGCACCAGTCAGCACTAGAACGTGCTGTTGACTAACACACCAGTCAGCACTAGAACGTGCTGTTGACTAACGCAAAAGTCAGCAATAGATCGAGCTGTTGACTAACGCACCATTCAGCTCAAGTACGTGCTCCTGCTAGTCGCGACTTGTCTCTACAAATATTCAGGTCGAAACCCTCGTTACGTCATCAACCACCGCAAACTGTAGCACTTACTAAGCGTAACTGCAATAGTTTATTTCCTCATTTCTATCCGATATTACTTAAGTAGAAATAAGGACTTCGTGTGGTCAGTCGCAATAAATAAAAGTAAATTTTACTCGAACTATGTATAAATCTCAAGTAAATTAGATAATCTTTATCTACGTAATTAATGCATTACATAAATTCATTATGATGTCAGACAACGCACACTGCTGGCTTTAGATAATGAAAGTGAATCATTTTCCTCAGTGGTCTGAGGAAAATGATTCACTAAAGGTTAAATATGGGATGAAATATTATTGTGAAGTTTGTCATAATTGCCGAAGAGAACCCATTGATAGACACACAGGGCGCGAGATTTTCAAATGTGTTTAAAAAGCATGATAATATACAGTGTGCTCATGGCGTACCCAACTTCTGAACTAGTTGAGGGGGCAACTCAAATTTTTAGAGTGGGTAATCTTTGTGCGCTATAAACGCAAGTGGTTTTTTGGTTTTTCGGCAATTACACCATACATTTTGCTGCCTCCCCCTGCCCCTATCTGGGTACTCCCATGGGTAACAAATTAGTTTGTAAGTATGTCAGTAGATTGAAGATATGTGTTAGGTTTATTAGCGCTCTGCTGTGGAGCGCTTGGCTTTTATTAAATAACCTTAGAAGAATGCAGTGCTCTTATATTATTTTATAAACATTTGTGAAACATTTGCTTTTATGATAAAATTATATTTTTTTAAATTATCTTTCTGATAGAGATACGTAGAAATAATACAACTTGTCAAAGTTCAAAAAAGGCAGGCGTCGCATTCCCACTATTCTTTTTAATTTACATCAACGACTTGTATTATCATCAATTCGTCAACTCGGAATGAGTTGACGAATTGATTGATAATACAATAATGATTAACAGTAAATTTGGAACATGAAATCATCCAAGCTCTTGATATATCAATCAAACATAGAATTACTAGGGGATGCAAACCCAAACTTCGCGGGATCCCGATTTAGCGGGTCCCGGGTAATTTTTCGAGATTAATCCCGAAGCTTAACATGACGAGGTCCTATTTGAGATCGACGGGATTGGTCGGCAATGATCAGCGATGATTGCAACACACATCCTAGCACACGCTGGTCTAGCCGATGCAACATGACAAGTAAGTACATACAATAGAGTATAGCAATGTGTAGCTAAGACCCAAGTTGAACTCTCACTCAATTCTAATTCCGACAGTTTTTCACGGATGAAGAATGTGCTGTCCTTATTTATTTGGAAAATACATTTCAGTCAGTGAAATTGGATGTTAGGATATTGTGCCGTCGAGATATTCACATATTTAGTTAGCACAGATCATAAGTTGCATTTCATGATTAGAAGACCAAAAAACTCCCATCTCTAAAAAAATACGAATAATTATCAAGCTGATTTGAAGAAAACGAAAGGCAACGAGATTTTGAAATTGTGAAGCAAACATCTCATGAATCAATGAAATTAAAAATATAACTGTACGATATATCATAAAGAACCAAATCAAGAAGAGATTAATACGACTGTATTAAACAAAGATGACTTGCTACTTTCTTAACTTAGGATTTGAATTTAACTACTTCTACACAAACTAAAGCATCCCTTCAAGAAGAGGAACTAGAAGCTCTGTGACCGTCTAACAACGTCCTTTTACACGCGTGTCCACAAGCTTAGATATATTAGAGGCGATAATTAAAAAGAAATCGATTTATTTGAGTGTGGAGGAACACGGGGGAGATTTTTACAGTTTGCATAAAATTGCTTAGACACGTTATTGCCAACCAGTCTTATGTAAGTCGGAGAGGGCATCCTCAGCAGCTGAGTAAGTACGTTGCAACGAACATTAGATGCCGGTTGACAGTTAGCACTTTTAATACACTTTTTTAAGAAGTTACTTCCAAAATCACCCATATCTACTTTTAATCTCTTTGAACTATAACTACTTTTGTTTTGATTATGTGTGCGGTAGTAAAACTGTTAATCATTTAGTAATTTTAATGAATAAAGACTGTTTTCTTTCAAATAATATTTTGTCATAACTAACCTCACTATTACAAACAAACCGTTTTCATCTTATCCAGTCTTTTTTTTCTAAATTAGACGAGATCCCGATAATTTAGTGATCCCGCGGGATCTCGATTTTACGTTCTCGATTCGCGATTGCATTTCCTAATAATTACAATTCCAACATAAATAAAGAGTCCTTCATATTAAAGATTCTCACTTGACCCCGATTGACAGATTATTAATCTGAAATATGTATTAGATTAATTGACATCACTGATTGTGAACACCTGTTATGGCAGGAGATGCTGAAACATTGGATCACGTTATATGTACCATACATATTATAGCAAATATTTTTTTATTTGATTTTAATAAATTTAAAATTACCTTTTACAGCATTTGATAAAAAATGGTTAATTATTATTATTATTTTACGTTTGCTTAAACATGCACTTTTTGATGTTTAACCGTGTCTTAACTTCTAGCAACGTTTATTAATAAATCCCTTATTTAAAAGCGAAGGGTGAAAATTCGCAGTAAAAATCACAAATTGGGGACCATAGAAGCAATTTTCATACGTTTAAAAACATTCACAGTTCAAAATATCACAGTCTAAAAGAAGTCTGCTCTGTCCCAAATACCTATAATTTCTGTACACTTTTGACGAGTTTTTGACATTGATTGTCGCTATGATGAGATTGTATTTACAATTTGAAAGTTTCTAAGTACATACATAGGTGCAGGAATTATTAGCCTTAGATATATACGCATAGGCTGTTGCCCCACGGACATTCACTTAGGAAGTACAGCATGCCGCTCTAACACACAGTGCACTCCTTTTGCGTTTTAACTACAATTCGTGCAACACGCCACAATTTTAAAACTGATCAATCGACTGATGATTGATTTTTGAGTCAGTGCAACGTTAGAATTAGAAGTATGTAATTTCAAATGCACACGACACGCAGCGAGCGTGTCGTTTGCTGGCTGTCAACATAGTATTACTAAATAAAACTCAACATCACTCCGTATTCCCGAAGGAATGCTCATAAAGAGAGAGAATTTACATTATTTTGTCCAGATTAATTGGAGGTGTATAGTGCACCCACTTTGTGGGTGACGAGCTTATTGATAAAGATTACTTTTAACGAATACAGAATATCTAACTAGCGGCATTCATTCTTAAAGAAATGCAATAATCCAAGTATCGACTTAGGATGCCTGAAAATAAATAATTTGCCTCTTTCGAGTATTTTAACTGCCCAAACCATCTTAAAATAATTTCCAACTCTCCGAACCAACGAAGAGAGTCCCTTTTCTATTCTGCCTAATACCTGCAAACTATGACTTTGGACAACCATATTCTACAAAAACCACAACAAGGAAAAATATCCGGATCACAAATCACAACACTATTACCGTACCGCTTAAGTCGAAGATAATGTCAGGAACAGCGCATGCGCCGCTGATCAGCAGCAAGACGGTCAGCGCTCGCGGCGGAGCCATGGTTCGCACTGACAGGCCGGCGGCGCGCGCCGACTTGCATAACACCGGCCTGTCGTTTCAAAATAGGGGTGATACTGCATAGCCATTCACAACCAGTCGATTGGCTGCTCGGTCGAAAATTTTGTTAAGAAATCAAAAACACTTTTGTTTTCCTGTTTTACGTTGTTTTAAAAGAGCCTACGGCCTCTTGTTTTGATTAGCATTTCTTATCCGGTGTCAGGTAGCTAGGGAATGTCGTCATCTACTTTCTCCACCACAAACATCTACGTGTAAAAGTGTCTTAAAAACTGTACTTGCAGAGTTTTTTTTATAATGACAAACTATTGCTTGACCGCAATCTTGCCTGATGATAAGCAGTGATGCAATAGTTCATGGTAAAGCGTGCTAGTTTATTAAGAGCCTATTCACTTTAAAGGAATAGGAAGAAAGACGGTAGTTGAGCAAAGTGATGCCATTTTAAACCCAACAACACGACCAACGATGCTATGCCAGAGGGAGATGGATCTGAAGACCCTCCACGACCAAACTCCCGACACAACAACATTTGGTGCATCATCCCCGGCACACTTCCCAACACAACTGCTCAGACCTGTCCTCGGTACGACTTCGGCAGTCATCATGCCGGAACACGATGAATCGCTTGGCGGCAAGACTTTGTCTGGTGGGTGGTAACTTGTGATTTCTGAAAAAATACCGATAGTCTATCTAGAAGTTATGATTTGTGGACAGCACTTAGAAGACTCCTTCGATAGCATCGATTGATGTTCATTTCGGCACGGCAGCCTATTAAATGGTTTTGACTAGCTGCGGGTCTGCGATTGAAGTTGTGCATGAAATTTTGTGCAATAATTACTTATGACTAACTTCTGCACCCGGCTTTGCCCTTGTGGGTGTCGGAAATGATCCCACAGGAACGTGTTGCTGGGACAAACAATGTCATGCCATCTGCACGATGCTGTTGCCCCGATTTCGTCTGCAATTGGCTATTCTCCATGGTACAAAAATCTTTAATTCTGTTTAGTTTTTATTTTATAGTAGGTACTTATTATAATTTTAGTACTTATAGTACTTTTTTATAGTACTTAATTCAATTAAAAATGACAAAGATTTATGACACATCAAAGATCAGGCGTTAGGTTTGTGACGTCAATTTTCGATATAAATTGTAGTGAAATGTGACGTCACGCGACTTTTCAACACACTGTCTCTTTGGCATTATTTGCTAATATGAAAAAAAGAAAAAATACATGAAAAGATGCATATCCAACGTGTCGTCTATCTATGTGCCAAATTTTATCGAAATCCGTTCAACAGGTCGTAGCGTGAAAGCGAACTGATATTACAAACTGAACGAAACTAATATTATTACAATAAACAAAAATGAAATCCTTTCATTTTATAGTATCAGTTTCAAAGTATAGTAGTATCAAGATATTAAATTATGTTTTAAATCTCTTTGGGTAGTACCGACAGTAATGGATGACTATCGATAACGCGCCAAAGTGACGTGCACTTTATGTACAGGATGTGGATGTCCACACATCGAGCTGGAGAAACAAACTCAAACTTTTTACTAAAACTCGATCAGCCATAATCATTTAAAGGTTGATATAAATGTGATCCCAATTCCCATTCCATTTTTACCGCTTCAGAGTATGCAGTCAATAATAACATTCTTAGAACAGTCTATGTTTATGGGATTTGTGAGTAGTCTTCACAACACAGATTATATCATCATGTAATATGTATATGTAAAATAGTAAACAATCTAGAAAATAGGTCTTTTGCCGTCTACAATATTTGATTTTATCCATATTATATGAATGCATAGGTTATTATGCGTTGCATTGCTGTATATAAATACTGCAAGTTATTCCCAAAACTACAATTTCTATGAAAACGGCTCGTTCGACAACCGTGTTTACAGCCACTAGATAACCGGTCTTGTCGGAAGGGCGAGCAATGGCCCGCAGCCGGCAGTGGGTCACACACTCACACGCGCACACACTTGTAGCTGTGCGAGTGTGCGCCCTTTTCGATGCATCGATACCATTTGCTCATAGATTCGGCGTCAAATCGAGAGAAGTGTGCCTAACGGTTTACTGAGACATAGTTTAAGTACTAACAAGACTGTTGTAATGATTATAAAAACATAATTAAAACAAAACAGTGTGAGTTAGTTACCGTGTTTACTCCGTGTACATACATCACTGTATAAACACGGCGACTAAGTGTAGATTGCATCCTGGACAGCCATAGATACCACTAGCACATACCACTAGCTGATCTACTTCTTCAGCCTATAGAGGTCCACTACTGGACAAATGCCTCTCCCATGGATTTCATTGCTTTGTGTGGTTGTCATAATCCACACGCTTGGCAGACGGGTTGGGGATCGCAGTAATTCGATATTCCACAGGAGAAGCGCTGCTGCCCGCTTCCCTGGTGAGGCCTTTAGGCGCCTCTTACGACACTCACGGGAGGATATGGGTATATGTACTAGCTGATACTTTCTACCTATTCTGTATGTTCGTACCAATTCTAGAGGAGAAGATCTGGGTTGCAACAGGGTAGAATATCTGCATAAAATGACGTACCTACACATGTTTTTTTTTATTAAGTTATAAACTAGTGCTTGACCGCAATTCCACCTGATGATAAGCAGTGACGCAATCGTTGATGGTAAAGCGCATTAGTTTATTAAGAGCCTATTCACTCTAGCCTCGAAGACACTCAAATTGCAGTGAAACCGCATCATCAATTTCTGGGACATTTTTGACGCTGCTCATTTGTTTATTCTTTCATGCCCTGTCTGAATTATTGTATGCATGTCTACAGTTGATTCATTTGTAAGGATTATAAATGGTGGTTGAAGCATCAGTGGGTTGTTCGTTATAATTCACAGTTGTGTTGAATGTTGTAAGACAGGCATGTTGAACAAAACTCATGATGACACTGATTAGTAAGGTCATTTGGACTGAATGAATGTAAGCCGTTATTTGTTATTTTGTACTAATAGTGAAATACTCGTGATTGATGAAATGAAACTAGATGGAGCCGGCATTTCCTAACTGACTATACCTCTGAGAAGAAATAGCCGAAACAAACTCAGGGATCATCGTCTTTTTTCAAGTCCAGATATTAAAAATGAAAATGTTTACAATAACAATATACAATTGCTTTGTACATAACAATCAATTTACGTGATTAAAAAAGGAAAGTGATCAAAACGTCACAATTGTAGCACAATTAGGAACATTGTTTAATGACACCGCTTAGCAGAGCGAACAGTTCAATCCCAAGCTTTGCTATCCTCTAAATTTACCGAGATTTTATAATACCCGTTTTTGCAAAGTTTGGCCTTAATTAATTAAATTAAAATTCATTTATTTTCAGATAGCTTGGATCCATACAAACAAAGAAAGAAAGAAATTTGAATAAACTAAAAATTATCAATCAAATACAAATAAATACAGTAATGCAAGACAACAATAATATAATAAAATTAAAAATCAAAAATCAGCAATTAATACAGCTTTTAAATCTTTTCTTTGGGCAAGTTTCGAGTGTGCTCGTGAACATTTCGCAAATGTAATGACATTTTAATGTCACATCCTCGTGCAATCTTTGCGTTTGTTCTATTTTTGATGACAGTTATTTGCCAAAACACACAACTCACATTTTCTATTGATATAACACAATATTAAAAATGCAGTGGAAACTTTGGCAGTCTACTTCTGGACAAAAGTCACGCATACAAGCACATCGAAGAGTGATAGTTGCATGCGACCCTCGCGCTGCCGGTAGCGTAAGATAACATCTGACGCGGTACATAAGAATACCATTCGTATAGCCCGATATCTGAGGAGAAATTCTCGGCAGTCTGATCTCAGTCTCAGTATTGACAAGTTTTTGATTATTTTCTCGTTGACAAATAATTTTCAAACAAAACAAATTTTCAAAATTATTCTCTTGAAACTATTGAATCATTTAGATTAGAAACTGATAGCTTACTAAGAACCAGTATAATGTGTTTTATTGAGCCGCTGGAGCTAAGTTTTGGGCTGACACAATAAGTTAAATGTACCCAGAAGTAACTACATTGTAAATGTTCTGGATTCATCGACACAAGCCGAGGACTTTGCAATGAATTGGTAAAAGTACAGACGTTCATGTAAAATAATGTGGCTTTGTGAGCAAACGCACCGCGCTGGTCCCCAGGACGCGCGCCGCTCGCCGCCTAATGTGTCTGGACAACACTTACATAACGCAATGAATGTTGTTAAACTGTCCAAATGAAACCGATTCCATTTGATTACGTATATTTGACCCGAAGTTTACATTGAATACAAAAAAAGTATAAAATAAATACTGGTTTGATATTCGTAATCCGGTGCTTCAAGTGATGTAATAGGTAAACCTTTATGCCACCAAGAGAGTTAAGTATATTTTTAATAAAAATATAAATATCATTGTTTACTGCATTCCGTTTGACTAAACTATAAATACGATTGTGAGACGATTCACTGGTAGCTGTCGCACGCTCTGAGATCATAATATCGTACAATAAACATGTCTATTGAATTGATGAAAACCTATATATCAAGTCTAAGTTTTTATTTTAAACATAAATTCCTTCAACTCTAGGTATACTTATGTATATTATACGGACAAAACCGAGGTTTGGTCCCCCGGACGGGTGTTTAAAGTCATGTCAAACTTTACTAAGCTATAGTCAGCAGACAAATGGTTTAATTGGCCGTTTAGTTGGAATTTCTTTTTTATACTCACACTGGAACGCCATATAACAATTACATGAATGATTCTTATTAATATTATAAATCGAAAAGTGACTTTTTTTTTAATAATTATAAACTAGCACTTGACCGCAATCCCGCCTGATGGTAAGCAGTGATGCGATCGTTAATGGTAAAGCGCACTAGTTTATTAAGAACCTATTCACTCAGATTGAGCGAATAGGAAGGAAGACGGCAGTTGAGCGAAGTGATGCAATGTTAAACCCAACAACACGACCAACGATGCTGCGCCAAAGGGAGATTGATCGGAAGACCCTCCACGACCAAACCCCCAACACAACAACATTAGGCGCATCGTACCCGGCACACATCGCAACACAACTGCTCAGACCCGTCCTCCGTACGGCTTCACCAGACATCATGCTGGAACACGACAAATCGTTTGGCGGCAAGGCTTTGTCTGGTGGGTGGTAACTTCTGCCGGCGGCCGGTGTTATGGCCTACCACCTTGTTTGTTTGTTCCGCTTTCACGCCGTAACTACTGAATCGATTGCTTTGAAATTTTGCAGACGTAAAGTTAGAAGTCCGGATTAAAATAATAATAGGGTACTTTCTATGCCGGAAAAATTTGATATTCCCTAAGGAAATCTAAAAAACGTGATATAACCTAACTCCACGCGGGCGAAGCCGCGGGCGGAAAGTATTAGTATAGTATAGTATTCAATAAATTATAGTTTAGGTTAGAACTGTCATCAACCGCGGCTGAGCCGAGAGAGCGAAACAAGGCACGTATTTCTTCCAAAGGTTGTTAACATTACTACGATCTGGACGAAGCGTTTCGCTACCTCTTTTATAATGCGTACATGTACTGGAGCAATTTGTCAGCGGCAGTATTTCCGTCGAAATACAATTTGAGTGTCTTCAAGGCTAGAGTGAAATAAACTAGCGCACTTTACCATTAACGATTGCATCACTGCTTACCATCAGGCGGGATTGAGGTCAAGCACTAGTTTATAATTTATAAAAAAAAAACGAGTAATTTAGCCAAAAAAATACGAAAATGTTTGTGTTGAGTTCTTGAGATTCCATCCTGTAATATTGTATATGGTACCTTATATAAATAAATATTTGTTATCTCATTCATTGATAATTTTACTTAATAATACCAAGTACCGTGGGTTCATGACCTATGCTATGACAGATCAATGCGCCGATAACAATGGCGTCCGACACGCGCTTCCGGTATACATTGCTTTATCTAATTGTTACGATTATTACATCACTTATAACAAAAATAACTTAAATAAAAATGTCGTTGTAGGTAAAATTAACGCCATGCAAAATAGTTAAATCAACTACTTTGAAGTTCTACATGCGTATATAAGTTTTTTTATAACTGAACACTGCTGTGTTACTGGGGAGTTTGTCATTTCGCTTTTTTTTCCACCAAAAGCACTGTGTGGATGTGGTAAAGCCAAACGTCATACTTTGAAACAGCTCACTGTAACCATATTATAAGCAGCAAAGAATGTCCAACGTAATATCCTGCTAAACGCTAGAGGTATTATGTCAGACGCAGTCATTTCCTTATCACTGGCTAGTAAGAATGCACCGGCTGTGTCTGTCTGACCATCTGTTTGAGCTCACAAAATGCTCGATTGATGATTTTGAGAGCTCAATAATTTGATATGACTTATTAAAACACCATCATCATCAGCCAGTATACTTCTACTAACTCTGAATGCTGTTTCTCAGCACGTGTAAGCCGGGGAAGTTCAACCTATACCTTCCGCGAATTTGCTGGAGGTTTACTAATTCTAAATGGTATCTAGTGTAGGCGTTTGAGACAACGGTACTGCATCGTAGATGTCTATTAGCAACAGTAACCACTTCCTACTGGTTGCCGGCTCTTTACTCCCTCAGTCTACTAGCCCATCAAACCCGGTCCTCTTTTCCATTATAAAACAGATCTTCTTTCTATCCCTATTATTTTAATCTCTTTTTGGGCATTTGCTATTAAAAAATCTGAGCAATGTTGGGACGAGCTTCATAACTTATTAAATGAGAGCAAACTAAAGTAGTATTGAGTGAGTGAAAGTGTTCGGTACACAGCACAACTTAGGTAAGTGCTCCTGCCACACCGGCCACTATTACTAATCCACAACATGTTGTAGTGGCGTCATTCTTCTAATTACCATATTAATTAATCGTTAACTCGACGAGAACCATTTAGTAGCAACTTTTATGTTTTTTTAACATACATTATGATTAGGACTGCTGAACTACTCTGCGTACCACTACTTCTGCGTACTACTTGTCGTAGAACCCATGAAGAAAAGCCAGCAATTTATGTGTGTACATACAATGTGTAACTGGATTAATGCAGACTATTTAAGAATTTTGTTCCGAATTGTTTACTGAGTCGATTTCTTGCAATATATTGTGTTTTATAATAGCCATAGTTTTAAATAATATCTGGTGCCGTGGAGCACACATATATATTTGGCACGATTGGCGCAGCTATTAAGCGATTGACTGCCGCGCTACGTGTCACGGATTCGATTCCCGCACGGAACAAATATTTGTATGACCTACAAGTAGTTGTTCCGAGTCTGGCTATATGTGCATGTGAGTTTATATGTTCGTAAATGCACCCACGATATAGGAGAAATTCCTAAAAATTATTTTCGTTATATCTCTTAAAATTAGGAAGAAAAAGTATATATGTTATTTTATTAAATAGGACGAAGTCCGTCGGGCCAGAAGTAGTATAATGCAACCAGTAAAGTAAATAACTACTTGTCTATGACATAACGTCAGTTTAAGTTTCTCTCATCGGTCGGCTTAGTTGAGCTACTACAACTAAACAAACCGATGAGGAACATAAACTTCGACGTTACTAAGAACTACATACAGTGGACAACACATATGCTTGCTCAGACGAAACTTATTATTATTATTTTTTCTCTCTAATATATCTTGGATTATTCCTACTGTATATCATGATATTTTCCTGTACAACCATAATCAAGTACACATTGTAATTGTTAAAGAAAAGCGAGAGTAATGTTTGACAAGAGTTTGGAGGTACTGACTACGGTTCAACGGTCGTTACTGATCTGAGTAGCTGTGGTGACGCTGCATACACAATATTATTACACCTCGCCATCTATGGAAGCTACATAGGTACTATTGAGATTCTGTGACCATCTCACCTAAAAAACTTAGCTGAAATGAGTGTAATGTGAGACGTCAATCCAAGTAACGCTATTGACATCTCACTCTGAGCTCACTTCAATAAACTATACACGGTGAGTTTTTACAGAATCAATCGACAGGTCCATTGAGATAATGTTACGTCGTTGCGTTAGCGCCTTTTGACACTGCCCCCCACTAGCGACTAGATAACTACATTATACAACAGGGTCTTGTATAATGTGAGTGGATTGTGACACAAATCTCGCCGGTATTTCTGAGAGACAAACTGGAGGCTTCTGTTTATTCTTTGGATTAGTGTCTGAATGGGTGATGCTTCAATGAAGTGCCAGCAATAAATTGTAGGCAAAAAATGCTAGAACACCTGCCAGGTTTCTTATAAGATACCGACTAACTAGTCGAAATAAGAAAAAACAAGAGCTTTCAAGAAAACTAGGTCGTTTTGAATACAATATTTTTAAATAATTGTAAACAAGTGCTTGACTGCAATCCTACCTGATGGTAAGCAGTAGCGCGCTAGTTTATTCAGAGCCTATTCACTCAAAACTCAGCTGAGTTGAATATTTATTATTAGGTATATATATATTTATTTAAGGTGTTGACTTTGAGACTTTATAAACTCAACTCTTTCGCAGGACCATCTTTCACCCAACCATTGAAAGCGCTCACCCTGTTTTCGCCTGATAGAAAACTGTTAAGTACTTTTTTCAGGCGGCCAAGGAAGCATTCCTTTAACCCAATACTTATGGCCAACCCAAATAGACAACACATAAATACATAACACAACTTAAACCAACCCAAATAATATTTATAGGTTTCGGATGCGGAGAGAACTCTAAGGCATGTGGAATGTGTATGTTGGGATCCCACGGACTTTACAATGTCCCCGTACTTTCGATGCATGAATGCATATTTGTGCACAACAAATTCCATTCTGATGGCGCTACTGAAAGTTTCAGTAATTTTCAATTATATCTTTAGTTGCAAATTGTTGGGGGTGCATAGAGTTTTAGGGCATCCATGTAGCTGAATGTAACTGGTCCAACTCCATAGGTCTTCTTATAATCTATCGAACATATTGATAGATACTAGTGGCATCGACTTCTCATAGACTTAGCCATTAGTCAACAGGTTCGTCTGTTGACTAATTGCTAAGTCTATGAAAAGTTGCTCCTAAGTGTCGTGATACATCTGCGGAAAAATACGCTCGCAGTGTATTTCAAGTACTCTATGACACATCAGCCACAATTGGCCTCCCCTTCCTTCGGGTGGAGCGATGCGTTACGCGACCGAAAGTTCGGCGGGCGTAGCTGAACGTTCGGCGTGTGTTGTGCATCGCGCGCGTGGCGGTAGCCAAGAGCGGCAACGCCTTCTAAGCCCTTTATAATAGCTAATATTCTAATTAAATCCATTTTTCTGGGAAATTCAGGTACGTCACAAAAACTGCACATCATAAAGTGTCGTCACAGACTAACGATGACGCCACGTAACTTTCCGTCGCATAGCGCGCTGAACAAGTCGCCGCGTTTTGACGGTTTGATTTGTCATAACTATTGAATATTGCGACTGTCACTTGAGCCGCTGAGCGTTCGGCGCCGTACGTTCCGCGGCGGTGTCACTACACTGTGTCACTACACTGTGTACCGCAGGAACCATTCCTATATATACAACGTTATTTTTACTTTATACGAAACCTGAAAGTAATTTGTTCAGATAAGCAACTGAATCGATTCCAATTCCTTAAATAATAATTTCCAAAAAAAAATTCTTTTCCATCATGTTATATTTTTTCCCAAATACATTTGCGAATGGTAATGCAGTGAGGCTACCGAGCGCACAACACAGCTGAAGGTAGATCATGGCACTCGGCGCGTGCGCATAGCTGGACAAACCGCCATCCGCGCCAACCAAGCGCAAATCTTTGTGGTTTTTCATGATATCTTTTTGAAATTTTGTACACAGATTATTTATTTAAAAACACTGGATAGTTGGACACGTGTTTTGGGTTTCGCATAAACAAAAAATAACATTGTGTTTTGAGAGGCAGACATAATTGAATGACTGTCAAAGGGAGTATATTAGTTTCCTCTCTCAAAATGGATGTAAGAAGTTTATAGATCGTCAGTCAAATGTGATCTACCTGTCAGCTATACTACCTGATTTACAGTACTACCTAATTACGGAGCAGGTGAGTTATTCCTGTGGTTAGTAACTGGGCCAGCGTTCCTGACTGTAAGGTTGACTAGAGTTAGAATATCAAGAAGACGTACGACATTTGGAACCACTTTCTCCAAAAGTTGTGCAGCCCCTTCAGTCCTGGTGATTTCCAGTTAGGTAACGGATAAACTGCTCGAGCAATAACTTGGGGGCTATCACACTCGCTGGATCGAACACATGTAGTCATCATCCGATTAGTGCGTGTCAGTCACACCTTGGTCCAGTCGCTCCCAAGCTCTTTAAACACGCCTTTCATCACTCTAAAACGTGCGATTCCGAGTGTATCGCTTTATTCTCCGCCTGTACTTATGAATATTGTTTGTCCATACGTACTTCTGCTTCAGGAAGTCTATACGCTCTGTGAATCGCTATATCTATATACAGGGTGTATCTCATCGCAACGCAAACTTTGCGAAAAGGCTAGACCGCATGCCACTAATAAAATTATGATAGTCATTTATGTCGTTAATGAACGGTTACAGAATTCACAGTGTTTAAAAAAAAGTGTCGGCTCGGCCTTTGAACGTTACAAGCGTGCCGCCGTGCGGTTTTGTAGGTATGACGTTGATACCTAATGTGAACTTTATTAAATCAGCTGATAAGATAGTTTTCGAGTTTTGTTTTCATTGCGCTTTTTTGTGTAATTAACGAAATAATTATTTTTTACTTTAAAATCTTATTAGATTATAAAAGTACAGCAATTATGAACGGTCTAAAGCGAAAAAACTACTTACATATATTTTTAAATCATGAAAAAACCGACGAAAAACATGTACTGGAACACAATCATGTACTGGATCCATGGTACTCGTTTGTGCGTCGATGTCAGATACACCCTTTATATAAAAATCAATGCCACTTTCTTTGTAATTTTATAACTTAAGAACGGACTCACCTATCCAAACCAAATGTTTAGGTTTTCTCGAGAGCTAATATGAGTTCCCGAGAATGTCCGCCTCACAAAGCGAATTACTCTAGGGTGAGTATTGTCCTCCTTGTTGGTGTTGAGGCTCTGTTACCGTTTAGGAATTTAACATGAGGTACACGACATACCGCAACAGCTGCACAATATATACAAGATTATCAGGGAAAATATCGGTAAGGTCTTTGCTGTCTTTGAGGTAATTTGACACAAACACCAGCGCCTTGTTATTTTTTTTTTTTTTTGTTAATATTACTGTTGTTGAAACACCTTCTAAATAGTTGTTTTTCATCTTTGTTAAGCATTCAAAATTACATACATAATTATTATAATAGAATGGATGACTTATATTAAATTTATATTTATACAATAGATATCGATCGCAACTCAAACAATTTATTCAAATTCAAATATTTACATTAACTACTAGAATATTTAACAAAAAATATTATTTATTTAGCATGTATACATACAATACCATGTCAATATTTCATATTATAATTATCACAATTAAGATTTACAACAATATTAAAACAATTCAAATTTTAATAAAATTTATAATATAGGCATTTCAAGATGCCCACTACTTACTACAGGACCACAATTACTACACTGTTAGTTATACTTTTTATTTATAATAATTATTGAATCATTTAAAAAATCATTAATGCTATAATATAGCTTTTTGTGCTAAAAACTTTTTCATTGTTTCTTTGAGTTTAGACACTGTTTGCTCTTTCCAAATTTTGGGTAATTTGTTATAGATTATTGGTGACATACAAAAGACACTCTTGTGCATAAATGTAGTCTTTGAGGGGTGTAAACATATTTTGCTGTCATCACGTCTATTTCTAGGAAATTTTTCTGTCATGCGAGGAAACAAATGTGGATTTAGTTTTACAAACATTACTGTTTCTAATATGTAAAGTGAAGGTTATGTTAAAATATGATATTCAATGAAATATTTTTTACAGCTATCAGTAGTTTTGAGATTAAACATGGATCTCAAGCAGAACTTTTGTCTTTTAAAGATAACATCAACACAAAGATAATCATACCATATTTAATGACAGATTCAACAAAACCATAGTAGGCCGTTAATATAGCGTCTATATTTAGAGTACGTGATAATTTATATAACGCATATGCACTACTGCATATTCCTTTTGCTAGAGTATCAATGTGCGCTATCCAATTTAAGTTCCTGTCAATTGTTAGGCCTAAAAATTTTGTACTATTAGCTGTCAGTATTTTATTATTATTATATTCGATGTCAAGACTAGAGAATAATGATGATAGTTGGCTAAAATGCACAATTAAAATTTTATTTATATTAATTTTTAATTTATTACTATCCAACCACTTTACCGCTTCAACTAATGTATTTTTTATGTCCGTTTCATATGTACTTTTATTATGGTATGGTATAATTATCGTACTATCATCGGCAAACAACGTCATGGGATGTTTAATGGATTTAGGGAAGTCATTAATATATAGTGTAAACAAGAGTGGTCCAAGCACACTACCTTGCGGAACTCCATGAGGGACGGTTCGTTCGCCCGACGTAAAAATGTCTTCACGTTTTGAGCTCATATTTATTCTACTAATTTGCGTTACTTGTTTTCTGTCATGTAGGTATGATTGTATTAGATTAAATATGTTACCTCTTATACCATATGCTTCAAGTTTACTAAGTAATGTATTATGTTGGACATAATCAAATGACTGGTGTATTTTTATCCACGTTTATCATAACTGTATGCAAGAAATCGTATATGGCTAAATTAATTGATTTTTTTTCCCTAAATCCTTTCTGTTCATCACATAGTATATGATTTTTTTTCCAAATATTTATTAAGTTCTCAAATTATCGAAAAATATAGCTATATATATTTTTCGATAATTTTTGATATGATTGGGATTAATGATATTGGCCTATAAAATTCAATTAGCCCCCTATCCTGCTTCTTAAATAACGGTTTTATTATGGATTTTTTTAGCGCATTCGGAAACATACCTTCACTGATGCTTAAGTTAATAATGTGGCTTATGGGCTCACATATTTCATGTGCTACAGTTTTAACAATTATTGTACATATACCATCGTATCCTGTTTGTATTTTTTAAGCCTGCTATAGTGTTTAGTATATCAAGTGTTGAACATGGTGCCATGAACATTGAGTCTTTTCTGACTAAAATACGTTTAGTGACTGTGGTTTCCGAGCTAGTTATAGATTCAATTTTATCTATAAAGTAATTGTTAAATATATTTACAATAATTTTTGGGTCAGTCACAGTTTCATTATTATATCTTATTTTGTCTATTGTGTTTTTTGGAATATTTAACTTTGATTGGTTTATTATTTCCCAAGTAATCTTAGTTTTATTATTAGATCTTTTAATTATATATATATATATATATATATTGTGCGCGTTGAGTTAAATAGATTTTTTTTGAGCAATTTTGAATAGCACTTAAATTTATTTTTATTAATTATTGTAGGATTTTGTCTATATTGCCATAACGATTTTCGCTTATTTTTGCTACATATTTTAATACCACGGGAGACCCAACTAGGCCTCCTTTTTACCTGTAAAAAGATGAGAGTTTCAGGAAACCACAAAGAAAACATCTCTGTGAAGGCATTGTAAGAAATGTTTGGGTCCTTAGCTTCACAAACTTTTACAAACTTAAGGCTTTTGAGGTAGGATTTAAATTTATCTATATTGTCTTGACTATAGTCTCGTCTAGTGGTCCGCCAACGATTTGCAGTCGTTGCGGTGCTAATGGGGCAATTGATTAGTTGTGCTGTATGGTCAGATAAAGCCAGTTCCAAAACCATAGCCTTACAACACTTATTAAAATTGTGCGCTAAATTATCGATGCACGTCTTGCTCTTTAAACGAGTAGGTTGACTAACAGATAATTTTAAATTAAAGTTTAATAATAAATTTTCGAATTCTAGTGTCTGTTTGTTTTTCTTCAGAATATCTATATTAAAATCACCTGCCAGAACAACATTTTTAAACGATTTTTTTATCAGAGCGGGTAATAATGCCTTTAGTCTATTCATAAATTCATCAAAATTACTTGGATTTGGTACCCGATATATGCATACAACTACAATTCTATTATTTATGAGTTCTACGGCGCAACATTCAAAAATACCTGTTATGGACAATTTTGCGATTTTCGGTAATTCCCTCCACTGATGACCGTTTTTTATTTATTTATTTATTTTATTTATACATCCATTTCAGGCATCACAGCCCATACAATACAAACAATTCAATATTAAAATAAATCCAGAAATACAAATATAATAAGTAAAATACAAATAATAACCAACTACATATACAAATATATTATGCAAATTTTAAAAATGTCAAAAATAAAGAAATAAAAAGTGAAAATATTTAATAGTATGCCCGCCTCTGAGTCATTTGTTTGTTTGTAAGTACATTAATCATATAACAATGGTTAATATATTGACAATCAAACCTATTCGCAAATACGCTCAGTATAGTGTTGGAGGTGATCCGGAGCCTGCGCCCCAGAGACGCGCACCGCTTTCGCATTGTCGTGTAAAAACAGTCGACACGGGCATCGGCAAACATACCCGATGCGCTGCAGTGCCGGGGCAGCCCCAACAACACCCTGAACGCATTATTATACTGTACACGGAGAGCGTTATACTGCTTCTGGGTATATGACACCCACAGGCCCGCCGCATACAGGGACATACAAAATGCTCTGAAAAGAGTTATTTTGACGGCCCCCGAGCAACGAACAAATCTGCGGGCAATCATATTGGCCCTCACAGACAACGCCCTCCGCTCTCTATCGATGTCCGCATCATCCCTCAGGTCAGAGGTCACGATATGCCCGAGATATTTAAACCGTTGGACTCTTTTTAATCCAACACCCAATAGGTATACTAGCCCCAACTCTTTTATTTTCTTTGCGACTATAACATGCAGCTAAACAGTAGTTAAGTGTATTGAGATGGACTTCATAGCCTTCCATCATAAAATGCTCCGTAATACATAATATGTCCACTAAGATATTTTTTTCAACTAATCCGTACAGACACACTGTGAGCAACTCAGACTACGCAAGGAAGCCTGCAATATTTTGGTGCATAATATAAAAAAAATAACTTTTTTTTTAAATTATAAACTAGCTCTCGACTGCAATCTCGCCTAATGGTAAGCAGTGATGCAATCGTTGATGGTAAAGCGCGCTAGTTTATTAAAACCATTCACTTAAAAAACTTAGTGAATAGGAAGGAAGACGGGGCTGTTGAGCGAGTTAAACCCAACAACACAACCAACGATGCTGCGCCAGAGGAAGATTGATGTGGAGACCCTCCACGACCAAACTCCCGACACAGCAACACTTGGCGCATCGTACCCGGCACACATCGCAACACAACTGCTCAGACCCGTCCTCCGTACGGCTTCACCAGACATCATGCCGGAACACGACGAATCGCTTGGCGGCAAGACTTTGTCTGGTGGGTGGTAACTTCTACCGGCAACCGATGTGGCCTACCACCGAGAAGAGTATTCTTAGGTGTCTTGATTTCATCTGTTTGATCCTTACCATCTAGTTTATAGACTACCTGATTGTCAGAGTCTAAGTTAACCTGGACATATTTGTTTACAAAGAACTTCTCACATTTATTTTGAATGGTTTGTTCATACTGAAATAATTGGAAATGATCATCATCATCTCAGCGTTCATCCCAGTCGCATCCGTAGCTTTTTCAGCTTTGGACTCTGGGGTCCGCTTTACCAGTCTAACTGCTGATTTTGGCTAAACTTCGATATTTTCCGTGAAGCGACTGCCGTCTGACCTCCACAACCCGAAGGCGATATCTAAGCATTGCAGCTAAACCAACTGTTAGACTTTTGAGGGCTCCAACAACCCGTAACGACTGTCACTAGATGTTCGTATGGCAACCGGGACCAACGGCTTAACGTGCTTTCCGAGGCACGACCAGACCAGTGCAAATATTCATATTCATGCATACAAATATTTGCACTGCGCGGGGATCGAACCCGCGCCTCCTTGCGCAATGGCCGCGTACGCTACCGCTACGCCACGGAGGCTGTCGAAATAATTGGAAATGATAATTTATACATAATATTTCTTCTAACAGTGATCTTGCAAGGTTTATTACAATTTTTTTTTCACTTAGTAATTCTCTAGTCTAATTCATATCCATATACCTAGATATAATATTTTTATACTTATACTTACACTAGCTTTCCGCCCGCGGCTTCGCTCGCGTGGAGACCGGTTATATCGCGCTTTTAGATTTCCCTCGTGAATATAATTTTTTTCCGGGATATAAAAGTACCCTATTATATAATCCGGACTTCTAACTTTACGTCTGCAAAATTTCAAAACAATCGGCTTAGTAGTTACGGCGTGAAAGCGGAACAAACAAACAAACAAACTCACTTTCCGATTTATAATATTAGGATATTTCGTGTACACATACAAATATTCCAGTAATCTCCCTTGGGAACTTGATGTTTTTTTAGGACCAAAAGTAGCCTATGTTACTCTCCATCTTTTCAAGTAACTGTATGCCAAAAATCAGGTCGATTGATTGCTTAGCTACGGCGTGAAGGAAGGACAAACAAACAAACAAACACACTTTCACATTTATAATATTAGTATGGATTACATTTTACTTACTTACATTACATTACATTTTTATACTTATTACAAATAAACCTAAGTAAGTAGTTCAATTCTTCGGGCTATGTCGGTTACTCTCGTTCTTCTGCGGATCTCCTCATTCCTGATTCGATCGCGCAGTGAAGCCCCAAGCATAGCCCTCTCCATTGCCCTTTGAGCGACTTTGAACCTTCTTATAAGGCCCATTGTTAGCGACCACGTCTCAATTCCATAAGTCATCACTGGCAACACACACTGGTCGAAGACTTTTGTCTTGAGACACTGCGGTATTTCGGACGAGAAGATTCTACGTAGAATTGCAACACTGAAGTGGCAATGGGCTGGACACGTTGCCCGTAGGACCGATGCCCGATGGGGCCGACGGGTTCTCGAGTGGCGACCACGCACCGGAAGACGTAGCGTGGGTAGGCTCCCGACAAGGTGGACCGACGACCTGGTGAAGGTCGCGGGAAACCGCTGGATGCGGGAGGCGCAGGACCGGTCGTCAAGGAGAACCTTGGGGGAGGCCTATGTCCAGCAGTGGACGTCTTTCGGCTGAAATGATGATGAAGTAGTTCAGCTTAGATTCATGTAAAAACTTGTTATTGGGTACTTCAGAGATGATAACATTTGTATTCGAAATTAATGCTAGCCAACGGTGCAGATGTATATCTATATCATAGAGATTTTTGTCACTGCACCCGCCTAAAACAATGACGTAGTCGTTTTTTGTCATGTTGCTGATTTTTCTTAACAGCATTGTTGTATTATTTTACGAACTGGTTAAGCTTCGGATTTACAGGTAAATATAATATTTTTGCCAATAATTTTTATGCCTGAATCTGCATAAAACAGAAATATAAGAGCAATCAGTATCATGATATATTGTTGCTTTCAAATAAAAGTAGGCGCCTTTATAGTACAAATACACGTAGGCGCCTTTATACTACAAATACACGTAGGCGCCTTTATAGTAGAAATTGTTTTACACTCATTCTGAACTTTCGTTATGTTGGCTGGCTGCAACACTGAACTCATCCGTTTCTCTCATGTACTGAAGAACAATACTCACTGACGTGTTTCTCAGCTCTATAAACAGTTGAAGTGCATTTTTTGTCTGGTTGCCAAATCTTTCGAGATTTTTGTGTATTTTTGTTACAAATGTTTAATTAAAACTTAGAAAGTGCTTAATGTTCTATATTTGGTTCTCATACGTTGTTTCAGCTGGCCCATTGTGCGAGGGCGGCTGTCGGTGGTTTTTCTAACCAGATCGCCTACCTCCATCTAGAACCGGATTATTTCCTTATTCCGAGTATCCGGCAGGTATCTCTCCACAACTGTGCTGTCATCTGCATACCCATAGATACCGGGCATCAGCAGATCGTTAATATGCAGCAGGAACAGAGTTGCAGAGAGAACAGACCCCTGAGGAATGCTGGCATTAGTCGACATGGGCTCAGATGACCATCCCTCGACAACAACTCGAAGGGACCGTTCAGTCAGGAAGGGAAATGCCGTACACTGAAAATGCGGTACTGAAAAGGCTAGCGTGCCATACCCGGCCATATTGTGCATCTAAATGACATTTTATTCACATCATTAGCTACTTTTTATTAAATACAGTGCTAACATTAATTGACACATTATTACTTCTTACCTGGCATAGGGGATGCCGTGATCAAGGAGGCGTTCCCTAATTAGGATTATCTCTAATGTGGATGCGTACCTAATTTTTCGTATAGGTACATATTAATGAAATCGTTTATTAAGCAAGTAGGATCACCGATCACTTTTACACGTCATGTTTTTTTTTTTAACTAGATGAAGCCGGCATTTCCTAACTGACTACCTCTGAGAAGAAATAGCCGAAACAAACTCTGGGATCATCGTCTTTTTTCAAGTCCAGACATTAAAAATGAGAATGTTTACAATAATTTACGTTATAATTACGCATATTGCTTAATAACAATGCTTAATAGAGCGAGCAGCTCAGTCCCAAGCTTTTTTGTCTTCTAAATAATCTGTGATTTTATAATACCCCTTTTTGCAAAATTTGGCCTTTATATAGTTTTTAAATCGTTTAATGGGTAAGTTTCGAATGTTAATAACTTACAATTACAAAACAACAAGTGTGTGATAAAATTATACATTTTAGGCATGTTTTTATGTTGCGCGTCAGTCTCGATTTAATAACGACCGGTTATCTCTACTCGGCAGTCGGCACGCACATGATCACTTGTCTCACACCAATTAATAGCAGCGAACTAATTACGAAACACACTATTACTATCAGTTGGAATCATTTTGAAGTTTATTGCTAACCATTGCTCCCTATGTTCAAAAATGTGTCTGTTCAACAACGTACAAATAACGCAATGAATGATGTTGTACTGTCAAAATGAAACCCATCGCTACTGATAGTGAGTTACGTGATTACCTGCTAGTCCATACATATTTTTTTTTTATTTTATTTTTTTTGTTAAAATTATAAACTAGCGCTTGACCGCAATCCCGCCCGACGGTAAGCAGTGACGCAGTCGTTGATGGTAAAGCGCACTAGTTTATTAAGAGCCTATTCACTCTAGCCTTGAAGACACTCAAATTGTAGTCCGACGGAAACACCGCCGCTGGCAAACTAATCCAGTCCCTCGATGTACGCGGTATAAAGGCGAAACGCTTCGTCCGGATCGTAATGGTATTAACAACGTAAGGGTGGAAACTCGCCGTACGACGGGTCGTCCAATGGTGGAACGGAGATGGAGGAATTAAATCATGCAATTCCTTCGCACACTCCCCAAAATGCATCCTATAAAAGACCGAAAGGCTGGCTACTCTACGCCTGTGCTCTCGGCTTTGGAGACCGTCTCGAGTTAAGTCAGGGTCACCAATAAGCCTCTTCGCCCGCCTCTCCACCGAATCCAAAGTGGCCAGGTGACACTTAGCAGCACCAGCCCAAATGTGGCTGCAGTACTCCACACACGAACGGACCTGTGCTTTGTACAACATTAGAAGCTGCCCTGGTGTGAAGTACTGCCGGACCTTTGCGGTAACACCAAGTTTTCTCTCCACACACGAACGGACCTGACCTATTTGCCAAATACATCTGAACACAAACATGGCGCGGGCGTCTCGCCTTCTTATGGACTACTCTAAATAAACGCCACCCTTGAACTGGATTCACTAAATATAAATTAACGCATTTGTTGTTTTAGTTTATTTGGAATATCAAGTTTAAAAACAAACTGCCTATTATGGTATTTTTATGTCATAAGAACAAATGACATTGCTTTCAGTTTCTTTAACAACAACAACATTCAGTCTTACTGACAAATAGATGAAGAACTTGAAATAACAAGCACTATTTCCTGCTGTCTTTAAATTCCACGTTTGTCAAGCCCTTATGTATATACCTACTTATCTAATACCTTAATCAGAATAATCATAAAGATAACTGTTATACGTACCTTATAAGGTACCTGTGATAAAAGAACAGGTAGCATACCGACATCAACATGTTTGTCATGTGCACTTTATTATTATATTATTTTATTAAAAATAATCTACAAGATCAAGTAGGTTGTGCTCAAAATAAACTATATATAAACGTGCTCTATACACAGTACATATATACTGTAGCGGAAATAAAAAGAATCACCGCATAGAAGATAAAACATAAGTGATGGTTTTGGAAAAGAGTATAAAAAATAAAATAAGTTTATTTCATCTCATCTTGGCTTACAATACATGTCAAGTGGTCTTCAATTACGCATAGAAATGCCTGTAGTTGGAGCCTCCGCTTATCTATTACATTATAAATACGTAAGCAACATAAACGAAAAAAAGAAAATATAAAATGCGATCAATTATATGAGTGCATGTGCATTTTTTTTTGCGTTTAATACGGCATACATAAGTTTATTAATTTTATTGTATAAAAAAACTGAGCATTTATTATATTGTCTGCTGGCAAATTCCGTTATATTTGTGGGCACGTTTAATATGCAGTGTTTGCAGTAGCAAAATATTCAAATATAAAAGTAACTAAGTAAAGTAAATCTAAATACACGAAGTTTTATTTCTTGACAAATTTGTTGGTCTAAAAGAAAAACGGGGAATCAGGAGAGTTTATATTAAGTTTAAGATAATTTCAGGATCTTATAGCGAATTTAACGAATTAGAGAATGGAATCAGAGTATGGAATCGTGTTTTAGTTTAGATAGAACTATTGAACAAAGATTTTAAAAAGAATTTATTATAAAATACATAAGCTAAGATATCTTGAGATGATAAAGGTCAAAAAAATATGGTTTTCTGTCGAAGTTTCCTGGAAGCAGGCAGGGGCGTGCACAGAGATTTTTTTGAAGGTATGCATACATATACCTACTACCCAAATCTCTGTGCTTATATATGGTAAAACTTAAAAAAAAGTAACGTAGACGTAGTTTCAATTTAACATAGTCGCGTACTTTTTCGCATGTCAACATTGAATTGATGTTTGTGCGTGGCTACAATGAACATCTAAGTATGTGATTGATGATATGAACAAGTCAAATAAATGATATACGTGGGGTGTTAGGTATTTTTTTTTTGCCCAAATGAATACAATGAAATCATCATCATCATCTCAGGGTTAATACCAGTCGCATCCAAAGCTTTGGAATCTGGGCTCCGCTTTTCCAGTCTAATTGCTGATTTTGGCAAAATTTCGACATTTTCCGTGAAGCGACTGCCGTCTGACTTGTGGGCTCCAACAACCCGTTACGACTGCCACTAGATGTTCGTATGGCAACCGAAACCAACGGCTTAACGGGCTTTCCGAGGCACGTCTGGTCGTGCCAGTGCAGTGCAAATATTCATATTCCTGCATACAAATATTTACACTGCGCGAGGATCGAACCCGCGCCTCCTTACGCAGCGGCCGCGTTCGCTACCGCTACGCCATGGAGGCTGTCAAAATACAATGAAATGGTATTACTAACTGAACTGTAAATAAGTAATAATTTATTTCTCAAAAAACTAAAAAAATATATTTTACTATCTATAAATTAAATCAACGCACCTATCTATTTTTAAATAACTCTGTAAAAATTAAATATATATAAGATCGTTGTGAAATCGCTAAAAGTTCTTTTAAAATGGAAATATAGACAAATCTTTCATAAACATGCGTAATGCACTACTCATTGGAATCATAACTATTAAATTTTGCTAATTTGTAAACTTCAGGAAAATTATTACAATATAAAGTATAGTATTGAAATTCAAAAGCAAGTAGGTAGAAAAACTTAAGGTCTTTTAAGTTTTTATAACGACGAACTGTCAATGCCGTGTTTTAAAATAATATACCTACACGAGAAACAAAACAATTTATTTGTGTGTACACACTACACAGCCTGCTAACCACATATAATTATCATAATACTTTTTATAAAGACAACCTTTCTTTTGTGTTAAACCAAAAACTCTAAAATAAATCAATATTCAATTCCGCTTAAAACAACCAATATAGGTACATATTTAACCAAATACACCAATAATGAAACAACATAAGCTGCTAAAATAAAAAGGTATTTGAACGAACAACAATCATGCTATATTTCTGAACTTCTTAAATTCGTCGCATTATTAGAAGCTGTGCTTATCGTGCCCTTAAAAGCCAATGAAATTTCACGCACACGTACACAACAATTTAGGCACACAAGCAAATAATTTTATACACAGACAGATACGGAAGAGGCACATTTTGTAACTGCTTACGCCGCTACGAGAAGTGGCGCGAGCGTCGCGACGAAGGCCAGTGATGTTTCGTAGTTAGCACTAGGCCCAATAGATGGCAGTGTTATCACTAACTGATTAACAAAGTATTTCAGTTTTACGTTTGTAGTATATAAATTATTATATATTTTTTTAGAAAACTATTAGGGTATGCAGAGCTTTTCTGCTTGTATGGAGCGCACGCGCCTGGAAGCAGGCGAAGGTGCACGAAGTTCAGGAGCTAATGCCACGCGGAACCTGAAGTGCAGAATTACTCTACAGCAGGATTGATGATCCAGGCCTGCATGTTTAGCGCAGTGGTTAAACCATTTTTAAGACAATACAGTCTAGCTCTAGCACTATTTTAAATAATAAATTAGACCTGTACCCATTATCAAGGGACATTGAGACAATAGAGTTAAACTCTAGCAGAAATATAAATCTAGATCCATCTATATCACACCCATTAAATTTTAATTTTCATAATATAATCAGTAATAATAGCCTTAAAATTGTTCACCAAAATATACAGGGTGTGATAAATAAACAATTAGAATTGGAGTTGTTCATGAACTGTAGTTATATTGATATTGTTTGTCTTACTGAACATTGGTTAAAAGCCCATCAGTTCATGTTCAGCTTTAATAACCATCGGATTGCTAGCTCATTCAGCAGAGTGAATATGATAAGGGGTGGCTCCCTAATAATTGTTCGTAACAATATGAAATTTAAAGAACGGGCTGATATTGTAAGCCTCTCTGTTGAGCGAGTTATTGAAATTGCTTGCATCGAGCTTGAGCAGTTCATTGTAATAAGTGTCTACAGGCCCCATGTGCTTCCTATGATATTTTTGAAAAATATTTGGAGGAAGTTTTATTAAAGACTTGTCATAGTAACAAAACAGTTGTTGTCTGTAAAGACTTCAACATTAATGTTCTAGAGAAATCAGCTACAGTTAGTAAATTTATGTCATTATTCAAGTCTTATAATTTGTACGCAAGATTCTTTGAGCCGACTAGAATAACTGCCACAAGTGCCACCTGTTTAGACAACATTTTTACTAACTTAAGACCTTCTGACCATATAATTATAAATGAGTTAGACTCTGATCACTGTGGCCAGTTAGTTACTTTTCCTCAGAAAAGTGAAGTCAGAGCTCAAAGAAAACTTGTGAGTTTTGTTCCTGTAAATGAAAATCGTTTAGGACAATTTAAAAATAATTTAATTGAAAAGTTACCGGGCTTGCCTCATCACACCAACCCGGATCATGCGTATAGTGAACTATTTAACCTGATTCATTGTGAATTTATGAAAGTTTTCACAAAAAAAACATTGCCTGTTAGTGACCGCCTTATATTTAGTGACTGGGCAACCCCAGGTATTTATAAAAGCCGGGAAAAAATGTATGAATTGTATCAAGAAAAAACATATAACCATGATGAAACTTTTCAAGAATTTGTTAAATATTATTCAAAAACGTTTAAAAGAGCCTGTTCCTCAGCAAAAGCCATACACATTAAAAATAAAATAAAATCTTCTGGAAATAAAATCAAAACAACTTGGCAAATTATAAATTCTGAAACTGGAAGAAGCAAAGAACAAAATCGCGATTTCCATCTTAAAATTAACCATGTAGATATAAAGGCGGACTTGGAGGTAGCAACTGAGTTTGAGAATTTTTTTACTAATATTCCAAAAACAACTATAAAAACTTTGTCTTCTTCCTCCACTTCTGCTTACGCCATACTAGAAGAATGTGTTCCAGAATGTGACAAACACTTTGAATTTACGTTTGTGACTGCTAAAGATATTATAGAATCTTTTAAGGATCTTGATGTAAAGAGAACTGCTGATCATTGGGGTTTGTCAGTATATACTGTAGCTTCGATAATAGATGTTATCGCACCTTTCTTGGCATTTGTTTTTAATTCTTGTGTCACATCTGGTATATTTCCTGATTTGATGAATCTTAGCAAAGTAATTCCACTGTTCAAATCTGGTAGTTCAACTGATCCCACGAATTTTCGGCCAATTTCGATATTACCAACTTTGAGCACAATGTTTGAAAAAATAATTTTGAAACAGTTGTTGAGGCATTTTAACTTACATAATTTATTGCACGTGAAACAAATTGGTTTTACAAAGGGTCGTTCAACTACAGATGCGGCCGTGGCGTTGCTAAAGAACATATTTGGGGCCTGGGAGGAATCGCAAGATGCTCTTGGTATTTTTTGTGATTTGTTCAAGGCCTTTGATTGCGTACATCATGACACTCTTATTAGGAAATTGTACCATTATGGTTTAAGGGATAGAGCTCTCGACTTTCTGACTTCTTATCTGAATAATCGAATTCAGAGGGTTGATGTTAATGGCAAGAGATCTGCAGGATCTGTGGTTACCGTGGGCGTTCCGCAGGGCTCAATTCTAGGTCCATTCTTGTTTTTAATCTATATTAATGACTTACCTCATCACGTGAGGGATAATCACTGTTTACGCTAGTTTGTCGATCGGGTCCGATTGTCAGTTAGTCGAGTTGATAGATGCCCGATCGGTACGGGCTAGCGTAATTAGTATTGTCAATGGCGACGCGCGGCCGCCATTATTAACACAACGTCTTGAGACCCCGTCGCGTACGGGGTCCGTTGCTAAAAACACAATGTTTTGGGACCGCGCCGGCAGCGGCCGTTGCTTGAACTCTTGACGAATAATCATCGCGTGCGTGGCACGTTCGGTCGAATGATTTTCGGGAAATAAATAACGCAACGTTTTGAGACCTCGTCGCGTAGGGTCCGTTGCTAAAATCCTTGACGAAATACTCGCGCGCGTGGCGCGTTCGGACGAGTGAATTTCGGGAATAAATACCACCGGCCGCGTTTTGAATAGTTTGTCGCGTTTGTTGCCCGTGTTTTGAAGTATTTACTTGAATTATAAAACGTAACAGTGCCGTCTGTAAATTGAGTTGAATTTGAATCGGAAACGTGGTTTCATTGGCGATCTTTGTCGGGCGTGATTGACACTGCTAAATAACTTCTTACGTTGGTGAGCTTTGGTGCCCTATTAAGGGAAACTTGGTGTGTCGACTGGTATGGGACAGTCAGTGAATTTGAAGACATCGGTCGTCATCGTAGTCGACGCGCGCGCGTCGATTCTCCGGACTTCACTTCACGACGGAGCACACTGGGTCCCGAGGTGAGTGCCTTAGATTTATTGGGGAGTGGTAGGAGATTAATTTACTTGTGGTATAAGCCGACCTTGTTTGTTGGATAAGCCGTGACAAATGCGCGGTAGATGGGCGCGCTGTACTGTTCGCGGATGACACTTCTCTTATTTTTAAAGTCAAGCGTCAGCTAGCCAATTTTGACGAAGTTAACAATGCACTTTCTAAAGTTGTCCATTGGTTTAATGTAAATAACCTTCTTTTAAATGAAAAAAAAACTAAAGTCATTAAATTTTCTACGCCAAATGTCAGGCAGCTAAGTACCAATGTTCAACTGAATGGAGTAGAGTTGATCCCTGTCGAGTCGACAGTTTTTCTTGGATTGACTATTGACGCCAAGTTGCAATGGGGTCCTCACGTTGAGAAGCTGTCGGGTAGACTCAGTTCCGCCGCCTTTGCTGTTAAGAAAATTAGACAGATAACTGATGTGGATACAGCCAGAATTGTTTATTTTAGTTATTTTCATAGTCTAATGACTTATGGGATTCTTCTCTGGGGAACTTGTGCGGACATCAATAGCATCTTTGTTTTACAGAAAAGGGCTGTTCGAGCCATTTACAACCTTGGTCCTAGAGATTCTCTTAGAGAGAAATTCAGAGAGGTGGACATTCTGACTGTAGCTTCACAGTATATATTTGAAAATCTTATGTACGTACATAAAAATATATCGGCTTTTAAGAAAATAAGCGATATTCATAATATAAATACCAGGAACAAACACAATCTTGCTGTACATCACACTCGTCTCCACAGAGTAGGCAACTCATTCATGGGTCAATGTATACACTTTTACAACAAGCTTCCCATGGACATTCGAAACTTACCCATTAAACGATTTAAAAAGTATATAAAGGCCAAACTTTGCAAAAAAGGGTATTATAAAATCACAGATTATTTAGAAGACAAAAAAGCTTGGGACTGAGCTGTTCGCTCTGATAAGCATTGTTATTAGCAATATGCGTAATTATAAGGTAAATTATTGTAAACATTCTCATTTTTAATGTCTGGACTTGAAAAAAGACGATGATCCCTGAGTTTGTTTCGGCTACTTCTTCTCAGAGGTAGTCAGTTAGGAAATGCCGGCTTCATCTAGTTAAAAAAAAAATATATGACGTGTAAAAGTGATCGGTGATCCTACATGCTTAATAAACGATTTCATATCATTTCATTTCATTTCATTGACTGCTGCGCTGCGTGTCGCGGGTTCGTTTCCCGCACGGAGCAAATATTTGTAAGACTTACAATTAGTTGTTCCGGCTCTGGCTGTATGTGTACGTGAGTTTATATGTTTGTCAAAGCATCCACGATACAGGAGAAATTATAAGAGTAGGGCAAAATATATTTTTTTTTAAATAATAATTATAATAATAATTTGCACCTCCAAGACTAGTTGGATGATCCGGTATCCAAGAAAGAGACCAAGCACCCTAGCTAGCTCTGTACCTAACATAAGGTGTACGATAAATAATAAGGTGACAGACCAGAGACAAACGAGAAGGGTTCGCTAACAGAGAAGAAGAAGGGAAATTAATAGAAAAACAAAATACACCAGCAGGTAATTGTGTATCTATAGCAATGGGTTTTATTTTGACAGTTCGACAACATTAAATGCATTATTAACTTTGTTGAGCAAACATATTTTTTTAACAATATGCTTCAAAATGATACCAATTGATGGTAATCGTGTGTTACGAGGTGTCACCAGATAGTGTGTGTGAGTGTCGTCAGTGTATGATGTAATGATCGACATCACTATTTAACCAATACACGTTGACAGGAGTCAGTCTCTGGATGTGTAGTATCAGAACATTTGGGAACAGATTACGAGGAAAATATATTATTCCAGGTCAAAATAGACGGAACTGTTGTCGGTTGCATAAAGCGCAGAGTTGTCTCAAATGCCACGAACAAGGTCTTTTAACAACATATTTATAAATAAAAGTGATCGCGAGTCACCTTGCACATTGCGGTGTCGTACCAAACTGTTGTTCTTAACCACAACTTGACACTCGTCGACATAAACACATGTCAGTCTATATTGTTCCCACTGCTGGGTGCTGGGACACAGGACTGCTCCTGTCGGTGAGAGGGAGTAGAGGTAGGTAGGAGGTACACGTCACATGTCTTCGAAATTTTTAAGGCTCTAGGACATACTGGTTTCCTCACGATGTTTTCTTTCACCGTTTTGAGAGCATTGGTGATGAAATAATGTTTAAAAAGTTAAGCGCTTAATGGGGTTTGAACCTACGACCTACAACTACTCTCTTGACACTCGTACACACATAGGTACACATATGAGTGGCTCTCGTGCCCAAGTAGTTCCTCCCGCGCTCATCCATAGTTTCTACACAATAATGCGGAAACGATGCGTATTCTTGGCCCGTAGGATGCGGGGCAGCGTCAACAGCATCTTAGCTACCATAGCTGGCCGGATGGACTGTCAGTTTGTAAACCACTGTTGGAAGGTTTCGGCTGGGTCTGTCACATCGCAGTAATGACGACACGGTCGATGGTTTGATTCTCGCACGAAACAAAAATTTGTATGGCCTACAAATTATTTCGCTTTGTTTTGTTTGTTTCGCACATCGTTGTATTTTCTTATAAACTATGTTACAAAAGTATGAACAAACAACTAACATGGTTTATAAGCATATTTTTATTAACACTATAAGTCTTATTGCTTGAATTAAATAAATAAATAAAAATATACGGATGACCACTGACCGTCTTGACGTTAAAGTGTTGAGGACGGCTGTTATTCGTGGAGCTTGGCAAACGTTACGAGTCGGCAGAAGCCTGTGAGACTGACAACCAGTCTAACCAAGGGTAGGTATCGTGTTACGATCTTACCCAACAAGGGAACTATAAAGATCAGGTAGGGAGGCGGTCCACGTAAATACTGACATTCTCCTGGAAGTCGATACCAATATGATTGACAAAGGCTAGACTGATGTGAAACATACGACACAGCTCAGGTCACCCCGCGACCTGCACACCGACGTGCTGCTATGTGCGGCTTATAATTATAAAATAATTGGTTGGTTCTTGGTTCCGTACCGTTATAATAGACATTTGAAAGTTTCGAAGACCTTCAACTGAATACGTAAAACCCATTTATGTGTATTTATATCAAACAAATTTAAGTTTTTTACGTTCAAGGTCTCAAACACTAACGTATATAGATTTGTCCAAATACGGGACCCAAGCCTTCGACCTTGATCACAGGAGGCACTCGCGTCAAGTAATAGATTCTCAAACTCTCACCTTGCACCAACCTACGTCTGAAATATTTGTCAAAAAACCCGGTTTTCAAAACATGTCCTTAATAAGGTAAATCTAATTATAACTCCATATTTGTAAGTATGCCGACAATACATATTGTAAATAAGTTGTAAGTAGTAGCAGGCCGAAGTGTGGACTGGTGGCCAGGCGGGTAGACTAGGTTTGCCACGTGACCGGCGTGATACTATCGGAGTGTGGGTGATACAACCGCTACAACTCTGCCTCAACTATAAGTGACACGAGGTGTGATAATGTTTGTCACGTGACCGGCGTGATACTATCGGAGTGTGGGTGATACAACCGCTACAACTCTGCCTCAACTATAAGTGACACGAGGTGTGATAATGTTTGTCACGTGACCGGCGTGATACTATCGGAGTGTGGGTGATACAACCGCTACAACTCTGCCTCAACTATAAGTGACACGAGGTGTGATAATGTTTGTCACGTGACCGGCGTGATACTATCGGAGTGTGGGTGATACAACCGCTACAACTCTGCCTCAACTATAAGTGACACGAGGTGTGATAATGTTTGTCACGTGACCGGCGTGATACTATCGGAGTGTGGGTGATACAACCGCTACAACTCTGCCTCAACTATAAGTGACACGAGGTGTGATAATGTTTGTCACGTGACCGGCGTGATACTATCGGAGTGTGGGTGATACAACCGCTACAACTCTGCCTCAACTATAAGTGACACGAGGTGTGATAATGTTTGTCACGTGACCGGCGTGATACTATCGGAGTGTGGGTGATACAACCGCTACAACTCTGCCTCAACTATAAGTGACACGAGGTGTGATAATGTTTGTCACGTGACCGGCGTGATACTATCGGAGTGTGGGTGATACAACCGCTACAACTCTGCCTCAACTATAAGTGACACGAGGTGTGATAATGTTTGTCACGTGACCGGCGTGATACTATCGGAGTGTGGGTGATACAACCGCTACAACTCTGCCTCAACTATAAGTGACACGAGGTGTGATAATGTTTGTCACGTGACCGGCGTGATACTATCGGAGTGTGGGTGATACAACCGCTACAACTCTGCCTCAACTATAAGTGACACGAGGTGTGATAATGTTTGTCACGTGACCGGCGTGATACTATCGGAGTGTGGGTGATACAACCGCTACAACTCTGCCTCAACTATAAGTGACACGAGGTGTGATAATGTTTGTCACGTGACCGGCGTGATACTATCGGAGTGTGGGTGATACAACCGCTACAACTCTGCCTCAACTATAAGTGACACGAGGTGTGATAATGTTTGTCACGTGACCGGCGTGATACTATCGGAGTGTGGGTGATACAACCGCTACAACTCTGCCTCAACTATAAGTGACACGAGGTGTGATAATGTTTGTCACGTGACCGGCGTGATACTATCGGAGTGTGGGTGATACAACCGCTACAACTCTGCCTCAACTATAAGTGACACGAGGTGTGATAATGTTTGTCACGTGACCGGCGTGATACTATCGGAGTGTGGGTGATACAACCGCTACAACTCTGCCTCAACTATAAGTGACACGAGGTGTGATAATGTTTGTCACGTGACCGGCGTGATACTATCGGAGTGTGGGTGATACAACCGCTACAACTCTGCCTCAACTATAAGTGACACGAGGTGTGATAATGTTTGTCACGTGACCGGCGTGATACTATCGGAGTGTGGGTGATACAACCGCTACAACTCTGCCTCAACTATAAGTGACACGAGGTGTGATAATGTTTGTCACGTGACCGGCGTGATACTATCGGAGTGTGGGTGATACAACCGCTACAACTCTGCCTCAACTATAAGTGACACGAGGTGTGATAATGTTTGTCACGTGACCGGCGTGATACTATCGGAGTGTGGGTGATACAACCGCTACAACTCTGCCTCAACTATAAGTGACACGAGGTGTGATAATGTTTGTCACGTGACCGGCGTGATACTATCGGAGTGTGGGTGATACAACCGCTACAACTCTGCCTCAACTATAAGTGACACGAGGTGTGATAATGTTTGTCACGTGACCGGCGTGATACTATCGGAGTGTGGGTGATACAACCGCTACAACTCTGCCTCAACTATAAGTGACACGAGGTGTGATAATGTTTGTCACGTGACCGGCGTGATACTATCGGAGTGTGGGTGATACAACCGCTACAACTCTGCCTCAACTATAAGTGACACGAGGTGTGATAATGTTTGTCACGTGACCGGCGTGATACTATCGGAGTGTGGGTGATACAACCGCTACAACTCTGCCTCAACTATAAGTGACACGAGGTGTGATAATGTTTGTCACGTGACCGGCGTGATACTATCGGAGTGTGGGTGATACAACCGCTACAACTCTGCCTCAACTATAAGTGACACGAGGTGTGATAATGTTTGTCACGTGACCGGCGTGATACTATCGGAGTGTGGGTGATACAACCGCTACAACTCTGCCTCAACTATAAGTGACACGAGGTGTGATAATGTTTGTCACGTGACCGGCGTGATACTATCGGAGTGTGGGTGATACAACCGCTACAACTCTGCCTCAACTATAAGTGACACGAGGTGTGATAATGTTTGTCACGTGACCGGCGTGATACTATCGGAGTGTGGGTGATACAACCGCTACAACTCTGCCTCAACTATAAGTGACACGAGGTGTGATAATGTTTGTCACGTGACCGGCGTGATACTATCGGAGTGTGGGTGATACAACCGCTACAACTCTGCCTCAACTATAAGTGACACGAGGTGTGATAATGTTTGTCACGTGACCGGCGTGATACTATCGGAGTGTGGGTGATACAACCGCTACAACTCTGCCTCAACTATAAGTGACACGAGGTGTGATAATGTTTGTCACGTGACCGGCGTGATACTATCGGAGTGTGGGTGATACAACCGCTACAACTCTGCCTCAACTATAAGTGACACGAGGTGTGATAATGTTTGTCACGTGACCGGCGTGATACTATCGGAGTGTGGGTGATACAACCGCTACAACTCTGCCTCAACTATAAGTGACACGAGGTGTGATAATGTTTGTCACGTGACCGGCGTGATACTATCGGAGTGTGGGTGATACAACCGCTACAACTCTGCCTCAACTATAAGTGACACGAGGTGTGATAATGTTTGTCACGTGACCGGCGTGATACTATCGGAGTGTGGGTGATACAACCGCTACAACTCTGCCTCAACTATAAGTGACACGAGGTGTGATAATGTTTGTCACGTGACCGGCGTGATACTATCGGAGTGTGGGTGATACAACCGCTACAACTCTGCCTCAACTATAAGTGACACGAGGTGTGATAATGTTTGTCACGTGACCGGCGTGATACTATCGGAGTGTGGGTGATACAACCGCTACAACTCTGCCTCAACTATAAGTGACACGAGGTGTGATAATGTTTGTCACGTGACCGGCGTGATACTATCGGAGTGTGGGTGATACAACCGCTACAACTCTGCCTCAACTATAAGTGACACGAGGTGTGATAATGTTTGTCACGTGACCGGCGTGATACTATCGGAGTGTGGGTGATACAACCGCTACAACTCTGCCTCAACTATAAGTGACACGAGGTGTGATAATGTTTGTCACGTGACCGGCGTGATACTATCGGAGTGTGGGTGATACAACCGCTACAACTCTGCCTCAACTATAAGTGACACGAGGTGTGATAATGTTTGTCACGTGACCGGCGTGATACTATCGGAGTGTGGGTGATACAACCGCTACAACTCTGCCTCAACTATAAGTGACACGAGGTGTGATAATGTTTGTCACGTGACCGGCGTGATACTATCGGAGTGTGGGTGATACAACCGCTACAACTCTGCCTCAACTATAAGTGACACGAGGCGTGATAATGTTTTCGTCTTCTTCTTCTTAGCCTATAGAGGTCCACTGCTGGACAAAGGCCTCCCCCAAGGCTTTCATTGCATTGGGGGGCATTGACATATTCCCCCCCGCTTGGCAGGCGGAGAGGGGATTGCAGTAATTTGTTGTTCCACAGGAGAAGCGTTGCTGCCCACTTCTCCGGTAAGAGTTGCCTTAGTCGCCTCTTACGACATCCACAAGAGGATATGTTTTGGTACTAGGTATTCTAAGACCGGTACCACACGGGACACGAGGCACGTGATGGTGTGTTACCTGTTAACTGCGAAAGTAACTAACTGGATGTAGTTTCATAGATAGATCAGGAGTTAGAACATGTGAGGAGAACATGGGATCAGTGTTAGAGTTCCCTATTACTAACACTGACTATCTGCCATAAAGTGTATCTCACGAACAGCTAGACTTTTGAAATGTTCACAGATGAAATATGTATATCATCTGTTGCCGTTATGGTAATAAATAACTACAACTAAATACGAAATAAATATATATTTTGTATAGATAACTACTAAAGAACTTTGACAGACTGTAGTGGCTTGATGAAGTGAAGTCTGCACACTACAAACTACTTAACACAGCTTACTTAGCACAGGGTATTATTGTTAAAGAGAAAACAAATCATATTGTTTTATATACAAGACAAGAGCGCGTCATGCGCCAAATAACATGTTCTTGTGTGTTAACATGTTCTGCACCGACGTGTGCTGTGCTTCGCAATCAACCACTCGCACAATGTGCTCTCAAGTGTTGCAACCGACATTAAGCTATTAGTGCTTCTACAGAGCCTGTGTGACACTGGGAATGCTTTATTTTCCAGAGCTAGTATAGGACTGAAGCCACTTTCTTCTTCAAAGCCTCTGTACGAATGAGGCTACTTTATTGTTATTGTCGCATAAAAGTCACCTGTTTTTACCTGAAAAAGCATACTAGAAGTAGTATAGAACCATGGAAGCCTCAGCAACGCTCTAAACGTCTATACTGGTTATGAAAGTAAAGCCGACCCACAGGCTGCTGCTATAAATAGTTTCACAGAGGGCCTTGCATATTGTCAATTTAACATCTACTGAACACTTACGAAATCTGCGAGCTAGTATGTCATCCTTACAGCTTGCAACTGACGCCTGCTAACCTGCGAGCATGACGGTTGTCAGACACTAAAAACACAAAGTGCGACCGCGGACAGAACAGACCGAGTGACAAGGGCTCTGATCACGTCAGAGGAACTCTAAGCAAAGGCAGGAGTGGGTTTTAGCCGGTAGGAGTCCGGCACTGCCCAGACTGGTTCATTAGTGAGGCAGTCTGGGCGTCCATGAGGATTTCCCACTCCTGGTATTCAAAAAAAAAAAAAAAACCTGCGATCATGCAGCATGGTGACATGCTGGCTCGAAGGTCTAGGGCTTGTATGAACTTTCTTGAGTTGAGGTTGAATCTCACTTTGACCTGAAATTGACCTTCAGTTTATTTCACATTTCTACTTTTATTTAGATTATGATATTTTCATTTTGCCTACTTTGCTTTTTAATTTTTTTAATCTCAAATTATGACATTTAATAATAACAAAGTAGGTATTATTATACGAGTATATATTTTAAGATAGGTACGCGATATACAGCGCCCGTAACTCACGGATGAGGACACTCCCTCAGAAGGATACCGCGTGGAGCGTGTCAACTGTAATTAAAAAATTTAATTATATTCCATTTTGGAAATTTATTATTTATAGCGCGCGATCAAATTTGACCCCAGTTTTCTACCTCCCTGGGAAGAACCACGGCACCTACTAGTAAGTGCGCAACACGACTGAACATTCCGCTACCACACTGGTCGCTGACGACAAACTGAACATTCTCATGTAAGTGCTATGTTCCTAATGTGACCTGCAACTAACATTATTGATATCCTCATTTCTGCTAATTTGTGTCTTTAACAATTTACTACTTTGCACGAATATTATTTATTTACGTAGGCGCAATAAGGAGGAATGAGGATAATAGAAGTTAGGAATGATTAGAGTATGAATTTCGATGACTACAAAACTGGTGTGACTAATACATCGAATAGAATACTCTTTATTATGTACACCATACAAATTATAGAAAATGAATAGTAAGATTTTACAAAGGGTGACACAATGGGCGGTCTTATCGATAACAGCGATTCTTTTACAGACAACCTTTGGTTGGAATACCATGGGGGTGAAGACTTTCTCGGTGGTAGGCTATAACATCGGCTACCGGCAGAACTTACCACCCACTAAAGTCTTGCCGCCAAGCGATTCGTCGTGTTCCGGCATGAAGTCTGGTGAAGCCGCACGGAGGATGGCTCTGAATCTGAAGGAAATGAAAAAATCTGATGGAGCTGTGTTGCGATGTGTGCCGGGTACGATACGCCAAATGTTGTTGTGTCGCGAGTTTGGTCGTGAAGGGTCTCCACATCAATCACCCTCTGGTGCCGCATGCCAATGAAGTGTTGTTGGGTTTAACATTGCATCACCTCGCTCAATTACCATCTTCCTTCCTGGGACTGGAACAATTTGCCAGCGACGGTGTTTCCAGACTACAATTTAGTGTTTTCAAGGGTAGAGTGAATAGGCTCTTAATAAACTAGCGCGTTTGATGACCCGGTGAAGGTTGTGGGAAGCCGATGGATGCGGGTAGCACAGGACCGGTAGTCGTGGAAAACCTTGGGGGAGGCCTTTGTCCAGCAGTGGACATCTATAGGCTGAAGAAGAAGAAAAAACTAGCGCGCTTTAGTATCAGCGACTGCCTCACTGCTTACCATCAGGCTGGATTGCAGTCAAGCACTAATTTACAATTTAAAAAAAGAGACAAATAGTGTAGGTAGCCTATGGTGTACTATTTACATTATACTGGAGCGATACCTAACCTACAACGCTACATGTGAACAACGCGTCATACTGACGTCATGTAAATCCTGCATCTCGCAAGCAGAGTTTACAGAAAAAGAGTGAGCACGTATAGATGTTCACGACATAATCCGATGCGCAAATGCCCGTCAGACAATACCAGTCTGGTCAGAGGATCCTCTCTTTTGTATGGAGGATGAGTGAACTTTACTCCCTGTTCCTCATGCCTCTAAAATACAATACATATTATATATGTATGTAGTTATATAAAGAGTATCAAACTGTATTAAATAAATATAATATGCATCTATTAAAAAACATCAAACAAAGAGCAGGAAAGTGCTTTTATGTCATATTTTTAAAAATGGATAAAGATTGAGAACGCCTTACTGACTGCTTGAACAATAAATGATTTATCACAGAAACTAGTGGCATGCATCAGCATCTCTAGTCTCAGGTTTTCAGACGGCCTCAGATATCTGGCATGTGTGTCATGAAAGGACTTGAACGTTCTTTAAGGTAAGAGGGGTTTTTATTAAACAAAATACTGTAGAGCTAAAGGTAAGGCAAAACATTGACATTGAAACGCTCAAATGTTGCTTTGAACACGCGCGGTTTGTTTCGCCTCGCTACTACATGTTGCGACGTGGATGTAGAGTGTCGTTGCTTAATTACCCAAAAATAAATTAAATAATTCTTCTAAAACATTAAAAAAGTATCACAAAAATATTCGATCGAAAAAGTAGTGCAAGTGACTGAAAACATAGAAGTAATATGTTTAAGACATTCATAAAACATGCGACTACGTGTTACCGGCAACAAGTCTTTACCATAAATACGAGTAGTTTAGCTCCTAACGCGCTGCACTCAATGTCCTTTATGAATTTAGAAAATACATTTTAGATAAACTTGGAACGAGTCGCGGCTGTCCCTTTAGTAGAGGTGAAGTCTCCAAGCAGGGCGTACTGCGTACCAACAGTGATCCTGCGACGACTTGACACACTGTGAGATGGAGACTGTGTGGTGTTTGCTGCTGCTGGCGGCACCGGCGGTGCTGGCTAGAGATGTTACCGGTATGTTTCAGATAGATCGTTACTGTTCTTTTATTTTTTAAGATACCCACTAAGAATTTCTCCTGTATCGTGGATGGGTTTACAAAAATTTTAACTTACACAAATAGCCAGATTGTTTCAATATAGATATTGAAACAAAAAATAAAATGTTAAAAAATATTTTTGGTTAAAATAAAATTATAATAAACTAGCTTTCCACCCGCGGCTTCGCCCGCGTTAACTTCGGTTATATCGCGCTTTTTAGATTTCTCTCGGGAATATCAAATTTTTTCGGGATAAAGGTACCCTATTATTTAATCTGGACTTCTAACTTTACGTCTGCAAAATTTCAAAGCAATCGGTTCAGGAGTTACGGCGTGAAAGTGGTACAAACAAACTCACTTTCCGATGTATAATATTAGTAAGGATATATTTGGTGTACACATACAAATATTCCAGTAATCTCCCTTGGGAACTTGATGTTTTTTAGGACCAAAAGTAGCCTATGTTACTCTCCACCTTTTCAACAAACTGTATGCCAACAATCAGGTCGATCGATTGCTTAGCTACGGCGTGAAGGAAGGACAAACAAACAAACAAACACACTTTCACATTTATAATATTAGTATGGATATCTTGTTATTCTATATACTACATCTTTATTTCAACGTTGTGTGTTTCCCGTTGGAAGATTTGTGTATTTCCGATTACAGCACCTAAACATGCCTAAACATTTGTTTAGCTCGTAGTCAGCTTACCCTTGTAGTATACTGCCATTACTTTTGAATGAAGCACCAGTGGATAGTGATAGTGGATAGTGCAGGTCGAGACTTGAGAGCATGCAGTCACGTTGCCGGTCGACCTGCAGCTGTTCCTTCCAAACGTATAATCTATACTAATATATAAAGCTGAAGAGTTTGTTTGTTTGAACGCGCTAATCTCAGGAACTACGGATCCGATTTCAACAATTCTTTTCATTTGTGTTGGATAGTCTATTAATGCAGGAAGGCTTTAGGCTATATAACATGACGATGCGACCAATAGGAACGGAGCATACTCAACTCCACGCGAACGAAGTTCCTGAGATTACCGCGTTCAAACAAACAAACTGTTCAGCTTTGTATATTAGTATAATCATATATTAGAGTATAGATAAAGACAATTGAAAAACTTGAAAGAATGAAATCTAATATATTATATAATATTATTATCCATCTAATCTCTTCACCACCTGTAGTTGACTGGTAGAGAATGCCTAAGGCATTAAGTCCGCCTCTGTACAATTCATATGCGAAAAAATAAATAAATAAATATTGTGAATGTGTAAACTAAGTGACGGATGAGCTGATAATGGCACATTAACATGCGGCTATTTATCTATTTCTCTAAATGTACAAACATTAACATGCGGCTCCTTATATATTTCTCTAAAGGTACAAACAGGACCTTATAATTAAGATTGCACGGTCTCTATGTCTGTCACCAGGCTGTGTCTCATAAGCCGTAATAGCTAGACAGTTGCAATTTTTACATATGATGTACATCTGTTGCCACCAAACAGCGAATACTAAAAATATTTTTTTTTACAATGCTGCAGAAACGGTCGGGTTCTACTCGCACTGAGCCGGTTTTATTTTACATTATTTTCATTATTATTCACTAATTGCTGTACGTTTAAGAAAATAATTAAACAGCCTTCTCGTGGATTACGATGACAAGTTAAAGATTTTATTTAAACCAATTAATTTTCAAGTTAATCAAGGCATCCAGCAGAAACTTTTTATGTTCACTGCGACCTTGGTGAACTTGGTGAGACTCCGAAGTACCCCCAGCCCCACGTATGTCAGTAGTAGCACCTCAGATGTTTGAACCTAGTGGGTGAATTGGTTAAATACTTTTGCCTGACGTTTGTTCTGTTGAACTCTTTCAATGATTTATAAACTGGCTCTGGATTACATTCAGACACAATTGAACAAGGAATAAAGTTTATTAATCTCAGGAATTATTTATTATAAGTGGGATAAAAATTAACGCATAAGTGGACGAGATAATAAGACGGTACTAATTTAAAATCTAAATTAATAATTGTAAATATCGACATCTTTTATACCATGTCTCCCTGTTTGTTCTATTCTATATATATCCACTAAATCTGCTTTATTAATTATATTTCGATAGTGTTTGCTTTGCAGGTACATAATAATTGTAAATTGTAAAACTTTGAGCTTATTTTTATGATGAACTGTCACTCTTATAATTAAAGCTTTGGGATGCCTCACAGATAATCATAACATATTATACATACAAAGGAAAATCCAAACATCTATGAAAATATCTTGAGAACTTAATGAGGACTTACAAACAGTTAAATATAATAAATAAAATAAACTAGCGCGCCTCACAATCCAAGATTGCATAACTGCTTACCATCAGGCGGGACCGAGGTCCAGCAGTTTATCATGTTAAAAAAAGTCGTAATTTTGAGGATACTTTATTATATTATTTTTAATTGTCTCCAAGCCCTCATTACATTCTCAAGATATTTTCATAAATGGATAGTCTCCGTGGCGAAGCGGTAGCGAACGCGGCCGCTGCGCAAGGAAGCGCGGGTTCGATCCCCGCGCAGTGCATAAATTTGTATGCATCAATATGAATATTTGCACTTGTGTGGTCGTGCCTCGGAAAGCACGTTAAGCCGTTGGTCCCGGTTGCCTTACGAACATCTAGTGGCAGTCGTTACGGGTTGTAGAAGCCCTCAAAAGTCCAACAATTGGTTTAACAGCAATGCTTCGATATCGCCTTCGGGTAGTTTAGATCAGACGGCAGTCGCTTCACAGAAAATATCGAAGTTTCGCGAAAATCAGATGCGACTGGGATTAACGCTGAGATTGTGATGATGATGATTGCATCACTGCTAACTATCAGGAGAGATTGCGGTCAAGCACTAGTTGATAATTACATATATTAAAAAAATATGAGCTCGGATGAACATCCGTCGACTACAACTCGGAGGAACCGTTCAATCAGGGAGTATTTTACCCAGCCAGTCAGGCCAGCGGAAATGTCGTAGGCTGGAAGCTTACTCAAATGGCCAGCGTGCCATACCCGGTCGAAGGCCTTCGAGACATTAGGTTTTGGCAAGTTCTCGACCTTGACACTCTCGGTCTCAATAACCATTTTCGATACAATTTTGTATTACATAAATTGTATTACCTTTTTGGTAAACAAGGTCGTAAAGTTTATTGGCATTCCTATATACTTTGTTAGATCAGCCTTACGATCACTTAGGTTAAGTAATGACATACGTAAGCGCCAGCTGTCATGTACACATAGTGCGCCCATATTAATTTATTTTTAAATTGATTAGTTAACTGTATCTACTCTAAAACAACTAAAAACTGAGTGAAATAGTGTAATACGTGTGTGCAGCTGTTATCAGGACGATTATACACCGTGCACTAAATAAATATAACTACTAAAGTGCACAAATTATTGTGATAAAAACACTTTCGCGTGTGAAAATAAACATTTATTGACAACATTCACAGCTACTAACTTGACCCATGAATCTTGTGACATACGAAAACATAAATAAATTACATAAAATCGAAAAATTACAAAAGTGATACACAATGTGAAAAAATATTCAAATCGCTTAAAAGTGGCTTCGTAACGAACTTTTGTACGGAAGACATTATGGAATAACAATTCCGACTCAAAATAAAACTGTCGTTGTGACTAGTTAGTTAAACGGCCTACATAGTGTCGCCGTGTGGCTTAGGCTCGAACCACACGGTTGAGTTATCTTTTTAGATTATTTATAAAAGTACAAGTACCTACATCATTCTAATAATATAGTTTATTAGCCGCATAGACAACACATACGATCTTCATGAACCGTCGCGCAAGAACCGAATCTGTAAGCCTAGTATAAGCTTTCATTACGAAACTCGATCGACGATATCGAGCGCGTTTAGCTCATCGATTGGCTAGCTTCAAGGTTGTAAGAACTCTCAACCAATGAGAGCTTCAGACTCGCTCGATATCAACGATCGAGTCTCGTAATGAAAACTCATAATAGGCATACTGATTCCAATATATTGAACGAAATCCTATATGAAACAACCAACAGCCTACCCAACATTTCTATCAACAGCAATGAAAAGGAGGTACTTAAATTAAAAGAACAAATAAACAAACTTGAGCTCGAACAAAGTAGCGCTCATCAAGAAATCGAGTCTCTTTCTTTACAGAATCATAATTTTAAAAAATGTAATGAAGTTTTATTAAAGATAAAAGATTTATACAAAAAAAATACCTATAGCCCCGCACTTGCTAAAAAAACCAAAACAAATTCGCCATTTATAAATAAACAAACGAAAAACAAAAAGTCCGTACTCAAACTCAAGCGTTCACAACTAACATGTAAGCAATGATGTAAATACCAAAACTGTAAGGCAGGTGATGCGTAAAACCAAAGAACCCAGTGACAACTGTAGGCCTAGTATAAGTTTTCAATACGAAACTCGTTCGATCGTATCGAGCGCGTTTGGCGCTCTCATTGGTTGAGAATTCTTACGACCTTGAAGCGGCCCAATCGCTGAGTCAAACGCGCTCGATACGATCGAACGAGTTTCGTATTGAAAACTCATACTAGGCCTACTGAATGTCGAAAAAGTATGCCCAAAGCGGAAACTACACTATACTCAGTAACTGCAACTACAATGGTGCTTTGGAAACTATAGAATATACATTTAGCCAGCTATTCGAGTATTGAAAGCTTGGGACTGAGCTGCTCGCTCTGTTAAGCATTGTTATTAAGCAATATGCGTAATAGGGTATTTGACTAAATAAAAACTAATTAGTCCGTCATTCAAATTTCCTAAAAATACTTGACACGTATTTTTTCATTTTTCTTTTTTCATATAAACAAAAAATTAAGACGACACACGGACACAGTGCGTTGAAAACTCCACTCCTGATCTTTGATGCTTTTTATATTTGTATTTTTTATTGAATTAATAAAACAAAATATACGTATCCAATATTTTTATATAATCTGAATGACGGACTAAATAGAATCATTTTTTTTACCCAGGGAACATCCCTATTATAACGTAAATTATTGTAAACATTTTCACTTTTAATGTCTGATCTTGAAAAACGACGATGATCCCTGAGTTTTTTTCGGCTATTTCTTCTCAGAGGTAGTCAGTTGGGAAATGCCGGCTTCATCAAGTTTAAAAAAAAAAACCATATGACGTGTAAAAGTGATCGGTGATCCTACTTGCTTAATAAACGATTTCATTTCATTGCCATTATGTTTTATCAGGATGTGGATTGCAGGAAATGCTAAGCTCATGAGCGCATCTTCTGACCTTACAGACGAGGAGTACGCCAGGTTTCCGCGGCTGTACCACCTGGACGATTACAGCGCGTGCCTGGCGCAGCCCGGCGGACTGTACTGCCTCGGCTCCTTCAACATTGCGCCGCTCAAGGAGCCGCACCCGGTCTACAGCATGCTCAAGGTGGGTTTAGAATAACTTTGAGTAAACCATGATACTCGTACTATTATTCTGTCAAAGCTTTGAGCAGACGCTGGATAACTGATCAATGACGATAGAACAGAAGGAGATCCCGACAGTTCACTTGCCGTACATGTGCGTTAACTGCATATATTACGTTACATACAATAGTCGCGGAAAAATTGCCCATCGTCTGCTCAGAACTTTGGGACCACCTATAAGCCTCACATCTTTACATCGAGGTACGAAGCTGCGACTCGAAACATAAGCAAAGTGCTTCATCATCATCATCATCATCAACCTTTTTATAGTCCCCACTGCTGGGCACAGGTTTATCTGTCTCATACAGAGAAGGAAAGTGCTTTATAATTCCAAAATTCATTTCATTTGTCAAACACGTGTACGTCAAGTTTAAAGGCATTTTAGTAATGACGGCAAAGCTTTAGGCTCCTGCCTCCTAGTGCTAGGTAAAGGACTCGTTCGTAAATATTTCTTGGTCGCACGTAGTTTTTTTGCGTCGCTGATCCAGTGGTCGCAAGTGCTACTGCTGAGGATGAGGTCCTGAGTTCGAATCAAAAAAGCATTTATTTGACCTTTCGGGATTATCAGGAACTGCTCGTAGTTTAAATTTGTGCTCGCTTGCTGGCTATTACAAGGGACTTAAGGTGTATAGTAGGCTCAGTGATCTTGTGGATGTGAGCGGACTTAAATTCCGTACTCCCGAAAAACTAAAACGACATTCAAAGAATATGCAGAGGCGCAGACATGCTGCACGTATGTAGGTCGCCATTTTTACGCATTTCGTACGATACCAGAGGTCCCAAATAATACAAAGGTTATTCTAAATATTTGCAAATTTTAATTCTTTTTGTTAATTTATGTCTCTTAAAACTTGTACATTTAGATTTTCAGTAACCGTCTTCTGAATTCTACTTTGATCTTCAGCTTTTTGTTCCTTATTTTCTTCCTCCGTCTGTGTGTTTTTTACAGAAATATTTTAGACGGTGCGGCACGTAAGTTGGCAAGAGAATTTGTAGTGGGGGAAGTTTGCGCACGCACAATTTCATACAGTTTTACATGCGCCAACTTCCCCACTACAAAATCTTGCCAACTTACGTGCCGAACCGTGTACATGAATCAATAGACAAAATATTTTTAAGCTATTGTATAGCTTCTTGGCATTGACATAGTTTTTAGTAAATTTGAAACTTCTAGTAGATAAAAACAAACAGTAACATGACTACATACCTGTTTTAGCTACTGTTCAAGCATAAATATCATCCATATTTTATAAAATTTGTTCAGCTTGGTGTACTAACAAACTTTGATGATAAACTTTAAAAATAAATTCCCGAGCTCCACTCCGGTTTGTTTTTCTTATATTTAACACATTTCTTCGATGTTTTGTTTAAATAGAATTGAAAATTATTACAAATTTCAATAAATAACAAGTCACAAAACAAATCGATGACTGCCGATGACATGCGATGTACTTGTATTTTGTACTTGCTAAGATTTAGTGTTGCCCTACTTTTAAAATTTTTAGTTTCAGAAACATCCATTTTCACGACTTTGTAGACAAGCTATAGTTTAGTCGCAAAATCACCACTATTTTTTTAATACAGTTGCTCAAAAAGTGGTGTATTACAGGGACGTATAGCGTTCGGAAAGTGGGCTATTACACATTCGTGCTTTTTCTTTACCTTTTCCGAACTAGTGCGTTCTCTTTCCCAACTGTCAAAATATTGTCTATTAAAAATAAAAAAAAACCAACCATAAAGTTTTTACTTTAAAAAAATCATAGAAGTTTTTATGATTCATGCAAATAATTCTAAAAAGAAGCTACTAATTTGTTTCAATATCAGATTTAATGATTTAATTCAATGAGTTAGGTTAGGTTTTATTTAATTTCATCTCATTTCATTTTCATTTCATATCAATAAAAAAATTCTACTGAAGACTTGGCTGTATGGGCATAGTTCCCTTTGCCTAATCGAATGGGTGAAGAAAAAAAAATCTCTGCTTATATTCTTTTACGGTTTACGCTATTTTTCAAAAATTTTCTTTGCGAGTTTAGTTGTTTGTTGCACAAAATGAGTAATTTCGACGATATTTTATTTGAATTAACACCACCGGAACTCAGTATAATTGCACAAAATGCTTTGGAGAACATTTTACCGGAAAAGTCAAAAAGTCGCTACATATCTATATATACAACGAATTTATTGCGTGGAGAGAAGAGAAAAAGGCAAATAGTTTTTCAGAAAATGTTATGTTGGCATATTTCTCCGAACTGTCAGCAACATTAAAACCTTCTACATTATGGTCGAGGTTTTCGATGATAAAAAGTATGCTGAAAATAAGAAACAACGTGGATATAAGTCAATACCCAAAACTAAATGCTTTCTTAAAACGACAATCAGACGGTTTTACAACTAAAAAGTCGAAAATATTAACATCGAATGAAGTGGAAAGGTTTTTAATAGAAGCTCCCGATGATCGTTATTTAGCCACAAAGGTAATTAATTAATAAGTACATATATTTTTCTTTAGTATTCAGTTTACGAAATCGCAAAATACAGTTATTAAATTATTTAAAAAAATATTAATCGAATCCCTTTTTTGTAGGTTGCGCTGATTTTTGGCACTGTTGGTGCTTGCCGCAGAGAGGAGTTATCCAATATTACTTTAAAAGATATTGAAGCCCATGAAAAAATGCTACTAATTTCCGAATACAAAAAATAAGATACCAAGAAGCTTTGTTGTTGAAGGAGATTTTCTTAGAATAGTGCAAAAATATATGAATCAGCGGTCCCAAAAAGGAAAATCCGACCGTTTTTTCCAAAATTATCAAAAAGGAAAGTGTACATCTCAAGCAATCGGGATAAACAAATTTGGTAATATGCCAAAAGAAATAGCTACGTTTCTTGGTCTGCTGGATGCAGAGTATTATACTGGGCACAGCTTCAGGAGGACCTCTGCTACATTATTGGCAGATTCAGGAGTCAATTTGACGTCCTTAAAGCGACTAGGAGGTTGGAAGTCAGACAAAGTTGCAGAAGGCTATATTGCTGATTCATTACACAACAAACTAGAAACTGGGAAAAAAATCACACAATCCATTAATTTAAAGTCCAGTCCGTCACCTTCACATGACAATAGTGAAGAGAAAGTTCGTCCATTTACCTTCGTTGATAATGATAAGTCATTAGATCCAATTTCATCAACTAGCAAACGCCATTGTATAACACCTTTAACAAATATACATGAACAATCATACGAAATTAATAATAGTTTGTCTCAAACAGTAAATATGCAACCTAAAACTTCCCCAGTTAGTATAAAAAACTGTACCAATTTCAATGTATATGTGAATTATAACTTTTCTAAGAAATAAATTATTAGTTAGTTGAGTTATTGTGTTTTTATTATTTTAATAAATTGCTTAGTTTTTTCGCAACTGTATTAAAAATAGTTGTTCAGTACACGTGCGGAACCGTCATTGCAACTTGTTCCGACTGTCAACCCTCACCATTTGTCGGAACTCGTTGTAATGACAGGCTTTCCGCACTTGTAATGAAATATACTATTCCCACTCTTTTGATAACGTTAGGTACTGGTAAAAAATAAATATAATTGCATAAGTTGATAAAAGTGCTATGCATAACTTTACCGCGGTAGTCCCCGAGTGCCACACGTCTTTTTTTTTTTTCAAATCTCAAAACCAAGCCGTTAATAAGAAATAGTTTTAGTAAAGTGATCATTTTCCGATACTAAATGAGAGGAAGGAATCCCTCCCTTAATTAAACTTAATTGGCGAAATGTAGGTGTAATAGGTATGTGCCTACGTAATTCGTCGCAGAAAAACAGTAGATGTTTTGTTATATTACCTTAGTTTTCAAAGTAGTAAAACCTACTTTTCTCTAGGAGTACTCTCAAGACCGCCACCACTTCAACCGTACGCAGCTTCACCGCGGTTTCTGCGTGAGCTCGCGCTGCCCCGGCCTGCTCGAGCGCAACGCGTCGCTGCGGTTCGAGTACTGCGCGTCCCAGTGGGCGCGACGCCTCGCCCTGCGCACCAGCCTGACGCAGCTCGACTACTGCCGCACGCACGCGCAGGACGTCACGCAGGCGCACAGCCCCGCGCCCGTCGACGAGCCACAGAGAATGTTCTTGTATGTGGTGGCAGCACTCGTAGCGCTCAACGTAATGGGGACGAGCTATGATGTTGTTAGTGGCGATAATGCTAAGAGTGAGTAAGTTATTCATTTGTTCTGGTTTGGAGAGGGAGTAAAAAGTATATGTATGTAGAAGTGTGTAGTTTTTGCTAGAGGGCTATTTTACGAAGAATATAAGCCTCGCACGTTGTATTGCGATTGGCGGCCATCTTGGTGACGTAGTCGAACTCGCACCGTCAGTACCGTTCGCAAGATCATCACGCGCTTACGTGCTTACCGCGCATCGTATACTTGTTAAACCTTTTTGTTTTTGTTATCCTCTTTTATTGTTTTTCTTGAGTTTTGTTACCTGTTACCCATAGAAATGAGTAAGAAATTATTTTGAATTAGAAATGAACTGGATAGAAAAAAAAATAGATAGTAATAAAAAGATACTCGTTCCCTTGAAATTCGATAATGAAATGAAAGTTTATTTTTCAAAATATGGATGAGTGAAACCAATACTCTAGCTTATTAACTTTGTGTTAACATTTTTTTTTTGCTAGCTGTCCTTTTGTCCGACAGATGATGTCGCGCAGCTGTTATTGTGACAAGGTTCCATCGCAATATCAACGTGCGGGGCTTATACCTTGGAAAACGTGAAATCTTTCCAAGTGATATTTTGTTTTGTATATTAGTATTTTGTTTTTCAACTGATATTGTGGCAAGCTTTTATTAATTTATTGTTAGCGATTAGAAGTGGTATTCATTAATATAATAATCACTGGGCACACAACAATATGCCAAACGATAGCCAGCAGCTCTTAATTAATATGGAAAATATAGGTCTCATAGAGTTTACACGATACGTTACCAGTCTGAGTGTCGGATGTCGAAAGACAGACAGGACAGCGTGGGGTGGGGAACCGGTCCTCGCTAACACGGCCTCTCCTGACACTCTGACGTCCTCGTCAGAGCCAGAAGATGGTTCTGCCCGATCCGTAGTAGCACCTTCCAATAAGCCACTCGAGTCCTGAGCCTTCACCATCTCCAGGCAGCCAGCAACATCCTCACCCGTGACACTCCTAAGCACGTCGAGCGTCCGCTCGCCAACCTCATCAGGAGGTGTGGCGTGCACACTAGAAGTACCAGCGGGTCCAACTTCTCAGTGCTTTGGGAATCTTTGCTGACGAAACTACACTACTTAGACTAAATCAGTCAAGGTCTTCAATTATCTATGACTTGGCCTATCATGACACCCTTTATTTATCTATTATCTCGCTATTCTAGAAAGAAGTTCTCAAGATACCTTTAGACATAGGTATCTTAAGAGCTCCCTAGGCAACATATTATCACAATCACGCACCGCATTTCTTATAAGCTGTGTGGTTATCTTTAGTCTTATATGACCACTGTGATAAATGCTTCTTACACCCCCTTGAGCGAAAGAAATGCCTGTTCCAGTCTTTACTCTTTTAGTCTTAGGCAATGACTGCGTCAACCCATTCGTCTCATGCCTGAGTAGTGTTTATTATTTATCACTTTAGCCTCCCATTGCGTAACTGATACAATCTCCTGACATAGTTACACTGTGACAAATGTTTCTTACATCCCTTTGAGCGAGAGAAATGCCTGGGTAGTGTTTATTATTTTTCAATTCTAGAGCACAGTTAATTAATTAAAATCACAAACTCAATGCAAATATACATAATTATATGGCTACTTTTATCATAAGTAACACCTGGCAGCTTTCCGGGGCCCATCCGTACAATGACCCAAAGTTCGGAATATAAAAATGTTGAGATATACCCGCACGATCAGTTATCGTAGCTTGTATTGAGGCCCTAACCAAACGGTCCGACTTATGCTTCGAAGTTTGCTCAGATGAACGTTTTGATACTCGTAACGGCGGACGACGCTCAGTAGGTCTAGTATGAGTTTTCAATACGAAACTCGATCGTCGATATCGAGCGCGTTTGGCGGTCTCATTGGTTGAGAGTTGAAGCGGGACAATCGATGAGTCAGACGCGCTCGATATCGACGAACGAGTTTCGTAATGAAAACTCATACAAGGCATACAGGTAGTGACGAATGCACGTTACGCGATTATATTCGACATGACAATCGTAACATATTTACGTACACGTACACTATCAGACACTAAGTTTTATCACGTTGCACGAGCGCACTGGCAAGGGTGAGGGTAGACTGCGCCTTTTATAGCGAGCTTGGGGTCGGGAGCCGGTCCTCGCTAACATTATTAATTTAATAAATTAACAAAAGCTTGTATTAATATTAATTACACACATTTGTAAGTCGTGGTGGCCTAGTAGTTAAAACACCAGCCTGTCAAATATGAGTGTGCGGGTTCAACTCCAGGTCAGGCAAGTACTTACCAAGGTAACTTTTCTAAGTTATATGTACTTTCTAAGTACAAAAGGTGAAGAAAAATATCTTAAGAAAACCTGGACTTTAAGTCTGAAATTGCCAACCCACATTGAGCAAGCGTGGTGATTACGCTCAACCCTTCTCTGTATGAGAGGAGACCTGTGCCCAATAGTGGGACGATAAAAAGGTTGATGATAATGATGATGATTTGTATGCCCTCTTACATTATGGTCTCCTTTCGATGATACATGTTTTATTTTATTCTCTGCTGCCTGCAGAGAACACGCTGCTGAGTGCGTGGTCGCTGCGCGGTAACTGGCGCCGCCTGGTCACCCACGGGACCCACGAGGGAGGGGACCCGCGCCTGGCCACGCTGTCTCCCTTGCAGGGGTTGCGGTACGTTACAACTTATATTTTCATCATGATCATAGTTCAAGAATTAAAAGAAAATAAAAGAATACATATTGGCAACAACACATTAAAATTGACTAATAAACCAAGGTATCGGGAAATGTCAGTCAACCGTTTCATAATCACACTGTTGGGACACTGGCCTCCTCTCGAGGAGTTGGAGTGGGACGTAATCTACCACGCGGGCCCAGCTCGGGTTGGTAGTTGTCTCATGTCTTAGATTTTTTTTGGCTCTAGGACATCCTCACGATGTTCTTTCACCGTTTTGAGAGTAGTGGTTAAGAAATAATTAACACAAAGTAAAGCGGCTGACGGAGTTTGAACTCACGACCTACAACTTGTAAGCCGCGGTCGATACCACTAGGCCACCGCTGTTCTCCAACTGTTTAGGTATGTCATGTATGTATTTAAACAGATCATGAACAGTTGGGCCGCGCCGTCTGGAAGTTTCAACCACAAATGTTTTGGCTTTTTATTCTCTTCAACTTATTACGAACCGCTTTTATCCGAATATGGTACTACATCTATAATATGGTCTGAAATTACTAAAATAGTCTGCATTGTATGCAGACTAATTTAGTAATTTCAGAAAAAAATAAAAAAATAGAATTGAATTAAATAATGAAGAATGAATGTTACAAAATGAGGTGTATCAGGTGAAATATACTCAATGTCGCCACATTGCCGTGTGTGTTGTAGGCTGTACAACAAAAACATCAGTTTTAAGTGCGGTAACCTAATATGAAGCTATACATTCCGCCGCAGGGTGCTGCTGATGGCGCTGACCATGGTGACGCACAGCGGCTGCATCCACGACATGCTGTATCTGTATAACCCGCGGTGGATCGAGCAGGTCAGCAATTATAACTAGCATTTATAACTTAATTAACTTATCAAGTAGCTGCAAACATACCGTTAACTCACAAATTCCTTACTTCTGACAACTTTTTAACCGACTTAAAAAAAGGCGGAGGTTCTCAATCTATTTTTTTTTTTATTAAATTTTGTTCACCGATTACTCTAAGACGCCTGGACCGATTTACAACATTCTTTTTTGGTTTGAAAGGGTATACTTTCCAGGTAGTCTCTTAGTCACCAGGTCAGGATCTAATGATAGAAGACCAGAGAAATCATGGAGAACTAACAAAAATCGTAGGGCGACTAAGGTATTTTTAAGTATTTTTATATAAATTAATAAAGGTTTGGAGTAGATCTGATGATGAAGCCAAGAGACAGTCGAAGGAACTCCTTAACGATTAACAGCAGCTGCCTTGTGTTTGTGCTTGATTAATTTGTATTGGTAAGAGCTTTACATCTAGATGTATTGTGATTATCATTAGGGGTCTTGTGATAAAGATGAAGGACAGTTAAGGGAACTCCTCGACGGTTAACATTAGCTACTTTGTGTTTAGACTTTATACTAATATATAAAGCTGAAGAGTTTGTTTGTTTGTTTGAACGTGCTAATCTCAGGAACTACTGGTCCGGTTTGAAAAAATCTTTTTGCGTTGGATAGTCCATTAATCCAGGTAGGCTTTAGACTAACATCACTTCCCCGTGTGAGCTCCCCCGGGCAGTGACAAGCGTGTCGGCTGCATAACACGTCAAACAAGTAGGTACCTACGCTAATGTATAGTGCCGTGATAGTCCATAAATAAAAATACATACGAGTAATGAATAATGCTATGTATGTACATATTTGCCTACTTTATAACCTTGTGATCAAACGTTAACCCATAGAATACAATACAGTGATCATTACCGGCAGATATCCCGTCACCCGGTGCTGATGCTGTTCCTGAACGGCACTTCGGTGGTGCAGGTGTTCGTGCTGCTGTCCAACTTCCTGCTGGGGTACAACCTGTTGCTCTACTCCAAGACCAACAAGGTTTCCTACAAGCTGCTGCCCTACATCATTATTAAGAGGATAGCTAGGTACACTTATTGTCTACACGTGCTACAGGCTCAAGGCACGCGACTTGCGCGCATAGATTAAAAAATAAATGTCTTGCTTCTTTTCCTCTCACTTTAAGTCAGATGGTAAACAAAGTCATATATTATGTAGAAGGATAATGTTGAATATATAAAAGTTAAACGAATTCATATTTCTGTCTCCAGGATATCTCCCGTGTACCTGCTGGTGGTGGGGTACGCGGCGACGTGGTGGGCGAGTGGCGGCGCTGGTCCGCAGTGGGCGCCTACTGTCGGCGCTGAGAGCGAAGCCTGCAGGCGAAAGTTCTGGACTCACGTCTTCTACGTCAACAACCTGATCGACCCTGAGGATATCTGTCTCGTGCAGACCTGGTAAGTTATGGGAAATGAGCATATATCTTCAGAGACTACTGTAGTTGCTGTTGATCAATGAATTTTATAAGACACTTTATTCAGTAGTGTGATTTATATTCTTAATATTATATGAAGTACCCCTTATTCTGTGCCCCTTCCCCTGTCCCTTTTAATCTGTGCTAAATAAATGTAAATAAATGTATTTTCTTTCTTTCTTTCTTTCTTATTGGTGGAGTTTCTTGCCCCTTCTTCTCCTATCTACCTACCTTACCTACTCTCTGGAATGGGCGACTAGCTTCATCTTACTGACTGACCGACCTTCTGACAATTCAAAAGTGCCTATAACTGGCTTATTTGGAATAAATGCTATGATTTGATATGATTTTGATTTGATTTGATTATAAATATGCATCCCTTCCCGGGTATACCAGCCGGTAGGCAACAGGTCTCCTTCAGTTATTCCATCGCATCCGAACCGTTTTCAGCTTTGGAGTCTGGGGTCCGCTTTACCAGTCTAACTGCTGAATTTGGCTAAACTTCGACGTTTTCCGTGAAACGAATGCCGTGTGACCTCCACAACCCGAAGGCGATATCGAAGCATTACAGTTTGACTAATTGTTGGACTTTCGAGGGCTCCAACAACCCGTAACGACTGCCAATAGATGTTGGTATAGCAACCGGGACCAATGGCTTAACGTGCTTTCCGAGGCACAACCACACACCAGTGCAAATATTCATATTCATGCATACAAATACTGACAGTACATCATCCGGCGAAGAAAATTGCATCCCTTTGAGCTGATCTTTTATTTTTGGGAATAAGAAGTCGCACAGTGCTAGGTCAGGAATGCAAGGAGGGTGACCCAGGAGTTTGATCTGTGTTATGTTCAGGAAGACCCTCGTTTTGATTTTCGCATTGTCGTGGTGAAGCAGTAAACCGCGGAGCCCTGTGTTTGGTCGCTTGTTGCTCACAACAGAGAAAACCTCTGTCAAGTATTTGGCAGTAGCATTCAGCGTTAATGCTTCTTTGGTTTTGTAAAGGAATTGACACCAAGTAGCCAAAACAAAGCAGTCAAATTGAAAAAGCTCGCGATCAAAATCTTACGTCTGCTTTTAGATCGCTTCACTTTGGTAGGCGTTGATTTGTTTTGAAACCTTAAACTTAAACTTTGGGCAGTTCATTGAGTCCAAGGCCAACGTGGCTGCCAAGAAACTTGGCTTTATCGCAAAGATCCGGCGGTGCTTCACACCAGGGCAGCTTCTAATGTTGTACAAAGCACAGGTCCGTTCGTGTGTGGAGTACTACATTCACATTTGGGCTGGTGCTGCTACGTGTCACCTGGCCACTTTGGATTAAGTGGAGAGGCGTGCGAAGAGGCTGATTGGTGACCCTCATGATTTAACTGAAGACCGTCTCCAAAGCCTAGAGGACAGGCCTAGAGCAGTCAGCCTTTCGGTGTTCTATAGGATGCATTTTGGGGAGTGTGCGCGGGAATTGCATGATTTACGAGTAATTCCTCCATCTCCGTTCCACCATCGAACGATCTGTCGTACGGCGAGTTTCCACCCTTACGTTGTTAACACCACTACGATCCGGACGAAGCGTTTCGCCTCCTCCTTTATACCGCGTACATCAAGGGACTGGAACAATTTGCCAGCGGCGGTGTTTCCGCCGGATTACAATTTAAGTATCTTCAAGGCTAGGGCAAGGCTCTTAATAAATTAGTGCGATTTACCATCAAAGATTGCGTCGCTGCTTGCCATCACACGGGATTGCGGTTAATTTATTAAAAAAACCCAAACCATCGACTGGCGCTTCGTTGTGGATCATATTGATAAATCCAAGATTCATCACTTGTAATGATGTCGTGAACACGACGAGACAAACCTGCTTCAAATTTGTCTATCATATCATGACACCATTCCATCCGTGCCTGCTTCTGAGCATCGGTGAAATTGTGCGGCACTCAGAGTGAAATTATCCTCCGCAACCATAGATGCACTTGTAGAATCTCGTGAAGGCTTCCTGATCCAATCTGCAGTTTATGTTGAATTTCTTGGTATGTTCATAATTCATCTATTGTCTTGGATCAAACTTTTCACTGATAGATAGATGATAGATGACTTTATCTTCTGTAACAGCCGTCAAAGGGCGAAAACTTCTTTCTTCATCCCCCAAAGTTAGTCGACCGCGCTTAAATTCATTATACCACCAATACTCGGTTGCCTCAGAAGGGCCTTCGTTCATGAATGCTATTTGTAGTCTATCATACGATTCGTTTGGTTTCAGGCGACATTTGAAATCGCGAATATGGTCTCGACGCAAATCCATTTTTCAAAGAGACACGTTAATTTTAATTAGCTTGCAAAAAATGTGGAAGGAATTTGAAACGTACCTATTATTATTTATAAATAATCATATTTTTTTAAATAAATTATAACTGGCCCGTTTCTCATATATAAAAACTTTTTTCGCAATACTTTCTGAGTGACCTGGTATTATAGCGAGAACAGAAACACATTATTTGTAAAATCAACTGCTAGCTATCACAGTTCATGAGATACAGCCTGGTGACAGACAGAGGAGTTTAGAAATAGAGTCCCGATTTTGCCTTTTTTTACGGAACCCTAAAAATTGTATTTTGTACCTACTTAGTACTTTTAACCAATTAGATCTTGAAAAGTGTACAATGGTTTTATTGTAATTTAGAAAATTGATTACTGTGGCTTTATCATCAAGCACTTATATAAGTGATCGATGAGGTTTATGTACAAGTATAATAATACATTCCGGCTGGCTCACTTCTATATTAAAGAGTTGTTTCAGGTTCCTGGCGGTGGACATGCAGCTGACGGTGTTGTCGGGCGCGCTGTGCGTGCGCCTGGCGCAGCGCCGGCCGCGCGCTCTGCGCGTGCTGGGGGGGCTGCTGGTGCTGTCGTGCGTGCTCAACGGGCTCCTCGCATACGTCTTCGACTGGAAGTCCATCGTGTATTTCGCGTATCCGAGGTATATCATGAACTAGCGATACAATGCTGATACTAAATAGGGGAGAGTCCTACAGTACCGTCACCTTAAGGTTTATCCTCCTTACATGTTCAATACCTCCTAATATATTAAAAAATACTATTGTGCTATGTATTAAAACAAACAAACAACCAAATTAGTAAAATAATCAGGTTTATTATTGCAATTCAAAGACTAGGAAAAATCAACTACAAATAATTGGCCTCCAGTACCAGCCAGTAAGTATATAAACATTTAGATAATACAATAATCGCAAATGTACTGATCGGATAGCTCCGATATGTTTGCACATGCCTCATGTACCCACACTTTACAGTTTCCACACTGTATCCAATCTTCTTCATGACATTCAGCGCACAAAGGACAAACCGTCTCTTCTTCAATCGATTTGTTAATAGGAGTTAGATTTTCTTTGGTTTTTATTTTTGTTTTCTTGCTGACATCTCTTCCTGACAGTAAACTTTTACCTTTTCCTAACACCTTCGTTTTCTTGTTACCATCTTCTTGAACATTATTTTTTTCTAGCTTAAGCAATTCAATTTTTTTTTTGTCGGTTTTTTTCTCTTCCAGCATCTTTTTGTACTGAGAACTCGTTATAATTTCACTCTCAGCTCTACGACGTCGTACAGTAGCTCTTCTTTTAGAAGCATCGGGAATTGGCGAGACTTCTATAAGTGCATCTCTAAAGTCGGGTTGCACACAAGTTGCAGTATGGGCAACAAAATCAGAGGCAGGAGTCGGAGATCCAAGTTGCCGAGAGATTAAAGCAATTTCTTCCGAATCCGCCGAAATCATCCGAATCATTATGCCGAAATCAGCCGAATTTAAATCCTCAGCAGCAGCTGAGGATTAAAATTCGGCTGATTTGATGATTGAACAGATGTTGAGTCTGATAAATGAGAAGTTGAAGGCAATGGTTCTGATATTGATTGATTTTCTGTAACGTCAGTCATGAGAGAACCGACAAAATCTAAATCACTAAAGATATTTTTATCAAAGGGGACTATACCTGTGCAGCGAAAGCCATTAACTGCGATATCCATACGTGAGACTCGATTAAAAGCACTTGCAACAAACCCTGCAATCTCGTATTCACTTATTCTAACAGCAGGATTTGATCTCATCCACAAGTCACATGCATCATTATAAGCCGATTTAAATGGTTTCATAAAAGTACGATCCAAGGGCTGTAACTTGTGGGTTGTGTGAGGCGGAGTGCTCAGCATATGAATATTATTCTTTCTGGTAAATTCAATCACATCTAAGTCTTTATGACTGGCATGTCCATCAAGAATCAAGAGAACAGGGTTCTCGGCTGTAGGATTAGAATATTTCACAAAATGCTGCATCCATTTCAAAAATAAACTGGCATTCATCCATCCATTTGGTTGAGCTTCACCTACACTCTCATTTGGTGCATTAATCATGAGTCTTTCATTCATTCGGACCCGTGGAAATACGAAGTAAGGTGGTACGAACTGACCTCCAGCGCTCATAGCAAAAAGTACTGTGACATTCTTTCCACGTTCTGCCGACGTAAGCTTTCCAACTTGTCTTTGGTTTTTAGTTGCTATTACTTTAGCATGCTTTTGCACAATGCTGACGCCAGTCTCATCACAATTCCATATTTTGTAGGGAGTAAATTTAAACCTCTGCATCAAAGTCTCAAGACCTTCAAAGAAACGCGGTCTGTTGAATCCTACTGCTCTCATTAAACTCGTTGATTCAGCACTTCGCAACGATAAGTTACCATGTCTTTTCATGAACAAATAATAGTAGCTTTTCCCTGCAGATTTTTTTTTCTTTATTGAACTGGTGAGGTAACTTTAATTTTTCTGCCAGTTGAAAAGCGAGACGTAAAAATTCTTGTTTGTTTAAAGGCATCAATCAGCCTGTTGGCCAGAACTTTAACATGTGCTACTAATATTTCTTCATGTTCAGGACTAAAAGTATTATGAAATCGACCCATAACTGGTTCAATGGACATTTCTTTATTATTTTTAATATCACTAATTCTGTCATTCAGCGTAGTTCGGGGTACCTGATAGCGTTCTGCGGCTTGACGTGCACTCATCTCGTTATTCAGCACCTTTTCTACAGCTTTATGCATATTTGCCGGATCCCAGGTGCCCTTCTTTTGCCTCGTCTGACCATCATCCGTATCATTTGGCATTTTTGTGTATCTGTAAGTAACGCAATTCTTTTAAAAACAAATTTTAAAAATGGCCGGTACTGCAGGACTGCGATGTGGCCGGTACTGAATGAAACGAAAAAAAAAAAATTTTCAATTTTATGTTGAATTAATATTCGGTTTCTAATAGTTATATAAGCATACTAAACTTACCAGGAGTAATTTGTTTTGAATTGAATCCATCAACTTCGAAAATCACTATTAGAATTTTAATTACGTAGCGTACGTTCATCGCGCTTAACACAAATCTTTGCACTGACAGTAATCCTGTCGCGACCGGTCGACACCGAGCGGGGCATTAACGTTAAAAATCTCAATGCCATCTATTATAGAATTAGAGAACTAGCAACTGGCCGGTACTGGACGCTGGCCGGTACTGTAGGACTCTCCCCTATAAATCAGCGGCCCGCTCCTCTCGCCCCGCCTCGGCCGGTCGGAACCGCCGTAAACGCTACGACTCGCTATTTTGAAATCTGAAATATTTTCGAAAATATTCATTTAAATCATATGCTGTAAAGGGCAATATAGATCTATATTAAATCAACAATGTATTTAAAGTATTAAATTGGATAAGGATTAATATTGCATTGGTTAAAATGGCTTCGAAAATTAGCAGGTGATTGTCTTAAAAAGTAAATGATATCGGAAGGTTTTCAACTCAAAATAAAATACTCAAAAAAATTATACAAAATTTTCGGTTCGTTGTATTTCTTAAATTCAAATCATAACAAACGTGCAGCACACTACATAAACACGATAAATGTCTTCAAAAATTCTGTGCGCCTAGTATGGTAGTAGCCTATCACAGGCGGTGCTTTTTCTCGTAACTTCCTTACATAAAGATATAGGATTAAAAAACCCTTCCGATATCATTTGATATCATGTAAAGATGCCATGCCCTTGGTATGTATATACCCTTTATGTTACACGTTGTATATAAACATGCCTCTTTAATCACTCTACCTATCTGTTAAAAAAAACCCGCATCAAAATCCGTTGCGTAGTTTTAAAGATTTAATCATACAAAGGGACATAGGGAAAGAGAAAGCGACTTTGTTTTATAATTTGTAGTGATTTGACGGATCTTTCGTTATTTGTATACCTTTTGCTCCTCCCAAAGTTAAATTATCGTGCGCACCGCTCGGCAGATGTTTATTTACTTGTAAACTTACTAACGAGGAAATTATAGGTATGTAGAATTTTATATTGTTATTCGATAGTGATTAAAATTGCAAATTGTGAGGGGTAGAAACTTCTATTAGGACTTAAAGAATTATAAATTGGGTAAGATCAGGAACGATAAGACCGCCCATTGTGTCACCCTTTGTAAAGTCTACACTCATCACCACTAGATTCACAATCAGGGTAAAAAAATGGTTGAACTGAACAAGCGCACAAGGACGCTTTTTTAGGGTTCCGTACCTAAAAGGTAAAATAGAACCCTATTCATGAGACTTCGCTGTCTAGCGTGTGTAATAAATAGCTAGAGCTAGACAGTTGAAATTTTCAGAGATTTTGTATTTCTGTTGCCGATATACAACAAATACTAAAAATAAAAAATATGTAATATTTAACGGGCCTTTAAATATTTTTTCCCATACAACAAGGTGATTTTTTTAGCATTTTTAAAGATAGTACGGAACCGTGTGCGAGTTTTTTGTAGCACTTTATAATTCTGAGTTTAAGGCATGCGTGTATGGTTAAATTTGGATTAATATTTGATGTACCACAGAAAGGTCGTAAAAAATAATACAGGGTGTCTCAGAACGATCCAACTATTTCGAACATCAGTAAAAAAAAAATGCTATTACCAATTAGTTATTTATTTATACCAAAATATAGACAATGAGGGAAATTTTACTTTTTAAATATGACATTACTTAAATGACGCCCGTTTGTTTGACGACACTCTTCGAACCTTGTGCGGACGTTATTGAAGACTTTACCAAGAAGTTGTTGAGGAATCAATTTGATCTTCTCTTCAATATTTTTCTTCAGATCTTGCAAAGTTCGTGGATTATTCTCGTAAACAATACTCTTGAGATAACCCCACAAGAAAAATCAAGTGGGGTTAAATCAGGGCTTCGTGGTGGCCACTCAATGTTACCCCTTCGCGAAATCACTTTTTCAGGGAACAATTCTTGTAATGCTGCTCGCGAGTTGTTAGTGGTATGTGCCGTGGCTCCATCTTGTTGGAACGACGAAAGGCAGTTGTAGTGTCCACTTTCTCGAAGTTTTGGTCCAAAGAAATCGCGTATCATTTCAATATACCGCGCCGAAGTCACCGTAATTGCTCTGCCTCTATGGTCTTCGAAGAAATAAGGGCCTATTATGCACTTCTTCGACATTGCGACCCAAACTGTAACTTTAGGGCTATGCAAAGGGCGTTGGTGTAGCAGTGTTGGATTGTTCTCGGCCCAAAATCGTCAATTTTGACGATTCACATAACCGTTCAAATGAAAATGGGCCTGTCGCTAAAGAAAATGTTGTCAAAATCATTAAATCTGTCTAACATTATGTTTACATAATTTAATCTCAGAACATAATCATTTTCGTGCAATTTTTGCACAATCTGAATTTTATAGGCCTTAAGATGCAAATCACATTTAATTATGCGGTAAATTGTTGCTCTAGATAAGCCTAATTGCGATTCTCGCTTTCTAATGCTAACACGAGGCTGTTGTCTTACAGAATCTGCTACTAACTCAATGTTCCCAGGGGTTCTTGCTGTTCTTGGACGACCATGATGAATATCGCCTAATGTGTTTCCAGTAGCGTTGAATGCCTGGATCCACGCGAGGATAGTGGCGTTACTAGGAGTTTCTCCAATATTGCGTAATCCGTAATGAATTCGAAATAGACGACGAACACGAATGAGCGATCGATTGTTCTCGAAATACGCGCGCACGCAGAACGAGCGTTGCTCTCCGGTGTAAGGCATAGCGCCAACTGAAAATATAAGAACTGAGCTTGCTAGCGTTACCCCTCCCCCACCTCCGCTCCACGTATTTAGCGTCTCGTTCACTTGTAAAATAGTTGGACCGTTCTGAGACACCCTGTAGCTTTTGTACACTGCTTTGTGATAAGAATTTTTCTCTCACCGCTTGACCGCGATCCCGCCTGGTGGTAAGCAGTGATGCGATCGTTGATGGTAAAGCGTGCTAGTTTATTAAGAACCTATTCACTCAGAAAAACTGAGCGAATAGGAAAGAAGACGGCAATTGAGCGAGGTGATGCAATGTTAAGCTCAACAACACGACCAACGATGCTGCGCCAAAGGGAGATTGATCTGAAGACCCTCCACGACCAAACTCCCAACACAACAACATTTGGCGCGTCGTACCCGGCACACATCGCAACAGAACTGCTCAGACCCGTCTTCCGTACAGCAATCTTTATTGTACGAGAAAATCGTTTTTGAATTTTCCATAATTGTCCTCAGTGTATAACTCGTACCGATCTCATTTACTTTAAATCCCGCTCTCTGCAGCACGTTGAGGACGATGTACTCGGGTATCCCGTCGTTCCCCCGGCTGTACCAGGCGCCGTGGGGCAGTTTGCCCGCCTGCCTCATCGGGCTGTTCGTCGCCTTCCTGCACTTCGAGCTACAGGAATCAGGGGTCAAGCTGTCCTCGTTTAAAGTGAGTCTTTGAACAGATGATAAAGTATTAAACTTTACTCTCAAGCTCATCCGACTTTCGTGACACATGACAGCTTACATGTGTGTTACCATTATGTTACCATCATGTTGTTACCATTATGATTTAAGGGACAGAGCTCTCGACCTTCTGACTTCTTATCTGAATAATCGAATTCAGAGGGTTGATGTTAATGGCAACAAATCGGCAGGATCTGAGGTCACCATGGGCGTTCCGCAGGGCTCAATTCTAGGTCCTTTCTTGTTTTTAATTTATATTAATGACTTACCTCATCACGTGAGGGATAATCACAACATAGTATTGTTCGCGGATGACACTTCTCTTATTTTTAAAGTCAAGCGTCAGCTAGCAAATTTTGACGAAGTTAACAATGCACTTTCGAAAGTTGTCCATTGGTTTAATGTAAATAACCATCTTTTGAATGAAAAAAAAACTAAATTCATTAAATTTTCTACGCCAAATGTCAGGCAGTTAAGTACCAATGTTCAACTGAATGGAGTAGAGTTGATCCCTGTCGAGTCGACAGTTTTTCTTGGATTGACTATTGACTCTAAGTTACAATGGGGTCCTCACATTGAGAAGCTGTCGGGTAGACTCAGTTCTGCCGCTTATGCTGTTAAGAAAATTAGACAGATAACTGATGTGAATACAGCCAGAATTGTTTATTTTAGTTATTTTCATAGTCTTATGACTTATGGGATTCTTCTCTGGGGAACTTGTGCGGACATCAATACCATCTTTGTTTTACAGAAAAGGGCTGTTCGAGCCATTTACAACCCTGGTCCTAGAGATTCTCTTAGAGAAAAATTCAGAGAGGTGAACATTCTGACTGTAGCTTCGCAATATATATTTGAAAACCTTATGTATGTACATAAAAATATATCTAATTTTAAGAAAGTAAGCGATATTCATAATATAAATACCAGGAACAAACACAATCTTGCTGTACATCACACTTGTCTCCACAGAGTAGGCAACTCGTTCATGGGTCAATGTATACACTTTTACAACAAGCTTCCCATGGATATTCGAAACTTACCCATTAAACGATATAAAGGCCAAACTTTGCAAAAAGGGGTATTATAAAATCTCAGATTATTTAGAGGATAGAGAGGCTTGGGACTGAGCTGCTCGCTCTGTTAAGCATTGTTATTAAGCAATATGCGTAATTATAACGTGGATTATTGTAAACATTTTCATTTTTAATGTCTGGACTTTAAAAAAGACGATGATCCCTGAGTTTGTTTCGGCTATTTCTTCTCAGAGGTAGTCAGTTAGGAAATCTAGTTAAAAAAAAAAAAAAAAGAATAAAAAAAAACATATGACGTGTAAAAGTGATTTGTGATCCTACTTGCTTAATAAACGATTTCATTACATTTCATTTCATTTCATTACATACGTACACAGGGTGAAGGGTGAAGGGGTGAGGGGCAAGTCACCTTAGATGCAGACCAGGAAGACACCCATGTATAGGAATTCAAGAAGAGCTTTGATAATGATATTATAATATATCTGTAGTAAATTTTAAAAAAAATCTTAAAATATATTTCAAAATTATATGAGGTCGATATTTAAGACTGTTGAAGTGATTCAGAATAAATAGCTTCAAAAAGCAAGTTGTAACTAAATCTAAATATTTGTAAGGCTGAAATGCCGAATATAGTAAAACCAATGGAAATCAAGAAAGGTTAGCCATGTATAGGTACTTAATGTTACAAATAAATAAAAAGAATAATAATAGGTTTGGTCACTCAAAAATTACAAATCATCCTCATAGTCTATAATAATGGCAATGAAAACAGGCAGTCCTCGTACTTACGGCATGTTAGGTTGTCGAAATCATCATCAACCTTTTTATCGTCCCACTGCTGGGCACAGGTCTCCTCTCATACAGAAAAGGATTGAGCGTAATCACCACGCTTGCACAATGCGGGTTGGCGATTTCAGACTTAAAGTCCAGGTTTCCTCCACCTTTTAATCAGTTATTGGTGTCCAAGATATACTTAGAAAGTACGTGTAACTTAGAAAAGTTATATTAGTACTTGCCTGACCTGCCCCCTAATCGACGAACACATTTTTGTCAAATTATTGCGACTAGTTGGGATCGTTTGGACCACCCATTGGTCCGTTCGGTCCAGAATCGAATCCGTACTTGAGAGGCTGGTGTTTTAACCACTAGGTCACCACGACCGAAATACGCGAAGTAAATCGAAACGACGACGGAAGTCGAGATAAATGTTTTCATATGTTTACATATAAAACTCATTGGTTAAGATCCAGACAGATTCCAAAATAAACTACATTTATATCAAAGGATATACATACTTTATTAACAAGTGTTTAGTACTCGGCCCCATGACAAGTGAATTCTCCTATCGGAAATCGAAACAATTGATATTATGTTTGAAGAATAGTGTCAAAACATTGTTCGACTTCTAACGACGCTGATGTAGTCGCGGACTGCCTGTACATATTTATGAGAGATAATTTTGACGACTATGTCGTCAGCGTCTTCATTGAAGGAACCACCAATTCATCTTTTTTTTTTAGTTTTTTTATTATTAGTTTATAAACCAGCGCTTGACCGCAATCCCGCCTGATGGTAAGCAGTGACGCAATCGTTGATGGTAAAGCGCACTAGTTTATTAATAGTCTGTAATATCATATCATTTCATTTCCTATCCGCCTACAATGAGAAGAATTACTAAAACAAACTAATTATGAGGTGTCGGTGACATAAAGTCGCAGATAGCTATGTCAGGGACTCCTAGCGAGAAGCAGCGTTACTCTTGGAATACAAGCTGTGGGTCCGCAGTGGGTGCGCTGGCTGTACGTGGTGTCTGTGCTGCTGATGGTGTGGTGGGTGCTGGCGGGCGCGGCGCTGCGCGCGCACTCCGCCGCGTGGCAGACGGCGCTGTACGTGGCGCTGGAGCGGCCCGTGCTCGGCCTGCTGGCCGGCGGACTGCTGCTCGGGATGGTCAACGGGGTGGAGGGTGAGGCACATTCTTTAAACTCAACATATTTATTAGGTACATCATTCAGGAGAGATGGCGCTACTGTGCCAAGTTCAACATCAGCTCAGTGTATTTTGTGTATTTAAAAATAAAATAAGTGCTTAATAATTAGTACAATACAATTTAACGGACGCACAAGCAATTGATTTGCAACATATATTGTGGACACAGCGAAATAATAACTTGAATGACATTAAATAGTGAATATCATTCATAGTGAAACTACCAGCTATTGGGACCAAAAAATAATAAACTACGCAAAAATACTACACAAATGAACTAAACCATTAGGATGTGTTAGTGTATGAATATTAGTTAACTGTTGCGGTCTATTAACGATTATCAGAAAGATAATAAAAAAATTGTACTGGATGAGTTGGCAATTATCAAGTAAAATCAACCGATGTCGCTAGTATCTACTAGCAACATCGGTTGAAACTTGACTGTACTACGCTGTGCAAGCAGCGCAGCGCAAGGTCAGCCATCGATAGATCACTCCACCAATTTGTACATAACAAAATCAACAGATGACACAACTTGGGTGTTATTAATAGCTTATTACCAAATATTCACATCGATTATAAACAATAGAGTAATTTCGATAAATAATAGAGGCAAAACAACCGGTAGAACAAGCAGGCTTCAGGGAAGGCTACTCTACAATCGATCACATACACACCATTGAGCTTATTATAGAGAAATACCAAGAGTTTCAAAGACCTCTATATATAACTTTTATAGATTATCAAAAAGCTTTCGTCTCGGTTACACATACCTATGAACATATAATAAAGCTTAAAAGAACAAGAGGCACCAGATATATACATAAATACGATTAAAAGTATAAAGAATAATAACAAAGGATTAAAACTCGAAATCCCAGGCTCCATATAGAAAGAGGGGTGAGACAAGGGGTCCCACTCTCATCCACTATTTTCATAGCCTACCTCGAAAACATCATTAACAAGTGTGATTGGAGTAAATCAGGAATCTATATAAACGGCAACTACCTAAGTCATCTACGGTTCGCTGATGGCCTGATACTTCTAGCAGAGACAACCAACGAAACGCAAACCATAATAAAATATCTACAACGAGCGAGAAGCAGCTGGATTGGAAATTATTTTAACGAAGACTAAGATGATGACTAATATACGAACCAGTCCTATAACTATCAAAGGTGGATACTGTTGATAAAAGAGTTAAAGGGTTCTTTAGAATACGTGGACAGCTATATATACCTGGGGAAAAGATTAAGTTTTGAAAAAGACAGCAACAATAAATAAATAGAAAAAAGAACCCAACAAACTTGGAACAAATATTCTAGAAGTCTAGAAGAAATATTTAAAAGTAATCTACCAATAACTCTCAAAGCTACAGTTATGAACTCGTGTCTTATACCGAGCCTAACTTAAGGAAGCCAGTCCTGGAAATTCTCCACACAACTAATATAAGAATAATATATATATGTCGAAGACAGAGACGGCAGAGCGGTAGGGTCGACATCATCTTGGTGTGGTGGTACAGGTTCCATTTCGTAGGTGAGTTTGAATTAAAGCACGACGTGTAGATATACCCTCCAATCTTCATAATAATAATTTGAATTGGCAAACCGACAGTTTCGGTTCGGAGTAGTGCCTTGGTCCGCGTCTCGATGCAAAGTAACCGTTCGACGAACCTCACTTTCCAAAGCGACTCTGTCCATGTGCCGCCATCACAAAATGACGTCACAAGCGTTCGCCCCTCTACTACGTAAATCAAATCAGCAACTTCTATTAAAATTATATTGACGATCTCCGACACGGCCAGCCTGACGATTTGCACGTCCTCGTGCATCATCATCATCATCATCATCATCCCAGCGCCAATCCAAGTCGCATCCGAAGCTCCCTCAGTCCCGGAGTTCGGGATCCGGTTCACCAGGCAAACCGCCGATTCCGGTCAAACTTCGATATTTCCAATTGCACATTCTCGTGCATGTCTGTAACAAATTAAAAAAAAAACACAGAAAACCGACTTTGAAACATTTTTGAGAACTCGGCCAACCTGACCGTCACACGTCGCGTTTAATTACAATGACTATTAGAAAACCAAACTTAATTATTTTAACAACTTAAACACAAAAGCTTCCTTCAAGCCTCATAATTATCAAATTTCAAAAAGAAAACAAAAGGTTCCTTCAAGCCTCATAATTATCAAATTTCAAAAAGAAAACAAAAGGTTCCTCCAAGCCTCATAATTATCAAATCAAAATCATAATTATCAAAAAGAAAACACACCATGGTTCGCTACCACAGTAGCTAGTGACAACTCATAGTTGACACCCATATCGTCATCACCTCATGTGATACGACCAACTCTAGAGTCCACGACTCCCAGGTCAACACATGACCGTACAACTAATAGTCTCCTCCGAGACCCAGGTCCCCGCCACATCACTAGCTGCCCATCGCCCCCTGAACAACTCCTCACTGAGTTGCAGTTACGACTACAGACTAGTGCATGCAGTGCGACCATATCTACCAGAGTCCCCGCCACATCACTAGCTGCCCATCGCGCCCTGAACAACTCCTCACCGAGTTGCAGTTACGACTACAGACTAGTGCATGCAGTGCGACCATACCTACTAGTGTCCCCGCCACACCACTAGCTGCCCATCGCGCTCTGAACAACCCCTCACTGGATTGCAGTTACGACTACAGACTAGTGCGAGCAGCGCGACCACATAGCCATGATACGTGTTCTATTTGCTGGCGGAGGCACCCTCCTCACCATCTTCTACATTTTGAAAATCTAACTCAGCAGACATTACTTGGAAAATCTTTCGTACTTATGCGATCGTGGGATACTTATAAGTTCTGTTTCCAATCAACGATTTCAATAGGTAACGATCGCCATTATCGCCATCAAACAACTCACCATTATTAAATTTCATTACTTTAGCACACTTCTATCAAATTTTGATTTTTCGTAAATAGCACTCATTTCTATGTTCGTTACCGCTTGTTCTCTTGAAAAGATTTAATAATCTAGCCACACATACTATCAGAATCTCAAGTGAGCTCGTAACTATAGGCCACAGTGAACTTTAGTTTTGAAATAAAGACAAACCAGACATCATAATTTTAAAACCCTCATTTAAAATTTCTCAGCCCATTATAACAAACAATAATCGGGTAGTACAAGAAATAAAATTTGCAAAAATAACTCTTATTATCATGTCGCAAAGAAATGGTTCAGTACACAACGCTGGTACTACCCATACTCTGTATACGTACTACTGTGTGTGTACGTATACCAATGAAATTACAGATAGCTTGACAAGAGAACATTCAGCACCGAAATCAGAATAAAAATAGTACGACTCACCGGATTATGGCAACTTCCCACAAACACCTGCCACTTGGCAGTTGTCAACCGTTGCACACCAAACATCTCTGAGCTCTCATAAAGCCCCATTACGTTACCACAAACGTTTTGGGTATTTTGAAATCTTCTCATCGCCTGCAGAGTAGATGCTGTCCTGAATTCTTCTCATCGCTTCCAGAGTAAAGGCTCAAGTCTTGAAACCTTGGGCGTTCAGCAAAACGCACGCAGCTCCGGCTGCGCCGCACGCAGCTCCAGCAGCGCCACACGCCATTGATGCGATTCACCAAGCAGCTAGCAGAGCGCTCCGCAAGCGCACCTTGCGCGTTCCGCAAGCCCACCTTGCGCGCTCCGCAAGCACACCTTGCGTACTCAGCAAGCGCACCTTGCACACTCCGTAAGCGCACCTTCCGCGCTTCGCAAGCACACCTTGCATGTTCCGCAAGCGCACCTCGCTCGCCAAGCAACAGCCAGCACTGTCGCGCGCCAAGCAACAGCCAGCACTGTCGCGCGAAGCAACACCCAACACTGTCGCGCGCCAAGCAACAGCCAGCACTGTCGTTCGCCAAGCATCAGCCAGCACTGTCGCGACAGCGCCGCATCCAGCCGCACGTGCACGCCTGCAGCGGACGCCTGCAGCGCACTCCTGCAGCGTACTATCACGCAGAGCGATCTGTTCTGCGTCAGCAATTGAGCGCACCTCGTAACGTGACGTTCACTTCCAGCCTCACTGCCAGTACATCCAGCATTTACAGAAGGTCATACAAAGGCAATGAACAACTACCACACAAGTAATCACACAAGTACTATAAAAATATTGGCAGAAAGTGACTGTTATTCTGTTTCTTGATTTATAACGAGATTTTGAGCAGTGTAGTTCTTTATCCCACTTCTGATATCGGAGACAGCGACGGCAGAGCGGTAGGGTCGACATCATCTTGGTGTGGTGGTACAGGTTCCATTTCGTAGGTGAGTTTGAATTAAAGCACGACGTGTAGATATACCCTCCAATCTTCATAATAATAATTTGAATTGGCAAACCGACAGTTTCGGTTCGGAGTAGTGCCTTGGTCCGCGTCTCGATGCAAAGTAACCGTTCGACGAACCTCACTTTCCAAAGCGACTCTGTCCATGTGCCGCCATCACAAAATGACGTCACAAGCGTTCGCCCCTCTACTACGTAAATCAAATCAGCAACTTCTATTAAAATTATATTGACGATCTCCGACATATATATATATATATATGTATATCTGACTATTGGGCATAGCCGGCTAAGCAAGCTGAAGACTGACGACGGCAAGATCTTAACGTCCGGGCCCGAGCTTTTGAGGGAAGTCGAGAATTTCTATGGACAGCTCTACACTTCAACGACAAGACCCGCATTAAATCTTGCTGAAGACCCTAGAGCAAGATTAACCCGACACTACACTGAAGATATCCCGGACGTCAGCCTGCAGGAGATTCGATTGGCTCTGAAACAGCTTAAAAACAACAAGGCGCCAGGCGATGACGGAATAACGGCAGAGCTACTGAAGGCGGGTGGTGAACCGATCCTTAGGGCCCTTCAGAAGTTATTTAATTCCCTCATAGATAAGGGAAAAACGCCACAGGCATGGCACAGAAGTGTGGTGGTACTCTTTTTCAAAAAGGGTGACAACACCCTTTTGAAAAACTACAGACCCATCTCACTTCTGAGTCATGTCTATAAGTTGTTTTCAAGAGTCCTCACAAATCGTCTCGCCTGCAGGTTTGACGACTTCCAGCCGCCCGAACAAGCCGGTTTCCGAAAAGGCTACAGCACAGTAGACCACATACATACGCTGCGGCAGGTTATACAGAAGGCCGAGGAGTATAACCTACCCCTTTGCTTGGCGTTTGTGGACTACGAAAAAGCCTTTGATTCGATCGAGACCTGGGCTGTACTGCAGTCTCTCCAGCGGTGCCAAGTAGACTATCGATATATTGAAGCGCTGAAGGGTTTGTACGAAAACGCCACCATGTCAGTCCGAATATAGGACCAGACTTCGAAACCAATACCTCTGCAGCGTGGTGTCAGACAGGGAGATGTTATCTCTCCGAAACTGTTCACCGCTGCATTGGAGGATGTCTTCAAGGTTCTGGACTGGAAAGGACTGGGCATCAACATCAATGGCGAGTACATGACACACCTTCGGTTTGCTGATGATATCGTAGTCATGGCTGAGACCGCGGAGGACCTGAGTACAATGCTCGAAGACCTCAGTAGGGCCTCCAAGCGAGTCGGTCTTAAAATGAACATGGGCAAGACGAAAGTCATGTCTAATGCCCATGTTGTACCGACTCCTATAAAGATTGGAGACTCTGTTCTCGAAGTTGTTGACAGCTACGTGTACCTGGGACAAACTATCCAGTTAGGAAGGTCCAACTTCGAGAAAGAGGTCAATCGTCGAATCCAACTCGGCTGGGCTGCTTTCGGGAAGCTACGTAGAATCTTCTCGTCCGAAATACCGCAGTGTCTCAAGACAAAAGTCTTCGACCAGTGTGTGTTGCCAGTGATGACTTATGGAATTGAGACGTGGTCGCTAACAATGGGCCTTATTAGAAGGCTCAAAGTCGCTCAAAGGGCAATGGAGAGGGCTATGCTTGGGGTTTCACTGTGCGATCGAATCAGGAATGAGGAGATCCGCAGAAGAACGAGAGTAACCGACATAGCCCGAAGAATTGCAACACTGAAGTGGCAATGGGCTGGACACATTGCCCGTAGGACCGATGCCCGATGGGGCCGACGGGTTCTCGAGTGGCGACCACGCACCGGAAGACGTAGCGTGGGTAGGCCCCCGACAAGGTGGACCGACGACCTGGTGAAGGTCGCGGGAAACCGCTGGATGCGGGAGGCGCAGGACCGGTCGTCGTGGAGAACCTTGGGGGAGGCCTATGTCCAGCAGTGGACGTCTTTCGGCTGAAATGATGATGATGATGATGATATGTATATATATATTTAAATGAAAATGGAAATAACTAAAAACTTATTACTTCAATAAAATCCCCAGACATAAAGGGCGTGACAGCTTACATATTTATGTAACGAAAAAAAAGTGAATTATATGAACTCGTATAACGTGTCAGTAAGCTAGTTCCGGAGAAGAACACAAACATTGTCCTGAGTTAATCAGAGCGACCAGCTATTCTTATCATTTAAATAATCACTTATGGAATAATATGCCTTTGAACAAAGCTTGGATTTGATTTGTGCTTTAAATGCATTGTAAGGCAAGTCTAGCAAAGCAGAAGGTATCTTGTTATAAAAAAGTTATACCAAGCCCAACAAAAGAGTTATGAACCTTTTGAAGTCGGTGAAAAGGGGCTCGCAGTTTGTCCTTGTTTCTGGTGTTAATATTATGAATATCACAAGATGTTGACTAAGATGAATTGCGAAGCAACCGTGAGAATACCAATATCTTTAAAGAAATATTATTACTCGAGAATTAGAGATTATTATTCCTCGTTATTTTTTTTTTAAATATCTCATATCTGTGTGTGGGTTGAATTTTATTTTCTTTGCTACCATACTTATGTCTGGTCTGTTGTTGTATATGGTTTTATCTGTGATTATGGTCCTATCTCAGTATAACTTGAAATTATTGTTTTCTAACACTGCCTGTGGTTTGTATTTGTAGCAGGGAACTTTATCTGTAACTAGTTTTGTTTCGATTGCTAGTGAATGGTGGATTATTGCAGAAACTTAGTCGTGCCAGTGCTTATAGTCGGTTTGGGCTATGGCTCTACATGCACCCGTGATGTACGGACGCACCATGGCATCGTCTGCAGGAGTCATTGTAGTTGTGTCTGCGAATTATACATTTTTAGTAGTTGGCTGTGTCAATGACCTGATCTTAGATGGCAATCATAAATCCTTCCGTCTTAGGGAAGAGTTCGCCTCGCGTTCGATGCTTTGATATCAATATCAGGTTGCTGCAAGAAGAGGCGGTGTCTTCCATGGAGAGATTTATTTTAGGTTCCCAAGCTACTATTTTTTCTGCTTATTATTACATCATTCAAGTTTCATGAAAGTAGGTATAAAATTGTGCACCTTAAAATCATCTGTCACAGCTAAGAAATGACTAATAGAGGGTGTCCCATAAGTCATTTGAAATTTAAATTTCGAATAAAATTTAAATGGCGTGCAAAAATGGCTTGCGGGGTGCGGGGAAAGCACCAACGGTTTTTGGAATTCAGTAGCCATGAAGCGTCTCTGCGGAGCAGACCTTGCTTTTTGTGTGCGTGTGTGCAATGGTGGCCAAATCACTGTTGCGATAATCAACAGTGATTTGGCCACCATTGCGCGGAAAAAAGTTTTAGACGCGGTTGGGCGAGCGGTACATTGACCATAATTTTTGTTGGGACAACCAAGTAAGATAATTTAATTTATTTTTAAATTTTGTACATAGATTCTTTAATTAAAAATAATGGGCAAGTATTTCGGGTTTCGCATAAAAAAATAACGTTGTGTTTTTTTTTCAATTCAAAGGACTTATGTTACATCTGTAACTCTGATATTGTGGAGACGAATTGCGAACATATAAACGAAGTCATCAGGCTGCCAGTAGACTGATCAATCTTCCAGATCGCCTTGTAGCGTTGTACACACAATGATCATTCTTTCTTCAGGACTGAAGTAGAAAATAGAACAGCACTGAGGCCAAGCATCTTGCATATTCGTTGCCAATATCAACTAACTCCAAATTCTCTGAACACAAGAAGACATACCTACATATGTAGCACAACGCCGTTATATCCACACTTCCGTTGAAAATGGAGATCCAGCAAAAGTCTGGAAATTTCTAAAATCCATGGGTATTTGAAAACCACTCCAAGAATCGCTTCCCAAAGACTTAGATATTGATCTACTAAATCGACACTTCTCCTCTTCGTGCCACTGTAATGGGACCATAAAGGCGACTATAATTAACAACCTTTCGAACCTTCCAACTCCGGGTCATGACCCATTTATTTTTAGTGAATTCGCTGATTGTGATGTTAAGAAGAGCATACTTTCGATCACGTTCGATGCAATCGGTAGTGATTGTGTAAGTCGGAAAATGATACTCTCTTTTACTTTTCTTTGCAAGAATAGTCTACTGAATCCTTTCCAATCTGGTTTTCGTCCTGGTCGCAGTACCAGTACAGCCTTAGTTAATGTCACTGATGACATACGCTTGGGTATGGAGCAGGGAAATCTGACGGTTCTGTGCTTACTGGATTTTAGTAATGCATTCAACACTGTCGATTTCGATATCCTACTTGACATGCTTCGCTCGTTTAACATATCTCCAACGGCGATTGACTGGTTTCGTAGTTACCTGAATGGCCGTCCGCAACGTACATGCATAGAAGAGTCTTGCTCTTCGTGGTGCTATACTTCTGCCGGTGTACCTCAGGGCGGCGTTTTATCTCCTTTACTTTTCGCAATATTTATCAACTCCATCACCAAAAACCTTCTTTCCTCTTACCACCTTTATGCAGATGATTTGCAGAATTATAAAGAAGCTGGACATTCAAATTTAGCTGATGTCATTCAAATTATGAAAAAGGATTTCTTCTCGTACTGTAAATAAGCGTAGTGTCCGTGCAGGTAGGTACATTGTTTGCTGTAAATACCTGTCGGACTAATTCAGGATTGCGATGCCCTTTTCGTCGTATGGTAGAATCATATAATCGCAACTTCAATGAAGTTATTTTTGTATGTTCCAAATCGAAATTTAAATCTAATATTTTGGAAATTTTGTCTAATGATGGTGAGAAATAGTGTGTGTTTTATCCAAAATTTATTTAATTTCAACTTTTTTCATTAATTTCTATATATTTATTAAGAATTGTAATAAGTCAAATATTTAATTTATTTAATTATTATTATTATATTATTTTGGTATTATTTTTGTTTGTGATAATTAGGAACATATCCCAGTTACTTATTCATTATTGTTTAAAATTTAAATGTTCAATTCAATTCAATTATATTTATTTGCACAGAAAGTAGGTATACAGAATAATGATGTTTACATAATGTCGACCCTTATACTATCTACCTTAAATTAGGCATGCAAATTTTGAATAGTTACATTAAAATCAAATTATTACATTGTCTATCATTATTATTATTAACATTTTATATTTATTTGGAAAGAGAGGAGTCATTTAAAAAATCATTTACAGAGTAATAACATTTGTCTAATAAAAGAGCTGTAAGTTCCTTTTTAAAAGTTATCATTGGGTAATTTTTAATTTCACTGAAAATCTTGTTAAAAACAAATGTTCTTAATTAGTTAATTAAGCCATCTACTGGCACTCTTTTTAACGTATTTCTATATTGTTAAGATGCGGATAATGCAGTGGGCTGCAATATTGTTATAATAATGTTATATTACTGTTTGTAAATATTTTATATTGTAGCTGTTTATTGTCCCATAATTAATAAAAATAAAATAAAAAAAAAATAATAACAGGAGATTTGTAAAACGTGAGTTGTGATAACCCTAAATTTGTTTGTCACCTCTATATTCTGTCTGTATTCACGCCAAGCTCCATAAAGAATATGGAGCTTGGCGTGAATATAGACAGTACGGTGTGGCTGTTTCCTGAAAGTACTACATCACACATTAAACATTCATACTATTGTGGTCCTCACATGATCAGCACGCTAATTGTACACACACACTGTTTATTACTATCAGTTAGAATCATTTCGAACCATGTTGCTAATCCATTGCTCCGTGTGTTCGAAAATGTGTCTGCTCAATAAAGTATATAACGCAATGAATGTTGTTCAACTGTCAAAATGAAACACATTGCTAGTGATAGTGTGTTACACAAGTACCTGCTGGTCAAGTTTATGTGTGGACTTGAATCTTAGCTCGTATAGGAAACATAATTGACTTGTTAAAATGATTAGAGAAATAATGTGATGCATCAGGTTGGCTGAAGCAGGCGCTGGCGTGGAGCGGGTGGCGCGCGATGGGGCGCATGTCGCTGTCGGTGCTGATGGTGCACTGGTGCATCAACCTGGGCCTGGCCGCCTCGCGCCCGCAGCCCATCGCCTCCTCGCTGCTCAGTGTGGTCAGTCCACAATCCTTTCTGTTGCTCTTTACCTTTCTTGATTCTTTTTGCCCTATCTAGGAATGGAGTACTTTTTTATTTGTCTCCATATAAAATGTAAACAAAACAATATTATATTTATTATCCAAATACAAGTCCCATATCGCTTAAAAATAGAATAAATCAAATCAAATCAAAAGTCATTTATTCAAATTAGGCTGAGAATCAGCACTTTTTGAACGTCAATATTACATAAGACAGTAACCCAAAACGCCCACCCATCGACACTTCCAATTGCTTTCGCTGGGAAGAAGTGGCGGAAGAAACTCCCCAGCAGCACAGCTGTCTGTTCATTTAAAAAAAAACACATGACTTTATAGAATACTATGTATAGTGATGAACATGAGAAAATACAACAACAATGAAATTATTGAAAATTTGCCGGCTGCCACGCCAAAATACCAGCAAAGCAAAACGAAAATGTAAATAACTAAAAACTTATTACATCAATAAAAGACCCAGGCTTAAAGGGCGTGAGCTGTCACGCCCTTTAAGCCTGGGTCTTTTTATATTTCATCATTATCAACCTTTTATCGTCCCACTGCTGGGCACAGGTCTCCTCTCATACAGAGAAGGATTGAGCGTAATCAACACGCTTGCTCAATGCGGGTTGGCGATTTCAGACTTGAAAGTCCAGGTTTCCTCAAGATGTTTTCATACCTTACATACCTTACATATTTATGTATTGTAAAAAAAGTGAATTATATGAACTCATATAACGTGTCAGTAACCTAATTCCGGAGAAAGAAACAAACATTGTTCTGATTTAATCAGAGCGACCAGCTATTCTTATCATTTAAATAATCATTTACGAAATAATATGCCTTTGAACAAAGCTTGGATTTGATTTGTGCTTTAAATGCATTGGCAAGTCTAGCAAAGCAGAGGGTATCTGGTGATAAAAAGTTATACCAAGCCCAACAAAAAGAGTTATGAACCTTTTGAAGTCGGTGAAAAGGGGCTCGCAGTTTGTCCTTGTTTCTGGTGTTAATATTATGAATATCACAGTTTTTGGTGGACACGTGAATATTTTGCCTAACATATGGCGAAGCAACCGTGAGAATACTTTAAAGAAATCTCTCAGAGAAAATCTGACACCGAACTGGTAAATTGCTCGGATAGCTCGTTTTTGGAGTACAAATATGAAATGAAATCGTTTATTAAGCAAGTAGGATCACCGATCACTTTTACACGTCATGTTTTTTTTTTTTAACTAGATGAAGCCGACATTTCCTAACTGACTACCTCTGAGAAGAAATCGCCGAAACAAACTCAGGGATCATCGTCTTTTTTCAAGTCCAGACATTAAAAATGAAAATGTTTACAATAATTTACCTTATAATTACGCATATTGCTTAATAACAATGCTTAACAGAGATAACAGCTCAGTCCCAAGCTTTTTTGTCTTCTAAATAATCTTTGATTTTATTATACCCCTTTTTGCAAAGTTTGGCCTTTATATTTTGTACGTCAGCGGCTTTGCCCCACAGTAGAATACCGTAGGACATAACGCTGTGGAAATAACTAAAATAAACTAAACGAGCTGTATCAACGTCTGTATATTGCCTTACTTTCCTGACGCCGTAGGCGGCCGAACTGAGCCTTCCTGCTATGGTTGATATGTGTAGTCCCCACTGAAGTTTGGCATCTACTGTTATTCCAAAAAAACTGCCGAGCCCACAGTTTCAAGCACCTCTTTGTCTAAAACAATGTTGGGTCCTAGATTTCTAACGTTAGGCAAGGCGAACTTTACACATTTCGTTTTCTTGGTATTAAGAACTAGGTTATTTGACGTAAACCAATCTGTAACTGTTGAGAGTGCACTGTTTACTTCGTCAAAATCATGTCTATTCCTGTCTACTTTAAAAATTAGAGAAGTATCATCTGCAAACAGCAAAACGTCACAAATGTCCTTTAATAATCGTCCTTTATGTAAATGTAAATGTCTTTTAATACTTATAATGAACAATAATACTCCATGGGAGATGGTAAAGCAGACTGTACTTTAACAACAAAAAAAGTAAGCCCTGACTCTCCTGTAACTTAGGAGGCAGTGGACGAATAAATATTGATCGCACTAGTGAGACACTAGTGAACTTAGACTAAATGCAAGAATTATACAATGTGTTGAGAACACGACAATAAGTTTGACTGCGTATTTCAAATGCCGTTCTCAGTCTGCTACGAAAATTCAGTCAAGTATGTCATTTTACACTAGAGTTAGGTACTTTTGTAACAAAAGTTAACCAATTTTTATAAAATCATTCTCTTAATGAATTTTATACAAATGTGGATAACACGATGTGATTGATGAACAGCAGTGTATTGAACGAATCGTTGACAACGTGTTAATCCTATGTCTCTTGTCCCCAGGTGGTAGACTGGGTGGCGACGAGCTTCTTCTCGTACTTGGTAGCGATACCACTCACCGTGATGGTGGAGATGCCAATGCAGAGGATCGTGACGTCACTGATCGTACACAAGGAGACCAAGCAGTCGTAGATGTGTTTCGTTGAGCTTTCAAAAAGATAAGCTATCGTTAATCAACAGTGCAATAGATGAAATATGAAGAGTCACAGTTGTCAGTCTACCGACGGCATCATCGCAGTCTGAACCATGGTTCTGTAAACGGACTCCCTTGGACTGTCACTACATTTTGTACTGACTGTGAGCCTAAACCTTAAGTCGCGCTCTCATGTGTAGATGACAGGCCAGATGTTTATTGTAGCATCAACTCATAGATTGTTTTGGTTTTTTAGTAGATCTTAAAGAAAAAAACACCTCATTATCATCATCATTTCAGCCGAAATCATGATGATGATGAAGAAACCCCTCACAAAACTTAAAAATAATATTATTAATATTATACGAGATTACTATTTTCTTTAGAATATATTTAAAAAAAAAACATGAACTGTTAAAATAAAAACAATAGCAGCTCACCGGTATCGGGAACAGGGCTACCGGAGCGCGACACATAATTTTAAAATTAACTGTTTATAGATAGTTCAATCCACGAAGACGCGCCCCACTATTTCTCCTAACCGTTTATAGTATATGTGTGCAAGCTTCCGTCAATGTTTGAGTGTTATCCGTACACAATAATTATCTATGAGTGCACACCCACACTACAATAAATTGACTAATCAGGAGAGAGCGTCATGGTCAAAGTGAAAGATGCTCTACTTCAATTTTATACTCTTTTACCCGACTGCAAGGAAAATTGAGGTGTGGATATTTTATGTGATTATTAGTTAATATACGATTATAATACCATTTTTATATAATAATAGGAGGTAATTAGAGACATAAATGAAATACGTGAAAAAGTTTTATGGAACTTTTTTTATTGAAATAAAAATCGTCAATCACTCGTTTCAGAAATGTCTGATTCAGATTCTGAAGTATCACTGACATTTATAATAAAATTGAAATCAAGATCACAGTGTCTCATGTATTCGTCTTCTATTTTTTCCACGTGCTGACAAGTATTGAACCAGACATCTTTATTTACTCGATCAAATGCTTCATTTAAAATGGGCATAATCGAAGTGTAGTTTTGATCGATATTGCGGCTAGCAACGTCGTTTTTTACAATACCCCAAATGTTTTCGATTGGATTTAACTCTGGGTGATAAGGAGGCAGCCGAAGCGCTGTGAATCCATATTCCTTTAATAATTCGTCAACTCTGTACTTGCGGAAGTTTTCTTTGTTTTTTAATATAAGGTCATAAAGTTCAGGCTTTTTGTAGGTTGGTACAAAATGGATATTTTTTGCATTCAGCCAAGTCTGCATGTCTAATTTGTTGGAGTTGGATGTGGGTATTTTTTCCGAACTAGTATTGTGATAGGCTGCATTATCCAAGACTACCACGGCATCATTTGGGAGATTTGGTATTAGTTTCTCCTTAAGCCACTTTAATTAATTATCCGAGTTCATATTATCGTGGTAGTCTCCGGATTTGATCTCTGCTCTGTACGTTAACAACGCATTTGGTACGAAACCCTCAGCACTTCCGGCATGTACTATAATTATGCGCACACCCTTTGTTAAATTTTGTTTCATTGCTGTTTTAGAGCCTTTGTCGGCCCAAGATTTTTTTTGCACGTGGTTGGTATGAATATATGATTCATCTGTGTACACTATAGGTCTACCTGCATTACGAAAAGATTTTACCTGTTTTAAATATTTCAATCTTAACATTTGAATATCATGTTTTTCGATTAGGACCTTCCTATTATTCTCAGTTTTTCTCCATTTATAACCAAGCTTAAGTAACAATGTTCTTAGGGTGGTTCTACATCCATTAAATTGTATACGGTCTTTCAAAATAGTATTAAGTCGTGATAATGTTGGAAATTGATGATGTTCTTTATGGCAGTTTTGGATAGTTCTTCGGACTACACCAATATCAAATTTGTCTAAATTAATTTTTCGTGGTCTTACCCTTCTTTTCTTCATAGGTGATGTAAAAATAGAAGCACTTCTGCCTGCTAAATTCGAATGCGACGTACTCGCTTCATTTTTAGAATCAATATCCATTTCCGTAGTCGGCTCTGTTGTACGCTCTTCACTTTGGACTACAGAAACTATCGCATCCGTCTCCATAGTTATATTAGACTCCATAGTAGATACTGTAGTTTGCTTTATTGTCTCAGTATAAGCCTTTCTTTCGCGTAGAATTCTAGTCACTGTGCTTTCAGATATTCCAACAGCCTGTGCGGTTCTCCATCGAGCATCAGTGAGTTTTTCTGCAAAATTTTGACTTGCTTCTTTTTTCATGAAATCGTAAACTTTAGAAATAATTTCTCTTGCCTACAATTAAAAAATAAATAAAAAGAAATAACATTAGTCTTACTTTTAAATATAAAATGAAGTCTAGTTAGTAAAATTTAATTTTGAATTAAACTACTTTTCTTTTATTATTTTATGTGTTTCGTAACAATAATTTACATACCTGGCTTTTAAGTACAACACGCTGAGATTTTTTCGACATTTTAAAAAAATATAAAGTAGAGCAACTTTCGTGTCGAGTCTGGATTTTTGAAATACAGGTTGTACTACTTGTGTGCATCGAACCACTGACGGTCCGTGACTGACGCTCGGAGAAAACTCCCCGCGCCCCGCGATCCCCTCAACCTAAAATTGGTGGGGCGCGTCTTCGTGGATTGAACTATCTATAGTAATATTGCTTCTGTGATACGATGAGAAATCAAACAATTTTTCCGATACTTTGAGCAATATAAAGATACCAACAGATATGAGTGTTGCTTGAAGCACTATGTTAAGATTACTTATAACCTTTTCTTAGTTCATAAACCAAATAACTTTTGTAAGATAAGACAAACAAATGTTTTGCCCTCTACTCAAATGTGGTGCCCTCTAAGCAAACTGTTGGTTTATTTTAAGGCAATATGAAAACTATTTGGGGCTAAATGGTACATTAGAAAATAGAATGGAAGGATCATGATATTTAGATTTAAAGAGTCCTTAGTTTTATGAATTCTTAGTTTTAAGATTTAGTTTTGTATCTGCAAAAGCAAAAATAAAATAAGAAAATAAACAGTGAATATATATGTTTTGTTTAAGTGGCCCTTATGTACTATCACATATACAAGTCCTCTTCTACCTTAAAGACTACTATCGGCTGCGCTAAACCGGCCGCGGCACACTAACGCATTATTTTGTATCCGTGTGTGTCATAGTACCACCAATCGACAGCATGCTGTGTAGTATGTCTACGAAGAATTAATGATGTAGTCTATGCTAGACAAATCAATAAATATTAATAAATCGTTATTTTATCGCAGTCTTCGTCTTTCTTTAAAGTAACGCAAAATTTCGCTACCTGACTCAAAATTAATTTAGCGGCCGCACTTAACAATGATGCGATCAAATGCGTGCGATTGTGGGTTCGTATCCTAATTATGATAAAATCTTTTTGTTGTTTCATATAATTTATTATTGTGATTATTGATTTGTATTTTAATGTTGCAAATAATATTTAAACGAATAGGAAAATTTATTGAATAATTATACCAAAAATGGTTTTGTTTACATGTTTTATTTTACTATGTATTAACAAACAATAAACCTATTACAATGCATTGTAATTAAAGTTATATATTATTAGGTGTATACCCAGGGGCGTGCACAGAGATTTTGTTGAAGGTAAGCATACATATACCTACTACCCAAATCTCTGTGCTTATATATGGTAAAACTTAAAAAACGTAACGTAGACGTAGTTTCAATTTAACATAGTCGCGTACTTTTTCGCATGTCAACATTGAATTGATGTTTGTGCGTGGCTACAATGAACATCTAAGTATGTGATTGATGATAAGAACAAGTCAAATAAATGATATAGGTACGTGGGGTATTAGGTATTTTTTTTTTTTGCCCAAATGAATACAATGAAATCATCATCATCTTCTCAGGGTTAATACCAGTCGCATCCAAAGCTTTGGAATCTGGGATCCGCTTTTCCACTCTAATTGCTGATTTTGGCAAAATTTCGACATTTTCCGTGAAGCGACTGCCGTCTGACTTGTGGGCTCCAACAACCCGTAACGACTGCCACTAGATGTTCGTATGGCAACCAAAACCTACGGCTTAACGGGCTTTCCGAGGCACGACCAGACCAGTGCAAATATTCATATTCATGCATACAAATATTTACACTGCGCGAGGATCGAACCCGCGCCTCCTTACGCAGCGGCCGCGTTCGCTACCGCTACGCCATGGAGGCTGTCAAAATACAATGAAATGGTATTACTAACTGAACTGTAAATAAGTAATAATTTATTTCTCAAAAAACTAAAAAAATATATTTTACTATCTATAAATTAAATCAACGCGCCTAACTATTTTTAAATAACTCTGTAAAAATTAAATATATATAAGATCGTTGTGAAATCGCTAAAAGTTCTTTTAAAATAGAAATATAGACAAATCTTTCATAAATATGCGTAATGCACTACTCATTGGAATCATAACTATTAAATTTTGCAAATTTGTAAACTTCAGGAAAATTATTACAATATAAAGTATAGTATTGAAATTCAAAAACTTGTTCTTTGAAGTTTTTATAACGACGAACTGTCAATGCCGTGTTTTAAAATAATATACCTACACGAGAAACAAAACAATTTATTTGTGTGTACACACTACACAGCCTGCTAACCACATATAATTATCATAATACTTTTTATAAAGACAACCTTTCTTTTGTGTTAAACCAAAAACTCTAAAATAAATGAATATTCAATTCCGCTTAAAACAACCAATATAGGTACATATTTAACCAAATACACCAATAATGAAACAACATAAGCTGCTAAAATAAAAAGGTATTTGAACGAACAACAATCATGCTATATTTCTGAACTTCTTAAATTCGTCGCATTATTAGAAGCTGTTCTTATCGTGCCCTTAAAAGCCAATGAAATTTCACGCACACGTACACAACAATTTAGGCACACAAGCAAATAATTTTATACACAGACAGATATGGAAGAGGCACATTTTGTAACTGCTTACGCCGTTACGAGAAGTGGCGCGGCCGTCGCGACGAAGGCCAGTGATATTTCGTAGTTAGCACTAGGCCCAATAGATGGCAGTGTTCTCACAAACTGATTAACAAAGTCTTTCAGTTTTAAGTTTGTAGTATATAAATTATTATATATTTTTTTAGTTTTTTTAGAAAACTATTAGAAAACTATTTAGTTTTTTTAGAAAAGCTCTGCATACCGCAGAGCTTTTCTGCTTGTATGGAGCGCACGCGCCTGTGTATACCTACACCTAATAATATATATCTAACAAATGAAACTAACGTTGATATGGTCGCATTGTAATATTTTATATAAAAGTAATCCCTGACAAACTTATGACATTGTTATGGTAAAAATTATAAAAATCATTCTTGGTTTTAAGATTTGAAAATGTTTATATGTTATAATTAAAGAGCTTATAGCTTAACTATTCACTTTCTCAAAGAAAAGAAAAAGTTAGTGTAACCATGGGCTGCAGTGGAGCGATGCCTTGAATGCAGCTCATGTTGAGCTGACGCTGGCATAAATTGATGATGTCGCTATATCGTTGATTGAGGGTCATCAGTTCTGCCAGTTTCAGCTCAATATTAGCACCACACATCAAGTGCACCAAAAACAAAGTACAGCCAACTAAGCTGCCTTGAAATGATTAACACAAATCGGAATATATTCCAAAAAGTAAAATAAACCACATTTCTATTTATAATACATTCTAATAAGTTTGTAGCGTGACATGTGCAGCAGGCTGTTTACCAAGGGTATCGGGTTCCAGTCCGTTCTGCTTCAAGGTAAGTGATTTTATGACTACATTATAATGTAAATAAAATCCGTAACTAGGTATTCGGTTCCGTGCTTATTTGTGTGTCAGAACAAGCATTCGTGTGTTATCATCACTTTTTTTTTAATAATTATAAACTAGTGCTTGACCGCAATCCCGCCTGATGGTAAGCAGTGATGCAATTGAAGATGACACCACGCTGCAGAGGTATTGGTTTCGAGGTCTGGTCCTGTATTCGGACTGACATGGTGACGTTTTCTTACAAACCCTTCAGCGCTTCAATATATCGATAGTCTACTTGGCACCGCTAGAGGGACTGCAGTACAGCCCAGGACTCGATCGAATCAAAGGGTTTTTCGTAGTCCACAAACGCCAAGCAAAGGGGTAGGTTATACTCCTCGGTCTTCTGTATAACCTGCCGCAGTGAATGTATGTGGTCTACTGTGCTGAAGCCCTTTCGGAAACCGGCTTGTTCGGAAGGCTGAAAGTCGTCAAACCTGCAGGTAAGACGATTCGTAAGGACTCTCGAAAACAACTTATAGACATGACTCAAAAGTGAGATGGATCTGTAGTTTTTCAAAAGGGTATTGTCATCCTTTTTGAAAAAGAGTACCACTACACTTTTGCGCTATGCCTGTAGCCTTTTTCCCTTGACTATGACGGAATTAAATAACTTCTGAAGTGCCCTAAGAATCGGGTCACCACCCGCCTTCAATAGCTCAGCCGTTATTCCATCATCGCCCGACGCCTTGTTGTTTTTAAGCTGTTTGAGAATCTCCTGCAGGCTGACAGTCAGTCCAGTGGTCGATCACTGACAATCCACTCCATATTAATAAATTGAGAATTAAAGAAAATCATTTCAACTAACGGGTTTTTTAATCGCGGTCATTCTATCGCCATTCCATTACGAGACGACTGAGATAATTGATCGATCATTATGTATTTAGTAGATTACAAACATTTAAGGACAATGACACATGAACATGTTCATGAACAAATAAGCAAAGCAAGCTTGTTTTATCTATTAATTAAGGACGGCCAACAAAGAATACAAATATATATCTACGAATGAAAAGTTAATTTTACGTGAGCTCCTTAATTAATTATAATAACGGAACTCTAAAATAAATCCTTACCTTGGCTTTTTAATAGGCTTCAAGTTCATGATATTATAATATTGCAATAAAGCGCGCCAGTCGACCGTATATCGTCTACGGACAATGGACATGGTCACTAATCATATTATTTGAACCATTTCGTACACCGGACTGTAGTCTTAAACACGTGCGAGATTTAAAGGAATTTGATACTTGCTAAGTGCTGGTGATCACAATGTTGGGTGAAGAGGTTCTGAAGTTCCTGGCGCTGGTGGTAGCTGGCTCACTTGGGGTAACAGCCAAAGAGCTGACAGGTAATGTACATTACCTACTTCCTTGGTCTAGTGACTCGCTTATTAACTTATTCATATAGGTATACAATCAGTAACAAACAGTAATAAAACTTGTAACTCTAGAGTGAAGTACCAACAGTTGTTTTTTCTTGCATGTGGATGATTCTTTGATGCCCAATGAACTTCCGTCATTTTCTTGATTATTAGGGCTCCGTAGTCACCTGGGAACCCGTATAGTTTCGCCAAGTCTATCTGTCTGTCTATCTCAGTGACCGTTATCACTAGAAAGCTGATATTTTGTACCAATATATGTATTTAGATATTTATTGTTTTTTTTTTTATTCATCATCAATCACGTCGATAAATTGGTAAAATAAAAACACGTAAAGTAGGAAGTGTTTTTTTTTATATATATTTTTCGTATTTTTGGGAAGGTATTCAAAAATGAATAGGAGTTTACTGAAATCTTTTATTTGTTAATATTTTCGGAAATCAATCAAATCAAAATCGCTCCAAAGGTAAAAAATGTGACTCCCTCTAATTTTAAACTATAAGTTTAAATATATGAAAAACATCTCAAAAGTAGAACTTTATAAGGACTTTCTAGGCTTCAATAGTTTGTGTGTTCAATATTAGTGGCGCGACGTACATACGCTGTACCTATAGTTTTTTTTTAATATTATAAACTAGGGCTTGATGGTTAGTAGTGATGCAATGATTGATGGTAAGGCTTACTAGTTTATTAATAGCCTATTCAGTCTTGCTTTGAAATACTTAAATTATAATCAGGCGGGTAGACCGGCAGGCAAATTGTTCCAGTCCCTCGATGTACGCAATATAAAAGACGAGGCGAAACGCTTCGTCCTGGTCGTCGAAGTTCGAATAATAACAGCCGCTTATCTGTGATTAGTCATTATATTACATGTTATAATACCTTTTAGTCCTACATTCTAAATGTGTAATTCTAAATTGTATACCTAAGCATGTTCCTAAGTACATACATATATGAACATCATTTAGAATATTTCTTTTATTGTCACTTGTCATCAGCAGAAGAACTATGAGAGTAAGAGAAGAGAGAGTGCTCCAGTGAATCAAAATAATTAGTTGTTTTCGAAATAAATATATAAGGTACCGCGATCAATGTTTGCAGGTAACGAGTACAGCCGGCTGCCGAAACTGTTCCACCTGGACGACTACGACACGTGTCTGATGCAGACCAAGGGGCTCTACTGTCTCGGCAGCTTCCATGTGAAACCGCTCAACAACCCAGACCCGACATACGAGCTGATGAAGGTAAAAAGATTGCAGTAGAGCCCAAGATTGTAGCTTTGAGATTGTAGATTTGTAACTTTGTCAACAAAACTATATTGTGCGATAATTTTTTATACTTAATTACACACATTGTTAACTGCATCGCGGCCAAGCACTAATTTATAATATTAAAAAAGGAATACACAAATAAATCACTCAGTATTTATTAGTCTACCTGTTTCTTAGTCTACTTCAACCACTTTTCTTTAAATTCTGCAGGAGTACTCTTCAGACCAGCACAACTTCAACCGCACACTGCTGCACCGCGGTTACTGCGTCAGCTCGCGCTGCCCTCGGCTCACTGACCGCAACGCTTCCCTCAGCGGCCACATCACTTCGCAGTACTTTGAGCGCTGCACTTCGCTGTATACGCAGCGTATCGGCCTGCGCGTGCAGCTCACTGAGCTCAGCTACTGCCGCTCACACGCACAGAATGTTGCTCTGAAAGACATAAGCAATTCTGTGGAAACTCCACATAGAGTATTCTTGTTTGTTTTGGGAATGGTCGTAACTTTGAATGTGATCGGAACTGTCCATGATTTAAGGAGGACGAGTGATCCAAGTGAGTATGTTACCTGTAGAGCACGTCACCATCGTCTTGCCATGAATTCAGACTGAAATACGAAATACTTGCAGAGAGCAAGCTGCTGACTTCATGGTCGCTGGTGTCGAACTGGCCGCAGCTAGTGGGGCCGGACCCAGACGGGGACCCGCAGCTTGCTGCCCGCCTGCCCGTCGAAGGGTTTAGGTACTTCGAAACTACTACACGTTTCACAATTTTATCCTAAAGTACCATAAAGATATGACGTCATAAATGTCATAAAAGCCATTTTGGACAATATTCAAACATTAATACAAGGTCATGGCTTCAGCCTTTTTAGTATTACAAAAGTTTCCTGTAAACGTTTATAAAAGATAACAGGTCTATTGTTGTGAATCGAACAAATTCAAAAGTTGGACGACGATTTAAACATATACTCACTGTTTAATCTCAATTCAATTCAATTCTTAACTACCCTATTTCTCTTAATTTGGAGCATTTTACCAATCCATTGTTCCATATGGTTGAAAAATGTGTTTTCTTAACAACGCGATAAATGTTGAGCGATCTTTTACATAAATTAGGTATTTTTTTATGAAACAGACTGCTCGGTGGTTTAAATTTGATCTAAAAAAAATCTTTGTGCTGTAATAAGGGGATAGAGTTGAAATCCTTATAAGAAACAGTATTGATTCATATCAAAATAATTAATTATAAAAATTGCTTATTTTGTTGCTGAGTGGATATTTCACTTTTATATATATATATATGAATACTGAGCAAAAAATTAAGAACGCACAGCCCATTGTCTAGTAGCGACAGTGATTAAGAGATGATGATTATCTAGATTATTCCTCGTCTCAATAATATGAGCTAGGATTGGCTAGTGGTTAGTGGTTAGGTCTACTATATAAAGGAAAAGCGTAAATATGACTTGTAAAATGTTAAAACTGTAATTATCTTCAATATGCCTTATGACTCGTTTTTGCAATTCTGTGATCTTGTTCTCGAACTGTAATTATCATAGTCTTCATTTTGTATAGATGAATGATGATGATGATATTTAGTAAATATGTTTGTATCTGGAATGGTGATATGTGTGAATGATGGGGATGTTTGATGTATGGATCTTTAGGATACATATATATATCTGTGTATCTGTTATAGTATATTTTAATCGAATTATATTATATTGCACTAATTGCACCAACGGCAACACCACTTTTTGTTCACTCAAATCACTGTCCATTCAAAGTTTGCCTGGAAGATCACAGAAAGCAATAAAGCTGTTATTGTATATTTTTACTACTTGATATTTTTTTTTTTTTTGTTATATTTATTTTGGTATACAATAAAGTATATATAAATAAATAAATTATTACGTAAGTGTTGAAGCTCCTGTTCAATTAGTCGTAGTCTTTAAGTGTTCCGTCCTATTTAACTGTTATGTTCTTTTTCTCATATTGTTATGTTTTTTCTAGGTAAATGAGTACCTACTACACACATATGTCATTCTCACCATTAAAAAAACTGATAAATAAATCTCATACACGTTACGTGTGCCAGCTGCCTTTTTATTTAAATCTCGCTAATTTCTGTACAGTAAGTTAATAGGGTGAAACGACTTATCTATACGAAATTTGAACAAAATTTATCCGGTAGTGTTTGCGTGACGCTGAATCGAATAAACATTCAAATAACTAAAATTTTAGTACACTGTGCAGTTTTTACGTACATAATTATACTTACGTTTAATCAGCAACAAAAGTTTATTAAGGCTTCAGTTTGAGCAGCCGATCGATTCTATAAGAATCTCAACGTGAACAATTGAGTGAAGTGAGCACAGTGTGAGCTGTCAACACTGTCAATCCATAGTATAATAGTTAAAATCACTCACTTCACCTAAATTTCTACGATGAGATGATTCGCACTGCACTCGTTGTATAGCGGGCACACGTGTGTCACATACTAGTTGTACAGCGGGCACACGTGTCTCACAGAGTCGTCATGATCCTGCTGGTGGTGCTGGTGCACGCCGGCTGCCTGCACGACATGCTGTTCCTACAGAATCCCAAGTATGTTGAAGAGGTATGTGACCAAATTATTGGGAAAACACAAAAAAAAACCTACTTTTCTTTCTCGTAATCTATTTCAAATCATCTCCACCTACCTTTAAATCTCCACTGCCCTTACCTCGGCACTTCGCTTCACTATTAGTTCGCCTAATGACCTGCACTTGCTACTCGGAGCACAGGCATGTTGCGTATCGGTCTCTCTCTCTACTTGCTCTCCTTATGAGCTCCTTACAACAAGCTACTATAACTATTGTTCGTTTTGTTAGCGTATCACTCCACTTTTTCTAGGTGGTTATATTTCCAGATGTCGCACCACCCAATCCTAATGCTGCTGCAGAACGGCTCATCAGCCGTCCAAATGTTCATCCTGCTGTCCAACTTCCTCCTGGCCGACTCGCTGCTCAACATGCGCCAGCTGCCTAGTTTCACCCAGCTACCGAAGATTATTCTGAAGAGAATTTCTAGGTATTGGTTGAAATACTTTGGGTTATAATTTAACTTTGACAGCGTACTTTATTAATAATTTATAAACTAGCGCTTGACCGCAATCCTTGTATACTTGTATACTTGGAACCATAAAAAGTTGCACATTGATATCTCAGCTGTTTCTAAAGTAAATGAAGTTTTTTTTTACTAGCGGACTTCCCATGTATCTGGCTATAACTTTGCATATTCATTTTAGAATCAAACGTAATAAGATAGAATATATTTTAGTGTTTTAAAAAAAATGGCAAATGGCTCACTGAGTCCACCCCGTAGGCCACTCTGAACCGGGGCCAGGTCAACAGTGAACCAGTATGTACACAGTGAACCTTCCTATTTATTTTACTGTAAATTATGACTATTAATTCTACGAAACTAAAGGTAAAGCAATAAAACGTCTTCTAAATGTTACTAAGTAATCAACTTTAATAATTAAATGTTTTTATAATTATTTATTTTTAACAAATCACAAAGTTTCACAGAGATCGATTGCTCAGTCAAATTAGCATTAATCAGTCTTACTAATTCTTATAAAAGAAGAACGTATATAAAAATATAAAAAAGAAAAGTTTAAAGCTTCCCTTTTAAATTTTTAGATGCTTTTGTTGCTTGCAATCAAAAAGGGAAGTTCAAATAGATAGATTTACTGGAAATTTGTATGATGCTGTTCGACGACTGGTCCCTTCTACCTTGGGGTTCGGTAATATATATTTATATCATTTTTTGTAACCATATCTAGCTCTATAGGCTCACAAAATGTATGATAAAATTTGCTTTTTAATTTTAAATATGAAACGAAGTAGTCATATTCAGCTTCATTAGTATCATCAAGTATCTTCGCAAAATAATAACATTTTATCTTTTTCTTCTGCGATTCTATCAAAATAATCACAAAATTATCCGCTTTGGGTTTTATTCGCAGTGGTGGAGAGTCTTCACATAAAATAACTTCGTCGTCTTCACTATCACTGACGAAATTTTCTCCACCAGATGAAGAACCACTAGCAAAGAAAGTGCCTTCGGAATCAGAATCTTCATTGATAATTGGAATTTCTTTTTTCTTTATCTTCTTTTCTCGAAATAAGTTACTCTTTACTTTCTTTGCTTTCACTTCAATTTTTTTTTTCGCATTTCTATTGCTTTTTTGTCAGGAGTGTCGGTGGATATCATAGTCCGTCCTATGATTCTCTTTCTCTTGGTAGTCTTCCTTGGACCAGCTTTCAATGACGGCCTAAAAATTTTTGGAGAAATAAAACTTTCCACTACTCTCGAAGTACAAGGTTGCTGTTCATTTTTATTGTATTTGGATGCCGGATGATTACAGATTTTTTGCAGTGGTAAATCTTGTAAAATTGAAGGGGACGGTGTCTTAGGAGGTAAACGATTTTCATTTATTTCACATTCTGTATGTGTTTCATCTGTTCTTGGATCGGGTCTATCCGTCACAGTGCTTGGTAGAAAACCATCGTCTGTAAAAACTGAGTCGTTGAATGGATAAATTCCACATTTCCTAAATGCATTGGTGATATTAATAGGAGTCATGGCTTTTAAATAGGCCTCACCTACGCATTGAGCGACACGGTATATAGTGAGAGTTAGCCCGAGGTTCCGGAGTAGCCATGAATCGACGGCAGAGTTATAATATGTTTTAAATGGACCAATTAATCCCACATCTAATGGTTGTAATCTTGCGGTAGTGTGAGGAGGCAGTGTCATCACTGTAACACCAGAAGTTTTTGCAATGTTCAATGCTTCTATTGACAAATGACTTTCATGGTTGTCAAGTATCAAAAGCGCTGGATTTTCTTTTGAGGCAGAAGTATGTTGCACAAAGTGTTTCATAACATCTACGAAGATTTCTGCATTCATCCATCCAGATGAAACAGCCAAACCAAGGGTCCCAGGAGGAGCGCCATGGAGCATATGAGATTGAAACTTCTTTCTCGGAAAGACCATTGCTGGAGGCAAGGCATGACCGGTAGCGGAAACAATGCAGCAAGTTGTCACTAAAACACCTCGTTCTCCACTCGTAACTTTGCATACGTTACTTCCTTTAAGAGTTAGGACTTTTTGCGGGCGTTGTACCGTCGTGGTTGAGGTTTCATCCAAATTATAGACACGTGTCCCGTTGCCGAAGTTAGGAGACCTTTGCATAGCTTCCCTTAAGTTTAAAAAAAAATTAAACGTTATATTTGTTGAATGCCGAGGCTCGTGCCAAGCTGCATGTTTCAGGTTTCTTTAAATCTGTGTGTTTTTTTTTTTTTAATGACCTGAGCCACTCCTTTCCAGCAATATGTTGCTTTTCCCACGAAGATGGAATTTTTATTTTGTTAATAACTGCCATTTGGTAAGCTAATCGTCGAGTATCTTTAGCAGTTAGCCCATAAAATTTTTGTGAACACACTACGATGTATTGTTTTAATTAAATTTCCTGATTTGGTTTAAAAATTGAGTTTTCCTCATAATTCGGTACTAAGTCTGTGCTTTCATCGCTTTTAAACTTCTCTGTATATCTTCTTACTGTAGGATAGGGTAGTCCACAATCTTTTGCCGTTTGACGTATTGATTGTCCATTTTTTACTAGCAACATGGCTTGAAACATTTGTTGTCTTGTGTGGCCTCCAATTTTCTTAGGCGCTGCTTTGATTCGCCCCATGCTGAAGTAACATTTGCAGTGGTGGAGAGTCTTCACATAAAATAACTTCGTCGTCTTCACTATCACTGACGAAATTTTCTCCACCAGATGAAGAACCACTAGCAAAGAAACTGCCTTCGGAATCAGAATCTTCATTGATAATTGGAATTTCCCCTTTTCCCTTCTTTTTTTTTTGGGACCCTTGTTTTGTGTGGCCTCCAATTTTCCTAGGCGCTGCTTTGATTCGCCCCATGCTGAAGCAACATTATAATACATTTTAATATTGCAACTGAATATTAGTCAAGTATAAAATTAAAACCTGCCCACATAAACAATACAGAGGTGGGACACAATGAACCGGCTCACTGTTCCAACTATGTTCTGGGTTCACTGTGTACTACATACACCATTCAACGTTTAAGGTTATGTTAAAAACAAATGAAAAGAGTCACTGTAGTAATTTCATACGATAGCCAAATAAACACTATAATAGGTATAATAAATGTCACTTAAAAAAAGTATACATAACAGAAATAATACGAAATGGTAATATTTACGTTTTATTGCGTTTTGTCGTCGAAAATCGTATTGCGATCCGCCACACGGGCGTCTTTGACGCTAGCTAGTTCCCGACTGAGCAGAAGGCGGCGCGGTAAAAGCCGAGTATATTCCTGTCCGTGCACGATCTGGCAACGTCGCGTTTACGAAATCAGAAGGGTGGTTCAATGTGTACCACCGGTTCACTGTTGGACATCTCACCCTACTCAAAATTCGCAACAGATTTGTTTTTGGTGAAATTTATATAATGACATTTGGAAACGCTTAAATAGAGTTTGTTGTCAACACAGTATGCAGAAAGCCTATCCAGATCTTCTTGAAACTTTAAACAATCTTCTTTAGTGGTAATAGCTTTAAAGGCTTTCAAATCATCGTGTACATAAGAAATTTGGTACTTAAGAAGCATTCCTCAATGTCATTTATATAAATATTGAATAAGAGTGCTCCCAAGATTGAGCCCTGTGGGACGCCAGAAGTTATAGACACTGTATCAGACTGATGGCCACTCATAACCACCTTCTGTATTCTGTTTGTAACATAAGATGAAAACCACCAAAGCAAGTTACCCCGAATGCTATTAAATGCAATTTTATTAAGTAATATTTCATGATTCACCTTCTCAAAGGCCTTTTTGAAATCTATGTAAATAGCGTCTACCTGCAAACGTCTATCCATGTTTTCAAAAAGATAGTTGGTGAATATTAATAAATTGGAAACAGTAGATCTGCGCTTAACAAAACCATGTTGTTCAGGGATCAGTACGTTATGCAGGATTGGGTAGATTTCGTTATGTACAAGTCTTTCAAATAAGTTTGACAAGGTCGACAGAATTGAAATGGGTCGGTATTGCTCGATGTCATGTTTTGAGCCTCCCTTGTGCACGGGCGTTATATTGGTCTGTTTCCATATTTCAGGAAGCACCCCTTCACACAAGCATTTATTGTAAATTATATGAAGCGGTTCACAGATGCTATTAACAGTGGCCCTAAAAAACAAAGCTAGGTATCCGTCTGGGCCGGCCCCTTTTGGATGAGTAGAGGTTTTCTGACTCTCGAAGTAAGTTCGATTTCTCGATATATACATTGTCGCCCACCAGACAAAGCCTTGCCGCCAAGCGATTCGTCGTGTTCCGGCATGATGTCTGGTAAAGCCGTACGGAGGACGGGTCTGAGCAGTTGTGTTGCAATGTGTGCCAGGTACGATGGGCCTAATGTTGTTGTGTTGGGAGTTTGGTCGTGGAGGGTCTTCAGATCAATCTCCCTTTGGCACAACAGCGTTGGTCGTATTGTTGGGTTTAGCATTGCATCACCTCGCTCAACTGCCGTCTTCCTTCTTATTCGCTCAGTTTTTCTGAGTGAATAGGCTCTTAATAAACTAGCGCGCTTTACCATCAACGATCGCATCACTGCTTATCATCAGGCGGGATTGCGGTCAAGCGCTACTTTATAATTACTAAAAAAAAAAACGTCACAGTAAGAATAAGAAGGCTGGGTCCAAGTCGATAACGTGGACGATGCAGGTTCGAATACCGATAGAATGAAATCGGAGAACATATTGCAAATTAGATCCGGAGCACTCGACTTAAGGTTATGGTATTGCATCGTAGATGGGATTCCCGACTTATCTTTGTAAGGATAATCTTACCTCCAATGTTAAAATCTTTTTTTTTTCAACATATTTAATGTAGGCAGAATAGTTACTGTTACAGGCCTCTTTAAAAATTGTTCGGTATTCTGAAAACATGTTGTAATCTTTAATATTTTTAAATTTCTTCCACTTTATCCAAAGATGCTTTTTCTTTTTAAACGTCTTGATCAAGTGAGGAGAAAACCAAACTGGAAAACCAAGCGTACGAGACCTCATTAGAGGAACGTTTGGTTAAACAATATCGCTCAGCATATCATAAAATACGTCAACCGCTTCCTCGGACGAAAGATGATCCAATTAGACCGACCACTCAACTTCTTTGATATGTTCATTAATGATATCATAATTGGCCTTACGGAAATCGTATTCCTTCATAGGTTTTCTTTTAATGGTTTGCATTGACACAGCTATGATGTGGATCTACAGGAAGTAAGGGATCTATTCTCCGTTGAGGCGGTGAACCTCCTTGCCGGATTGCCGCCATGGGATCTGGAGGCCAAACCCCTCGCTCACATGTGGGAGTGGCGAGAGGAGGTGGCGCCTGGAGGAGGTGCCTGGGCATAACTCCGCTGCCACGAGAAATCGCGGTACGGCGGACAGAGCTCCGGCGGGATCTCATGGCGACATGGCGAGTGCGATTGTCCCAACCCAGTGCTGGGCACGCCATAATAGCGGTGGTAAGTCCCCTCTTTGAGGAATGGCTAGAGAGGCGCCACGGCGCCCTCACCTTCCGCCTGACGCAGGTCCTCACCGGACACGGTTGTTTCGGGAGGTTCCTGTTCCGTATTAGGCGGGAGAAAACGCCAGGGTGTCACCATTGTGTGGATCGACCTGAGGACACGGTGGAGCATACGGTGGAGATCTGCCCGGCTTGGGTAGAGCACCGCCGTGTCCTTGTAGCGACGATCGGCGGCTATCTCTCGCGTCCGACCCTAGTCCAGGCCATGGTCCGGAGCGAGAGTGCATGGCAGGCCGTCACCTCCTTCTGCGAAGCAGTGATGCCTGCAAAGGAAGAGGCGGAGAGCATGAGGCAACGGGAATCCCAGCCCCCTCACGCGACTAGCCGCCGCAGTAGACGCCCTGGTCGGAAGACGACACCTAACTCCCAGCCGCCATAGGCGCGGGCCTGCGGGTGGCGAGCAATGGGCAGCTCGCCGCCCGGTAAAGACCAGGCCCGAGTCGACGGCACGTCGTGTTTCACGCGCACCTCAAAGAGATGTCAGCACATCGTGACGGGGTCCACGAAGACCGATGCCTCCTGGGTCAGGGTTGTGGGTTGGTTAAACAAGAAACCGTGGCCTTGGCCGTCGCACAGGCAAGTGTAGAAACACGGGTGTGTTTTAGTCAGTAAAAGCCTGACACACCCTTCCGCTCCGCCCAGAGCGGGAGAAGTCATTTGATGATTATCCATCCCAACAAAAAAAAAAGGATCTATAGGAGGGTTAAAGTGCTAATTATGTTTGAAATGAACAAATCGAGAATTTTACCATTTCCATTACGTATTGCATTATATTGATAGGCATCCAAGGTTGACATTAGTTGTAGTAGTTCCAAACATATGGAGGAGGGCCCAGTACAAGACATACCAGAGGTTTGATTCTGATCATCGGTCAGGGTCATCTCCAACAATGAATGCACTCACCACGTCAGGTACATTTAATAGGTCGTGCAGTGTGTTGAAATGAGAGTTATAAACATCAGCAGTCGCCCAAGGTGGTAAGTATGCTGCACTAATAACATGCATCTTGGAATTATCTACCCTATTCGGAAATCCAACCATGACATGCCCAATGTTGGTTGCGGAGCTATTTTGCGAGCAACCAGAGACATTAAGGAAACACGACCGAAGTTCCCGTAACACTGCAATAAGGACCCCGCCGCCATCTTGTCTTTTGCTGTGTTACGATCCCGGTCGCATCTATAAACAACATATCGAGGATCAATGAGCTCAACACTAGCAATATCGGGCACAAGCCATGTTTCAGTAAGAATAATAACATCATAATAAAACTATAAAATGTTCACAAACAAGGTGTGCAATTTAGTGCATACACCTCTACAATCTTGATAGTATATTGATATTTGTTCGCTGCTATCCATAAACACAATTTCCAACTATGAATTCACATAAAACAGCAAATGATGTGCACGCAAGTAATAGCCAAACCATACCCGTAAAACCCAGCAACATATCCCCATATGAGACATGACTGAGAAAGGTCAGCGCTGCAGTTCGATAAAAACGATAATCAGTTAAACCGTACCCACAAAATACAATCATAATCAGTTCGGGTAGATATTGTGCTGAAATATTATGCAATATAAAAATAAACATTATGTCCCACAGTATGACGTAGTTACAAATTAAGAATAAATAACTGGAGAATGGTGAGAATGTCAAATCAATTAAAATTTCAAGAAATATAGAATAAAATTTGTAATATTAAGATAAAATTAGTGAATATAAGATATTTAAAATTAACAATATATGCAACATTAAGAAAATAACATCATTTAAAAAACATTGAAAATATACAGTGATTAAGCTGTCAATACGTACGACGAAACCGAGAATCTTATTACTATTGTCTCTTAAGTATCATTCCAATACTGTATTTTATTTAAGGCGTATTTGTTTTTGTATTATTATTGTTGTCCTTTTCTATTTGCATTCTCTGTATTTGTGTTCATATAAGTACTTGCACGTCACCTTATACCATTTGTGTCTCATACCCTGAGGAACCCTGGCTCCTAAAACACAGGCTTTTGTCCTAGTTTAGGAGGCATCAGTTCGCCTTTTAAAGTGACTCCCTGTACAGACTTTTTTGATCCTGTGTACTTATGTGTGTTTTTAAAGTGTACAAATAAATTATTATTATATATTATTATTATAATACCTGTAAAGAAGAAACAGTTATACAGTTGGTTTTGTCTTGGTTTTAATTTTATTGAGGTTGTTTTCTCCACGTATGGCAAATGCATTTTCACCCTCGGACTCGCGCACAAGTATAGTACCGTTTCTGATCCACACAAATTTGTAGTTATGGTTGTTAGCAACTTCACGAACTTTGCAAAATAACTGTTTCTTTCGTAAGGTCAAGTGCTCATTAAGGTAAACAGATGTGGTAGTGCCAGGAATACCGATTAGGTCAGTCTTCAATGACTTAGTTTTACGGAACGCGCTAAGCATATTGTCCTTCTGCAGGCCTCCACACTAGTGTGCGTGGGAAATCCTGTGCACCGAAACAATGTCACTTAACAAGACCTGAGATTTAAGTGCACCACTAGTGCCTGGACAATAACTGATAAGTCTTCATTGCGCCTCTTCGGTACGTTACATATTTCCACAATACACTGCCTCCGCCTCGGGGTCCAATTATAATAGGGGGCGGGGACTTCCCCATGTCCCTCGCCCCTAGACCCATTCATGGGGGCCGGAAGAGGGCGTTATCCGCCCTTTCTCGGCGCCCAGTGCGTCTTCTGCGACCCGGGAAGGGAGTTGAGATCTCTCTCCCGTTCCGCAGCTTCCTTCTGTGACATCACGTCCTCGCAGAAGGACACCACCGCGTCCCACGACTCTGCGCTACCGACCATCCTCCGCGCTACTGCCGGCAGCGTCAGGTCGCCTCCTACTTCGTTTGTGAGGACACGGCGCTGCTCCTCCCAAGCCACACACTCGGAGAGCGTGTGCTGCGCCGTGTCCTCCCCGCATTGGACGCAGTGGTGGCACCGAGCGTCCGGCTCCCTGTCTATACGTCGCAGGTACTTGCCGAAGCAGCCGTGCCCCGACAGCACTTGCGTCACCCTGAACGACAGGGAGCCGTGCCTCCTCCCGAGCCAGTCGTCGAGTACTGGCCGGATCGCCTCGACGGTAGCGAGGCCGGCAGTAGGGCGCATAAGCCTCTGCCGCCAGTCCGCCACCAGGACCTGACGGAGCTCCTCTCGGCGCAGCTCGATCTGCTGCTGCACCGGACTGGAGCCATTGACTCTGGGTTGATTGCATATTAGTTATGAACGATTCAAAGTCCGCATTGGTGTTATTAGGCTTTAACGACTTTTCCGCGATCACCGTTCCATTGCCCAAGCTGGTTGATGAGCCAATCGAACTCTGATCTAAGTTATCACATATCCATTGAGAGGTCATCAGCTGGGGGCTCAGTGTAGCTGCGCACAGGCGTATTTATATTAGACCTAGTACGTCTAGTAACGTTACATCAAGCCGGGTATTTCCAGGAAGACTTGTATTCGTCGCTCAGAGCCGAAAATTGCTGCGATGTCAAATTCAAGCATTAATAGTGCATAGTGCATAGTGGTATTTACATAGCACATAGTATTATATAGCACAGGAGGATGCTATTGGCCTCCGATAACGCATTCACACAACACTCCACAATGTGCGATCAATGATGTCACGATCAAAGTATAGATACAGAATACAGGATGTATCTGACATCGTAACGCAAACTTCGCCAGAAGGCATGCCACTAATAAAATTATGATAGTCATTTATGTCCTTAATGAGCAGTTACAGAAATAACAGTGTTTAAAAAAATGCGTCCGCTCGACCTTTGAACGTTGCAAGCATGCCGCCGCGCGTGTTTGTGGGTATGACGTTGACCCCTGATATGAACTCTATTAAATCAGCTGATAGGAGAGTTTTTCGAGTTTTGTTCACATTGCGCTTTTTACACATAATTAGCGAATTAATTATTTTTTACTTTAAAATTTTATTGTGTTATAAAAGTATAGCAATTATTAACGGTTTAAAGTGGAAAAACTGCACATTATTTTTTTTTAATCAGGAAAACACCGACGAAAAATTCCGCCACTGGGGGGTTCAGAATTATGTACTGGATCCATGGTACTCGTTTGTGCGTCGATGTCAGAGACACCCTTTATGTATTGGAACACAGGTGGCGTCCTCTATATTTACCCGATGTAATTGGTTAGGATCAAGTAAAAGCAAAGTTGCGGTCAATAGTTACTGTATTACAGATCTAAGTAATTTCGCTATTGCACAACAGATGGCGCTGTTACCAGTTTAAGCTTAGTTTATATGACTTAGCAGTTTTTATAAAGCGACTTGATTTTATAATATAGCAAAAAGCACACTCAGCAATTACAATTGGGCGCTCTCACCACTACAATAACACGGACAATCACCAACAAAGGCACTCTACGCCTGTGCTCCAGGCTTTGGAGACCGTTTCGAGTTAAGTCTGGGTCGCCAATCAGCCTCTTCGCACGCCTCTCCACCGAATCGAAAGTAGCAAGGTGACATTTCGCAGATTCGCAGCACCAGCCCAAATGTGATTGCAGTACTCCACACACGAGCGGACCTGTGCTTTGTACATCATTAGAAGCTGCCTTGGTGTGAAGTACCGCCGGAGCTTCGCAATGACGCCAAGTTTTCTGGCAGCCAAGCAGTCTGAAAAGTAGGAGCCAAGGTGAAAGGGCTCCTTTTGGCGGTGAAAAGACACGCCTGTGTTTTGGCGGCATTGAATGCTACAAGATTTGCATTGCCCCATTCGGAGACTGCCTGTAGTGCAGCACTCGTACGCGCTACCATAGCCTCTCTTTCGGACCGGATTGTTTCCTTACTAGCCCGAGCTTCCGACAGATATCTCTCCACAACTGTGCTGTCATCTGCATACCCATAGATACCGGGCATCAGCAAATCGTTAATATGTAGCAGGAACAGAGTTGCAGAGAGAACAGACCCCTGAGGAACACCGGCATTGGTCAACATGGACTCAGATGAGCATTCGTCGACAACAACTCGGAGGGACCGTTCAGTCATGAAGTCTTTTACCCAGCTAGTCAGGCCAGCGGAAATGCCGTACGCTGGAAGTTTACTCAAAAGGCAAGCGTGCCATACCCGGTCGAAGGCCTTTGAGACATCAAGGGGGACGGCAATCGCTTCCCCATTTTTCTCGAGGGCCTCGCCCCACAAGTGAGTGACATACACTAATAGGTCCCCAGTTGACCGATTGCGACGAAAACCATACTGTCGGTCACTGAGGAGATCGTTACCTTCCAGGTAAGCCAAGAGGCGCGAGTTCACACGCTCCATAATCTTACAGAGTATGGAGTTTATTGAAATCGGCCGATAGTTGGTAGGATCGGCACGACTACCCTTTTTGGGCACGGGCTGCACGTTGGCAAGCTTAAAGGACTATATGTATATTTGTAATTGGACGCTATTTAGTGCTTGTATTCAGCATTGACAGTGATGACTTCTGTTCTTTTTGGAGCATCAAATCGATCACCTATCTACACTAATATATAAAACTGAAGAGTTTGTTTGTTTGAACACGATAATCTCAGGAACTACTGGTCCGATTTGAAAAATTCTTTTTGTATTGGATAGGCCATTAACCCAGAAAGGCTTTAGCCTATATAACATCACGCTGGGACTAATAGGAGTGGAGCATAACTAACTCCACGCGAAAGAAGTCGCTGACGGCCGCTAGTCTAATTTAAAATAGACGCAATCGCGCTAAAATAATTCAACCAAAACAGAATTGGATCGCAACCAAACCATAACTTTTGTTATGTTTCGTATCGCGCTAACGGTTTAACCATAACTGTATCGCAATTGGAACGTAACCGCTGTCAAATGAAAAAGTTGAAACAAAGCTAACTTTTTCTATGCCATGTCAAACTTACGTCTAAACGATTAGATTTACTTATAATTGTTTTAGTTTTAATTATTATATCTGATGAAATGTATCACTCATACCTACATTGAATTTACTTCAACCGAAGTTAAAACTTTAGCGCGATACAAAATGTGATCAAAACTAAACCATAACTTTCACTGGATTAAATACGAACCAGAGTTGAACTTCTACTGTTTTATTTAGCGCGATCACCCCCAGCAGTGGGACGCTATAAGCTAGATTAAATTAAAAGATGTGTCCCACTACGCTGGTTTTTTTTATATGTAGCAATAGTAGAATTAGGGACATTACCATATCTCTAATACAGCTGACACCAGCGGAGGGGTTATTCATCAGATACTTCAGACCTTCGATTTTTGACAACAAATGAAGCGGCCCACCAAGTTGTTTTTTTTTTTAAAAGCCGTTATGTCGATCTTTAATAGTTTTGTTGGGTTCTTGTAATATCTAATCAGACACCAGATGTTCCCTTGAACCCTACCTCTGTACTAAACCTCAGCTCTCTGAGTTTATGGCAAGTGTCATAAATGGGAAACTCTGCTTTCGCTTAACCTCGGAACTAAATGATCTATTGACTCAAAATTTTGGATTTTAAGTAAGTGATTAGGTATAGCTTACTGGATGACGAAAATATCTTCCTTCTGGTCTTATCCAAAGGTTACTGCAGACCACCATTTTAACTATAGGTGCAAAGTTTTTTTTTTTTTTTTAATGTTTATAAACTAGCACTTGACCGCAATCCCGCCTGATGGTAAGCAGTGATGCGATCGTTGATGGTAAAGCGCGCTAGTTTATTAAGAGCCTATTCACTCAGAAAAACTGAGCGTATAGGAAGGAAGACGGCAGTTGAGCGAGGTGATGCAATGTTAAACCCAACAACACGACCAACGATGCTGCGCCAAAGGGAGATTGATCTGAAGACCCTCCACGACCAAACTCCCAACACAACAACATTAGGCGCATCGTACCATGCCGGAACACGACAAATCGCTTGGCGGCAAGGCTTTGTCTGGTGGGTGGTAACTTCTGCCGGCGGCCGATGTTATGGCCTACCACCGAGAAAGAGTTCCCATCATTATAAATGAATTAAGTCCAAACACAAAGTAAGAACTGTAAACCGTTGAGGAGTACCCGGAACTGGCCTTTGTCTTCATCATCAGAGCCTTTATGACAGTCACAACCCATCGATGTGTAAAGTTCTTTTCAATACAAATTAATCAAACATTAACACAAGGTAGCGACTGGTGAATCGTTGAGGGGTTTCCACAACTGTCTCCCAGCTCCATCATCAGATCTACTCCGTACCTTTATTAAATTGTAGTGTTTTAAAATACTTAGTCACACCTACGATTTTTGAAAGTTACCCCTGATTTCTCTGGTCTTCTATCATCAGATCCTGGCCTGGTAACTATGGGACCACCTGGAAGCAAAATGGAAATTTGGAAATCGGTCCCGGCGTCTTAGCGTAATCGGTGAACATACATAAAAAAATAAAGATTACGACGAATTGAGAACCTGCTCCTTTTTTGAAGACAGTTAATGAAGCGGCCCACCAAGTTGAATATTTTTTTGTAAAGGTGGTATGTCAATCTCTAATAGTTTGGTTGGGCTCTTCTGTTTTCTAGTCAGGGTCACTAGGTACTTCAGATCTTCGATTATGCTAGTTTTTATATTTTTCCCTTTATGTGACCGTTTAAACCCTTGCTCTGTACCAAATTTCAGCTCTCTAAGTTTATGGGAAGCACTAGTTCTAATTTGATGATCATGAGTGAGTGAGTGTCGAAAAATGGAACTTTACTTTCGCTTAACTTCAGAACTAAATGAGCCACAGAATTTTGGAATTTAAGTATGAAATGAAATGAAATGAAATGAAATCGTTTATTAAGCAAGTAGGATCACCGATCACTTTTACACGTCATATATTTTTTTTTTATTCTTTTTTTTTTTTTTTTTCACTAGATGAAGCCGGCATTTCCTAACTGACTACCTCTGAGAAGAAATAGCCGAAACAAACTCAGTGATCATCGTCTTTTTTAAAGTCCAGACATTAAAAATGAAAATGTTTACAATAATTTACGTTATAATTACGCATATTGCTTAATAACAATGCTTAACAGAGCGAGCAGCTCAGTCCCAAGCCTCTCTATCCTCTAAATAATCTGAGATTTTATAATACCCCTTTTTGCAAAGTTTGGCCTTTATATAGGTTTTATATCGTTTAATGGGTAAGTTTCGAATGTCCATGGGAAGCTTGTTGTAAAAGTGTATACATTGACCCATGAACGAGTTGCCTACTCTGTGGAGACGAGTGTGATGTACAGCAAGATTGTGTTTGTTCCTGGTATTTATATTATGAATATCGCTTATTTTCTTAAAATTAGATATATTTTTATGTACATACATAAGATTTTCAAATATATATTGCGAAGCTACAGTCAGAATGTTCACCTCTCTGAATTTTTCTCTAAGAGAATCTCTAGGACCAAGGTTGTAAATGGCTCGAACAGCCCTTTTCTGTAAAACAAAGATGGTATTGATGTCCGCACAAGTTCCCCAGAGAAGAATCCCATAAGTCATAAGACTATGAAAATAACTAAAATAAACAATTCTGGCTGTATTCACATCAGTTATCTGTCTAATTTTCTTAACAGCATAAGCGGCAGAACTGAGTCTACCCGACAGCTTCTCAATGTGAGGACCCCATTGTAACTTGGAGTCAATAGTCAATCCAAGAAAAACTGTCGACTCGACAGGGATCAACTCTACTCCATTCAGTTGAACATTGGTACTTAACTGCCTGACATTTGGCGTAGAAAATTTAATGAATTTCGTTTTTTTTTCATTCAAAAGAAGGTTATTTACATTAAACCAATGGACAACTTTCGAAAGTGCATTGTTAACTTCGTCAAAATTTGCTAGCTGACGCTTGACTTTAAAAATAAGAGAAGTGTCATCCGCGAACAATACTATGTTGTGATTATCCCTCACGTGATGAGGTAAGTCATTAATATAAATTAAAAACAAGAAAGGACCTAGAATTGAGCCCTGCGGAACGCCCATGGTGACCTCAGATCCTGCCGATTTGTTGCCATTAACATCAACCCTCTGAATTCGATTATTCAGATAAGAAGTCAGAAGGTCGAGAGCTCTGTCCCTTAAACCATAATGTAAATATGTGAATATAGCTTACTGGATGACGAAAATTTCTGTGTTCTGGTATTATCCAGAGGTTCTTAAATAGGGGCCTGAAAATGCAGCGAAATGGTTCGGGTAAAGGACCATCCTTTACCCGAACCATTTCGCTGCATTTTCAAGCATAATAACGGCAGTGTTTGCTTCGCGCTCAACATGGCGGGGCACTGCCGTGCCCTTAGATAAAAATATGTATGATTTTCCCGTAAATTATTAAAACAAAAAATAAATAAATGTGGACTTAGAACAAATAAGAAAGAAGAACAAAAGTGTGAAGTGTGCAGGCGCAAGAATAAAATAAAGAAAATAATATAAATATATTCAAAGCGTGAGTGTGTAGGTGAACGGTGGTAAATCTGTCTGTAATTACAGAAGATAAATGTAGGTATAAATCCTAGGGGTAATTCTGATAATTTTAAGGAAGTTTAAATTGTGTTTGTGGAAAATATCTACACGACGGTGTTCAATACAAAATATCTACACGGCGGTGTACAATACAAAATATCTACCTACACGATGGTGTACAACACAAGCAACTACATTAGTCCATTAGTTAAATATTGAGCGAAGGCTTAATGCTAAATATCATACAGTTAATGTTGAACGGTGCTCTAGAGATTTATTTTACTAAATTCGCTCAAATGCAGGATAGCTCCTGCATACGTGCTGGTGATGAGCTTCGCAGCAACATGGTGGCCGTTGTTGCGTGATGGGCCAATGTGGCCGATGCTTGTGGACCGGGAGAGCGAAGTATGCAGGCGCAAGTTCTGGCCCAACGTCTTCTTTCTTCAAAACTTCGTCGAGCCGGAGCAGAGCTGCCTGTGGCAAACCTGGTAATGTTAATAAAACTAGTAATAATCACTTGTATCTTTTGTTCACAAGTCTGTTATGAGCACACGACGGTCCAAGGAAATAAACCGCTCGTTGTTCTAACTCCTTCACCATGATCTGGTCCCACAGGTTCTTGGCAGTGGACATGCAGCTCCACGTGGTAGGCTGTGTGATCACGTTGCTCCTGTGCCGGCGCCGGCGCCTGGCGCTGCCGCTGCTGGGTGCCGGCTTCCTTCTCAGTGTCCTCATAAACACGTACCGCGCCTACATCAACCAGTGGAAGCCGCTCATGTTCGTGTCTATGCCAGAGTAAGCTATGTTTATTTATTTGTTACAGCATGAAAGACTTACAGAAAACAAACAATAGTTGACAAAAACCCATTTGCAAGTGTTCGCCTTTTTTACTTATTTAAAATTTTCGCAATTTATTACAGTTTGCACGCATACTAAACTACTCTGTCTTTAAGTTTGAAGTATACTTAAGGTTTGCATAAATTTAAATATTGTTTCGGAAAATTTAAATATATTTTTGATAATAACCCAATCTCATCATCAAAAATCTCAATATAATCATATTGACAAGCTTGAGTTATTATCAAAAAAATTAATAGAAATAAATAGTCATCAACCTCAAGTCGATCTTCGAATGATAACTTTTACTTACTATACACTAGTAGTCCAGTCAAAACCGACATTCCAGTTTCCGTTAATTCCCAACAGGCTCTATTTTTGTGTGTATCTCTGGAACAACGAGAGCTATCGTAAAAATAGTTCAGACATAGAAAATTGTCTACAAAAAAGATCCCAACACTTTTTTTCTACAAAGCATCGCTTTCGAGATATCGTGACTTTAGACCGCAGGAAAGTTGTATTTTCGAAAGTTGAATTGTAATTTAACTTTTCTGTACCCGCAATTGCAAGCTTTTTTGCAATAAAAAAAAATTGCATTGAGATTTTTTTCTGGAGCAGGTGGTAGTAAAGTTTGGATTGGCTCCAAATCTAATGAATGACATATTTTCACGATACATAAATATTTTATTGGATGTCTTCAGTGCCGCAAATGTACTTATCATAACGCGGGATCCATAGTTGAGATGCATACTCTAGCTGATTGGTATCTTAAATTCAAACAGTATTTTATTTGTGATTATCATCATCATTTATTTATTCATAACAATTTACATTGTGTTGAACATTGCATAAAAAAATTAAAATAGAAATACCACATGCGGCTATAAAAATGAAAAATGTCGAATTGGAATATAAATAAAACATAATCACAGACAAATATAACAAGTAATCAATTATACATAAGTATGTCAATAGATATACAAACTAATGTCAGATATGATTACAAGAAAATTAAAAAATAAATAAATAATGTCAAATGCATAGTTAAAGACAAAGCATAATGTTACAGTCAAAGTTAAGGAATTCAGTCGAAAGCGTGTTCACTGGTACTTTATTTATTTTGTATCATTTGACATGAATTCTGATACTGAGTATAAACATCTTTCCAACAAGAAGGTTTTTAATTTATTTTTAAATAAATGACTATTATATATTAACAGTTTCAAATCAGTTGGTAACCTATTGAATAATTCAACTGCTTGGTATCTGGAGCAATGCCTGACCACGTTAAAATTTGGTGACAACTTGTGTTTAAACTCCTTTCTTCTTGTGCTTTCTCTTACCTTACGTTCCTCTTGTGATTCATACTGATGAATATACTTAGCAAAGTAACAAAGTATAACCAATATATATAAACTTGGTACTGTCAAAATATTCAACTTTTTAAAATGCTCTCTACATGATTCTGTTTGTGAGATCCTTACTAAAGTCCTTATAGCACGTTTCTGTAAAATGAACGCTTTCTGACAATTATAGTTGTAGCTGTTACCCCAAAGCATGATGCTATACCTCAATCTAGCTTCTATAAGCGCATAATATATAGCCTTTAGATGCTTTAAATCTAAAATATCTCTAAGGCTCCTGAGTGCATAGCATGCTGATGAAATAGAAGAGTCAATAGCAGCTAGCTCATGTTTCCAATTTAAGTTTACGTCTATGTTAATACCTAAGAATTTGACTTTGTCTACTAAATCAATCTTGTCTCCATTAATTTGTACGTCTAGATTATCATTTTTACGAGTTGTTGTCTTGAATAAGGTAATGTTGGTTTTATTTGTATTTAGCAGAAGGTTATTAGCTGTAGGCAATCGTTTAGATTTTTAAGTGTTACGTTTACAGCTTGGGTCAATTCTTTTAAGTCATTAGCCCCTATTATTATATTAGTGTCATCCGCAAAGACGACAAGTTTTACGTTAGGTTGAGTGTGATGCATAAAGTTCAGCAAGTCATTTGTAAATATTATAAATAGGATAGGCCCCAAAATTGAACCTTGAGGTACACCACGTTGTATCTTTGTGATTTTAGACGTGTATACAACTTCGTGATTGTTTCTATCGATGCTTTTAATTTCTACAGACATTCTTCTATTATATAAGTAGGATCTTAAGAGAATTAAGGAATTGCCTCTGATACCGTAATGTTCTAATTTAGTCAGTAATAATTCATAGTCAATAGTATCAAAAGCCGAGCTGAGGTCGATAAATAGTCCAGCCACTTTCATTTTGTCATTTAATTTATTAATTATGTCGTATATAAGAGTGTTTATTGCATCAGAACAACCAACGCCTTTCTGGTATCCAAATTGTCTTTTATTAATTATTTTATTGACATTCAAATGTACCATCAGCCTTTGTTTGATGAGTTTCTCAAATATTTTGGATAAGGTTGGCAGAAGGGATATAGGTCGGTAATTTTTTGGATCAGTCTTCATGCCTTTCTTGTACACTGGGATTACTTTAGCCAGTTTGAACTGGTCAGGGAAGACTGACTCTTCAAAACATTATATTATTATAGTGTTTTAGCATCTGCAAAATATTTAGAGAGACGGATTATAACCCAAGTTCAGAAACTGTCGTCAATTTGTGTGCCAGAAACAGATGGGGTGGGTTAACTTTTTTTTTACATAATTATAAATTAGTACTTGACTGCAATGAAATGAAATGAAATCGTTTATTAAGCAAGTAGGATCACTGATCACTTTCACACGTCACGTTTATTTTTGTTTTTTTTTTTTTTTAAACCAGATGAAGCTACCATTTCTTAGCCTCATTTAACTAAAATAAATAATTCTGGCTGTATCCACATCAGTTATCTGTGTAATTTTCTTAACAGCAAAGGCGGCAGAACTTTGTGTCAATAGTTAATCCAAGAAAAACTGTCGACTCGACAGGGATCAACTCTACTCCATTCAGTTGAACATTGGTACTTAGTTGCCTGACATTCGGCGTAGAAAATTTAATGACTTTAGTTTTTTTTCATTCAAAAGAAGGTTATTTACATTAAACCAATGGACAACTTTAGAAAGTGCATTGTTAACTTCGTCAAAATTTGCTAGCTGACGCTTGACTTTAAAAATAAGAGAAGTGTCATCCGCGAACAATACAATCGACTCTGTTGTCACAAATTTCGCTAAACTAAACTATAAATCGCTAAAATTTAGTTTATTCCTGTCAAACGACGTTTCCTATTCTGAAATAGATTAAACTGACACATCTTAACTATATTTTAGTTTGACAGCTCTAAAATCATTTTAGTTACTCAACTTAGCGAAACTTGCTATTTCGCTATTCTGAATTTGACGTTTTTCACCTAAAATTAAAGCTGTCAAACTAAATCTAGCTATTTTAATCGCGTTTAAAAAGATGTGGAATAAAATTAGTTGTCATGAACTAAAATTTACAAAGCACATTTCTCTGCTAATTCTTGAGTTCGGAGGCCTACTTAGAGTTGCCGTGAATTATTATGGAAGCTTATGTGGCTGTAGCTATTGTCGATTCGGTAGAAAGGTAAATAATAATATTATTGTTATTATACAATACAATACAAAAATTATTTGTGAAAACATATAGAGATTATTGCACTGAACATCTAATTAGCTTTGTACTACTTACTACATTATGATTTTAAAAGATAATTGTAGATAAATCGACTTAGAGATTTTATGAAATAAAGAAGAACTATTTTTTTTAGAAACCATCAAGAAAGAATTCGGTTGGAAAGATTGCGGGACAATTCCGTAACCCATTCCATATAGCTGAAAAAAAATTTTTAGACTCCCTAGATCTGGCACACTTTATTTGGTGGATGTGTTAAGGAATCCTCAGTTGGATGAAGGATTTATCCCCAAACACATAAAGGTTAGAACAGTATTGTTTTGTTAAAGGTTCCTTTCTCTTGTATTCTTTCTTATCAGATAGTAACACGCTACAAGTAGGGTGTGTAGTAATTACTTATAATATTTACTACTTATTGTAACATATCTATTGTAGTCATTACTTAGTATGTATCTGTATAATAATAAAATTTCATATTCAGATACTAGCTGCACTCAATCTGTTTGCCCAAGGCAGTTATCAAACAGCTGTTGGGCAAGACAACATACTTGGGGTCAGCCAGCCATCAGTGAGTAGGTGCCTAGCTCTAACAGCAGGGGAAATTTTAAAAACTTTATCGCCTCGTTACTTGAGATTTCCCATGACCCGTGAGGAAAAAGAAGCAGCTAAGAGTGAGTAAGTTCAATTTATTATTTTGAGTTTAAAAAAAAATGTTAAGAGTCAGAGTTTAATGTTAAAACGGCTTATTTAAACTCTTTTCTGTCAAATTTGAAGAAAACTGAAAAGAATAAGTAATAAATATTTATTTTGAGGATCTTCAAAACTTAGAACTGCCCCACTCTTATTCATGCAACACTTTGCTTGTTTCAGTTTTCAAGACCTATATAATATGCCCAACACATTAGGTGCAGTGGATGGGACCCATGTTGCCATAGCAAAACCTCCACTCAGTCACCCTATTGCGCCTGGCAACCTATTTTATAATAGAAAGGGTTATTATAGCATCAACTGCCAACTTGTGAGTATAAATAATTTTTTGTTAAGACTCTCTTGAATCCTTAATAAAAACTAAAAAACTTTTTAGATATGCAGTGCGAGGGGCAAGATTATTGGCCTCAATCTAAATTTCCCTGGCTCCACCCATGATGCTGCAATTTGGAGGGCATCTAAAATAAACAGAGTCCTGAGAAATGACTTTGTGCGTGGGGAAAGATTCCAGTGGCTTTTAGGTAGGTCACCACAAGTAAACTTTTTTACTTACTGGGTATGTCTATCAGCTAAGTACATTATAAAGTTTTATTTATTATAGGAGATAAGGGATACCCGCTACAGCCATGGCTCATGACCCCTATTATGGGCCCGGCAACTGAAGCAGAGGCTGCTTACAATGAGTGCCATACAAGAGCAAGAAATGTGGTGGAAATGTGTAATGGGCGCCTGAAAAATAAATTTAGATGTCTGCATAGGATATGATATATACCAGCCAGAAAACGCAGCTAAAATTATATTGGCATGTTGCACCTTGTACAATATGTTTTTGGATTCATTTGATGGTAACTATACTTAGTTTACTCTCTTTGTTTTATTTACATTTGAAAAATAAGAAATCTAAAGTAAGTGTATTTTTACAGATGAAGAAGAAATTGATGTGACTTGACTGAGGAAAGTGAGGAGAGTCAGACTGTGGAGGAAGTTAGCACAGATTTTCTTGATGAAGCAAGGGAAATTCGTCAATCATTAATTATAAATCACTTTAATTAAACACCTTTTTTTAAAAAAATACTTTACTTTTTTTTTAATTACAAATATCCTTAAACCTAAACAAAATATAAACAATCAACAAAATATAACAATCAACAAATATAGAAAACTTAAAAATAAACATGCCAGGGATGCCAGAAGAGCGAATGGCAGCTGCTAAAATTTCAGCTGCCTGTACAATACTCTCCCGAAGTAATCTACTATTCTCATTCAGTGCTTGTACCAAATTGTGGTGCACTGGGGGGCGGGAAGTCCTCTGCAATCTTCGACGCCGAGTAATCCGACTTCTCAAATCCGGCAGTGGAACTGCAGGAGACCCACTACCAGTTTCCACAGGCTGCTCTTCCAGTACAGGCTGTAGAGAGGGCGACATACTTGGATGGGCAGGCGATGTGGGTAGTGAGGGTGAGATAGGTATTCCCTGAAATAAAAAAGAAAACAGCAATTGAATTTCACAGTCATGAGCTTGACGACTCTAACAAAACAGATAACTAATGGTTTTGTTTATTGGTACTCAATAATAACAGTCTTAGTAATGTTTAAATCCATAAAAATACCATGAGTGCTAAAATAAATTACCATTTCCAAAGAGGCGAAACCATCAACAGCAGCGGACCCAATGATATCAAAAATTTTATTCTCAATATCATTGAGATCTGGCCCTGCCGGTCCTCCACCTGTGGCCCTGATGGAGTCTCTTATTTTTCTCGCCTTTGTTTTTACCTTTGCCACCCATATATTCCAAATCTGTTGAAATTAAATTAGTTAAGAACACAATGAAAATTATGCAATCCAATTAAAGTTTTATCAGATAAAAATCACTTACATGATGCCACTGCTCAGCCTGCAGCAGCACAGTCCTGCTGCAGCCCAGTTGGTTCAGCTCGCTACTGAGGTTAGCCTAAAAACCCATAACCTCGGGATCAGCTCGATTTTCTAAAAAAAAGACGGTTGTATTAGACCTAAATTGATATCTAATAGGTATATTAATGTAACAACAAATGTCAATGAAACCTGTAATTAATTTTGATGCACTCAAATTTTTTGCGGTTTATGAAATGGCTATGAATTTATCAATAAAATAACAAGTTCGTATGTATTTCCTACCTCGGGCCATTAGTGGATTTGTATGAAGCCGTTCTACGAGCAGTTCCTGCTGCCTTTTTGTGGCTCGTTTCCTTGATGACGACAGCATCATAAGAATAATATTTATATCTAAGAAAACTTAATAATTAAAATAGAACTAAAATTGCTAAATGAAATGGCGGATCGTCAAAACAAAACGAAAACAAACAGGCTCGGATCATCGGATGTCTTGGATAGGGCTTTCCTTCGACTACGAGTATACGAAAAACCGGTATTTTCTTTTTGAAAATCACTATTTAATTCTTATATTAGCTCTATAACACTGAAATAAATAATACAAAAATCATGTTATCCGAACCATTTCTTTAAATGCTGGAGTTTGTTGATTTGAAAAACTTAAAGGCTTTTTTTCTTATTGAAAATCGAAAAATGGATCCGCCGAAGCTCTAAATCGTTTTCGGTTACAACCCTAGCAGGATTACATTGGCCACAGATAATAAAAATAGTAATAGGTTTTGGATTTTAATTTACTTAAATATAAACAACAATATAGTTTTATAGCGTGTTTATAATCCTTATAAATCATTTAAATAATTTTTGATAAACAATTCAAGATAATTTGATTTTAGTCATGTTTTTTTTTTTTGCAGTTCAGATCATTTGCTTCACTTTCATTCATTTTTTATTTATATTTCCAAGAAATCTTGGTCTATGGTTTATTCAACTTAGCGATTGTCAAACTCAATTTTAGAGATGTCAAATTGCTTTTTAAAATTAGAGAATCTTGTTTGCAGAATAGCTTTTTAGATACACTAAACTAAAAATTAGAAATTTTAGTGATAGTTTAGTTTAGTTGGGTGTACAATAGAATCGGCACCAATGTTGTGATTATCCCTCACGTGATGAGGTAAGTCATTAATATAGATTAATAACAAGAATGGACCTAGAATTTAGCCCTGCGGAACGCCCACCGTGACCTCAGATCCCGCAGATCTCTTGCCATTAACATCAACCCTCTGAATTAGATTATTCAGATAAGAAGTCAGAAGGTCGAGAGCTCTGCTCCTTAACCCTTTCAAACCTACCGTGCACAATTGAGGACATTAAAGTTTTGTTAAATAAATATAGCAAAATAAAAATTTACGTAACTAAAAACGGTTGTTTCTGTTTGCGAACATTATAAACTTCGTAAAAACAATACCCCTAACGCCATCTATTATTACACGAATGAAATAATTCGTCCGTTTCTGTCAGTCGCCGGCGAACGTTTGAAGAGCGTAGGTAAGTGATTTGTTTCCTTTCTAATTTTCAAGTTATTTACTATGGTATGTCTTGAAATAAATATATATCGATAAGTTATGTCACAAAATAAAAGAACATCGTGTTTTACAAACGATTATTTATTGTTTTGTCAAGTATATTTCGAATAAACGTTATGTCTACAAACGAGGACATTAGGTTTTGGTTGCAGTTTTTTTCCAAACATTCATAGATATTAGTGAATATCTACCTATCCAAATTTATACTTATTTTCAAAAAGCGTTATAATTGATAAATGTGTTATCTTACTAATATTATAAATGCGAAAGTTACGATATTTGAATCCAAATAAAAATGTTTTTTACAGGCATATTTATGACCAAAAATCATGATCTCGAGAGACGCTTTGAAACTTTTGGAAGATGGACACCTGTCAGACTTGGACTTGTCTTCGGATGATGAGGAAGTAGGAAATAATAGTAATATCCCATGTACGAGTCATGTTCGATTGGGTGCTGATCTGATAACACACAACCAAAGAGAGTACAACCCACCTGGCTCCTTTGATGAACGTGAAGGTGAAGGTATGTCAGCTTTTGATTTTGAACTTGACACCGAAGATTTAGAGGAGCTGGCTATTGAAGAGGGCGGGCAAGAGCTAGCTGCATTGGATAGTGAAAATTTCAATTATCTTACACCAAAACCGAACATCAAATGGAGGCACAGACAAATAAATAACACTATACCGACAGATTTCCTGCCACCAATAGCAGTGACCCAGTTGTGCAAGACCCTCTTGATTATTATTATAAATATGTTCCTAAACAGCTTTTTATACAGATGGCTGAAATGACAAATTTATATGCAGTGCAGTCAGGAAAAACCAGGTGTAAGGCCACGTCCAGCAATGAAATAGAGATATTATTTGGCTTACATGTGGCAACCGGTATATTCAATTACCCAGTTTTGAAAATGTACTGGGAAAATAACATAAGTATTCCTCTTTTTATAAACAATATGACAAGAGATAGATTTATTGAGCTCCGTAATAATCTACATTTAGTAGATAATTTGAAAAAGCCTCCAAATTGCCAAGATGTATTTTATAAAGTACGACCAATTTATGATGCATTTAGAAGCCGTTGCTTAGAACTGCCGTTAGAAAGAGAACTGTGTGTTGATGAACAAATAGTTCCTTTTACAGGGAAGCATGCTGCTAAACAATACGTAAAAGGCAAACCTTGTCCATGGGGAATCAAACTATTCTTCCTTTGTGGCAAGAATGGTAGAGCCTATGATTTTATAATATATCAAAACTCCACTCCAGAATTAGACAAGACATTGATAAAAAAAGTTGGTTTTGGCGCATCGGTAGTATTGCATCTAATAAAAAGAGTCGGTGAGAATAGTGGCCATGAGTTATACTGTGATAATTACTTTTCATCCTATTATATGCTCCAAATTTTAAAACACAAAGGTATTATGGCTACTTGCACAGCTCGAGTCAATAGATTTGCAAGTCCACCACTGATCAGTGATAAAGATATAAAAAAGAAACCTAGAGGTTTTGCAGAAGAGATTACTAGTACTGATGGGGATGTTACTATGGTCAAATGGTTAGATAACAAGCCAGCTAACTTAGCATCCAACTTTATTGGTATAGGAGAATAAGATATGGTGAATAGATGGTCAAAGGCTGAAAAAAGATTTATAGAAGTTGAGAGGCCTGAAATAGTCAAAAAGTATAATCACGCAATGGGAGGAGTTGATCTACTAGATCAGCTAATGAGCTATTATAGGACTTTCATAAAGTCGAAGAAGTGGACTTTGCGGATGATTTTTCATGCTTCAGATCTGGCAGTAGTTCAAGCCTATCGTGAATATGAGACAGATAACGAACTGCTCGGAATACCTAAAGCAAAACGGCTAACACTTCTTCAGTTTCGCACACACCTAGCACAAAGTTTAGTTCTCCGGAATAAGTTCTCTGCTCCAAAAAGGGGTCGACCAAGTAGTTGCAGCAGTCCTTTACCAGTAATTGTTCCAAGAAGACCGGGAGAACTGCGTCCGCCAACTGAAATAGCTCGAGATGGTGTTGGTCACTTACCAGCGCATGACGTTGGATCAGGAACGCGCTGCAAATTCCCGGGATGCAAAGGAAAATCCCGCATCAAGTGCATAAAATGCAAAGTGCACTTATGTCTAACCAAAGATAAAAATTGTTTCCTAAGTTTCCATACCTAAAATTCCTACTCTTTATAATTTGTTTTCTTTAGGAGATTTATCATGTTTTTAGTTATTTTAGAAGATTTATTTTTTGTTTTCAAGAAGTGGAATTTAATTTTGTAACATTTGTTTATATTTTTCATAATAAAAACATTATAAAATGGTCATCTATTGTTTATTTTTATAAAGTCCCTACATACATTGATATTATTACTTAGGCCGAATGTCCACTTTTGAGGACATAAAAAAAAACATGAATTTTCTCGGAAAATAATGCAAACATGTCAGCTTTTTCAATATTTCCATACTCAGTAGTACCTACTATAACAGGAAAAAAATCGGTTCATGAAAATTCCAAAAAACAAAAAATCAGGTTTGAAAGGGTTAAACCATAATGGTACAATTTCCTATTAAGAGTATCATGATGTACGCAATCAAAGGCCTTGGATAAATCGCAAAAAATACAATACAACAAATATGTTCTTTAGCAACGCCGCGCCCGCATCTGTAGTTGAACGTACCCTTTGTAAAACCAAATTATTTCACGTGCAATAAATTATATAAGTTAAAGTGTCTCAACAACTGTTTCAAAAGTTTCAATCCCACCTGATGGTAAGTATTGATGCAATCGTTGATGTTAAAGTACGCTGGTTTGTGAAGAGCCTATTCACTCAAAAAAACTGAGTGAGTAGGAAGGAAAACGGCAGTTGAGTGAGGTGATGCAATGCTTAACCCAACAACGCGACCAACGATGCTGCGCCAGAGGGAGATTGATCTGGAGGCTCTCCACTACTAAAATCCTAACACAACAACATTTGACGCATCGTACCCGGCACACATTGCAACACAACTGCCCAGACAACAACAACATTAAAACAAAAACAACAGCTTAATCTTGCTTTTGTTTAGATCCGTTCCTAATTTCAAAAGTTTTGCAGTTAACATCTTTGCGCATATGTATTTCACCAAGTTTCACTACACAAAATCTTAACATTTTTGTTTAGCAAGGGTGTTAGTTTTATTCAGATGTTCTTGGTTACCTATATTAAATGTGTACAGATTCTTGTCGGCGCGTGGCAGCCGCAATAGTTCTTTTTTATATAAATACCTTTACTATTATTAATTTCTCCTTGGAGCTATGTATTGCACTATTGAAATATAGTAAACCAGAGCCTCAGGGCAGCTGCAGTTGATTCGTATAGTCAACGATTGAGAACAAATTCTCCTCCTTTTTTGGAGACTCCCTTGATCGCCACATTATTTAGCCGAGATCACTGATCATGTGAAGAAACCTCAAGCCAGGTAACGCCGGCGACAACAATCTATATGTAGGGCATTTTCATTGCGCTCTTCGGTCAACGCCCAATTTCTTCCATCCCACACTGCAGATATATTGAATTTCTTGCATTCTGAACAGCATAGTTCATTGAACGCTTCTTCATCACGTGGTACTGATTTATTGTTTATAGAGTCGTACTAAACCTTATTTGTAACATACCAGGCACATCCGCACGCAGTTCCGCGCCGCACCATCCTTCAGTGAGTTTTACACCAGTCCTATGGGCAGCCTCCCTACCTGCCTGCTGGGGCTGTTCATGGCACATCTGCTGCACCACCTGCGAGAGACAGGTTTCAAGGCAGCAGATCATAAGGTATGAGAGCCGATTAAATTGTGAATCATATACGTATCATTGTGTCCTGTGATAGGCTGTAATCGTCCATGATTAAACACCCATCATTATTATTCTATGAACAAGGAGTTATAATCATAAACTCATTAGTTAATTTATACGCCACAGTAAATGACGATGCCGATGACTTGGCGATCTTGTCAGCTCGGACAGCAGGCGGTCCTTCGACAGCTAAACGATTAGAGTGCATTTTAGTGGCTGATCATTGGGTGCCAGGCGACGGTGCCGCTTTTCCCGGCGTGGACCAGCTCGGGCTGGCTGTTGCGCGGCCTCAGCTCACGGTACTCTATGGCGCTTTATATCGCGCTGGAGAGGCCGGTCCTCGCGCTGCTGGCCGCTGTTTTGCTTTTCGGGGCTTACAACGGAACCGCCAAGAAGAATAATAGTGAGTACATTATGATGCTGATTCATTTCTGGGTTTATCACACAAGTCATACACTAAAAATGTAACTGAGAAAAACAATGCAAAGATAGTTTGTTCAACATTCAGCGGCGCCAACAATGTTCACGAATGCTAACTTGTCAAACATTTTAGTCAGCAATGTAATTATGTAACTTATAATAATATACATGATCGTTATCTTAGCTTTAGCGTACAGTAGGTATTGTGCCCTTGATACGGTCAGTAATCCGAACACCAGGGATACTGCGTTCCATGAGTCGCTGGCAAAGCCCAGGCTTTAGTACCATATGAGAGATTGTCGAGGATACAGTTGTCCATAATTCTCTGTTTGAGACATTGTCATAAATCTATTTTTAGGTTTCAAGAATTTATACATACTTTTCTAAAAGACGTAATACAGTTTAATTACATCAGGTTTCAGTTCTAACATAAAAATTGTCGTCATCCAATGACAAAGCAATGCACATAAAACAATAACAAGTAAAACAATAACAACAATGTACTTAAATAAAATAAACGTAAAAGTATACGTAGGTACTTCATTTAACACATTTAAAAACAAGTTAATACAGCTGGCCAAATTGACATCAAGGCGAAGGTATTATTTTTTTTACAACAGAGAAGACCATTGAGTTACGCAATACGATAACGCAAATCTTGTTATAGTAAAAACATTTGACCTAACTTTGTTTTTTTTTCACATTTTGATAACAAAGTATCATTGTAGATGACAAGATGGATTCGGTCGACGACACACCCGAACCAACAACAGGTACCGTACTCAAGTATCTTATAATTGTTATTCTTATTCCTTCTCTGTCTTGATATAATTATAGAAAATTTAAGTATTATAACAGCAGGGTACTTGTGTAACGCACTATCAGTAGCAATGGGTTTCATTTTGACAGTTCACAGACATATAACTCGCGCGAATGAACTGTGCACCTCGCTCTGTGAAGTCATTCGGACGGTTCCGTTTGTAAAAAATGAGAATCATGTTAAAAATATAAATTAGGTTTTTTTTTTAATGTTAATAAAATGTCGTTTTGACGATAAAGAGTCTTAATACTAGGTCATTTTACTCATGACGTTTTGCAAATAAATTGATATATATGGACTGCGTTCGAGCGAGGTGCACAGTTAACTCGCGCGAGTAGTAAAATCGAACGTCCACTGCTACACTGGATGGTTTGCCACGTTCACTGCGCGGCTTATTTGTTTGTTATCCACGCATTCGTGCATATGCACGCTGTCACGCAGTTAAGTCCACTTACGTCACTTAACCGTGAACTGCTGCGAAGCAGCACCTCCACCCCGCCCCCCAGGGTTCCTGCAGCACGTCTTCGGTTGGCGCGCGTGGTTACCGCTCGGGCGCCTGTCGATGGCTGTGATGCTGCTGCACTGGTGCGTCAACTGCGCGCTCGTCGGCTCCCGGCTCACGCCTATCAGCAGCACTGCGCTGGACTTGGTACGTGTGTCATGGTCCCTTCCTGTTCACCAAATCGAGAGGTTCATATTTAATAAAGAAGATATTAAAGAATGATAGGTTCAGACGGAGCAATTAGAAACTCTATATTATGGCCAGATACTGAACGAGAGGTGTGGAAAGTACTCCAGAAAATTTGCAAAACCTTTGAAAAAAAAATGATATTGATTTTGGAGATATGTATATTGTTGTAACATATACACACATCAAAAGTGTCTAGGGATCAAGCATTTTTATGCGGATTTCTTGAGATTGAGATGTGGCTTTGTAATAAATTTATGATTTTATAAATTTATATGGATCCTTTTTGGTGCATTTCATAATTTGCATCAGGAACTGTGAATCAAATTCGAGTAAAAGATGAAAATCAGCTGTCAATATTTTCCCTATAAAAACATACAACGCATTGAAGACATTATTAGTGCTACTGTTTCCCTACTACTGATTAAAACCAACGTTATTATGGAGCGGCGACGTCATTTAAGCAGGGAAGAAATGCTCAGAGCCGTGGGAATGATAGAAGCTGGTTCCCGGCAACGTTCTGTGGCTTTAGCTCTGAATACAAGTCAGAGTGTTATCAGTCGACTTTGGACACGTTACCGAAGCACTGGTACCGTGGCTGAGCGCCATGGAGGACGGTATCGCTGCACCACACGGAGACAAGACCGATACATTCAAATCTTAACTCGAAGAGCTCCAACAATAACCGCCATGATGTTAGCCGTGAGGCTTCATCACTCTTCAGGGAACTTAATTAGCGACCAAACAGTCAGAAACCGCTTGCATGAAGTGAACCTTCATTCCTGAAGACCGCTCCGGGTACCACCTATAGCTATGCACAATCGTAGGATTCGATATCAATGGGCTCTTGAACACAGAAATTGGGCAGAAGAACAATGGCGTTTCGTGTGCTTTTCTGATGAGTCTCGTTTTGGTATGAGACCGGATACAAGACGTATACGACACTGGAGAACCCCTGGACGCCAACAGCGATTAAAATCCTGCCAGGAAGTCCATCCTTATAGTGGTGGAACCATCATGGTATGGGCGGGTATTTGGATCGGCGGAAGAACTGAGTTGATTTGGATCAGAGGCAACCTCAACGCTCAAATTTATGCTGAGATGATTGTATCAGACGTCATCGTTCCTCTACAAGTGCAAATCGGTCCCTTATTTCAGTTAATGCATGATAATGCACGACCGCACACCGCAAGAGTTGTAAGACAGACTCTCGCCGCAGCTAACATCAATGTCCTGCCCTGGCCTGCTCAGTCGCCAGACTTGAACCCGATTGAGCATGCATGGGATATGCTACAGAGAAGAGCTCTGCCGAATATGGAGGGTATCCAGTCGCAAGAAGACCTGTTTTTGTTGTTGCAACGAACATGGGCGGCCATTCCACAGCGTGATTTGGATGAACTCATTTTGAGTATGCCAAACCGATGTTCTTGTGTTGTTAGTGTTTGCGGTAGAAACACGGATTATTAATTGTTTAAGTTACCCAATAAAATTTTAGAGAAAACTGTTATTTCAGTCTTTTTTTCGAACTTTTGTGTTAGTGGTTCAAATGTCAAATATCCCTTTATTAGGAAAATGGCAAATTTCTTTATTAATGCAAAGGTGACTTGGTTTATCGTTACTGTGACAAACGAAAACACTTTATTTGATGAATCCTTAAAGAAAATTTTAATTAATATCAATCAGGAGAAAAGTTATTGCAAAAATATATGTTGATCCCTAGACACTTTTGATGTGTGTACTTCAGCTATATTGTTGTTGTTATTGGTATAAATTCATCCCAACTACGGAGCTAGCCTGTACAAATTACCGAAAACAATATTCTGCAAACCCCGGCTTCAGTGTATGTGCAAAACATAATATAGAATACTCCAAACCGCAATTTTATAGTTAACTAGCAGCACCGCACAGCTTCACCCGCGTAGGTTTCCATGCTCTACTCCTACTGGTCGCAGCATGATGTTATATAGCCTAAAACCTTTCTGGATTAATGGGCTATCCAAAGCAAAAAGATTTTTTAAATCGGACCAGTAATTCCTGAGATTAGCACGTTCAAACAAAGAAACAAACTCTTCAGCTTTATATATTAGTATAGATTACCGAAACTACGCACTTAGAAGAAATATCTATTGACGTAAACAATGTGAAGATAGCTTTTTATAGGAGAAGGCCGGGTAAAGTGAATACTCCGGGTAAAGCGAATACTTTCGTACTTTTTAAATTTTAATTGCAGTTGATTATTGTTTAAATATTAATGGTAACTGATGTTCGTATTGGTAAGAGCAATAAATAAAGACTGATTTGTGATCACTATTTTGTTTTTGTATTGTATACCTTGTCTGCTATGGCCTTAAATACCTTAAAGAATCCACTTTGCCCGGTCTTCTCCTAATAGATTATGTAAATGCTCAAACAGTGTCGTAGTGGATTTTATAAATTTATTTATTTATTTATATTTTCCGCACAAAGGCACAATGCCTTAGTGCCTTAGGCATTCTTTAAAATTCAACAACCATTTCTTTTTTATTGTACATTTTATTAAGGGGCTTTTGTCCCAATGTGGATATGTCAGCCCCATTTCAACAACCATGGATGGTAAAGAATGATATTAGATGACAGGTGCTTAGGTAGTTGAAAAGAAAAAAATGTTGAAAAACTCTTTTTAGTTAAACAAATACCTAAATAGTTTATATACACCTACATACTATTACCATAATATATACTAATTTATTGTCATAAAAACAGATTTTTTTTTCGAACTTTCGTTTCTTAGTTGGAATATATAATATTCTTTAGTTATCACCGTCCTTTGTGGGCTCGTATTTAGGATTCCGGACTTAGTATGTCAACTCAATGTAACGGGCTCATTTTTTAAACTTATACGTATTTATGTCTTTAAAGGTCACTTATTGTGACAGACGGGAGACTACGGAACCCTACACTGAGCGTAAACACGTTTTCACTAATTCACCTTTTTTTTTGCAACTGCTAGACCGACTTACATAATAAAGAGTGTCTCTGACATCGACGCACTAACGAGTACCGTGGATCCAGTACATGATTCTGAACCCCCCACAGGTGGAATTTTTCGTCGGCTTTTTCATGATTTAAAAAAAGTAATATGCAGTTTTTTTCACTTTAAACCGTTCATAATTGCTATACTTTTATAACCCAATAAGATTTTAAAGTAAAAAAAAATATTAATTCGCTAATTACACAAAGAAGCGCAATGTGAACAAAACTCGAAAAAATATCTTATCAGCTGATTTAATAGAGTTCACATCAGGGGTCAACGTCATACATACAAACACGTGCGGCGGCACGCTTGCAACGTTCAATGGCCAAGCCGACACATTTTTTTTAACACTGTTATTTCTGTAACCACTCATTAACGATATAAATGACTATCATAATTTTGTTAGTGGCATGCCTTCCCGCGAAGTTGGCGTTACGATGTCAGATACACCCTGTATAAAATCCACTTTGTGTAAGTTGATAATGTTGGCATGTAGTGATAGTACTAGGCATGCCACTCGGTGGGGGGTAGGCATCGTGTTTTTTATCGTGTAGTGTTTAGCTGCGTGCTTTAATACTGTGTGTTGTTTACTTCTGTCGCTTTATTTGCAGATGGCAGACTGGATATCAACAGCTTTTTTGTCGTACCTGCTGGCTGTACCCCTCACGTTGATGGTCGAGATGCCGTTCAGGAATATGTACTCCACAATCATGCCGTAATATTCCGAATATTAGGTCATCACTTCCTTCCAGTACTTTGTTTGGAGCAGGCTTTGTGAACCGTTTCGAAAGTGGCGGACTCCTGACTCGCTTGCATTACATTACATGGGTACTTTATTAAGATATGAATGCAATTATCGAGTGGTTACGAAAAACTCAGTTATTCAAGTGATTCGTCACTACAATACAATAATATTATAAAACCCTGTTCTAAAAGTGAGCTTGCATCATCCCTTGTGAAACGCCAGGTGTGTGTTGTGACACCTGGCGAGATTCATTATGAGTTTCATTATATTTGTTATTCATAATTAGAGATGCGCCGAATATTCGTTTGGTATTCAGTATTATATTCGACATTTTTTCCACTATTTGTATTCGGCCGAATCATTCAGTTTTAGTGTCGAAAACCTATATTAGGTTTGAGTACTTCTATTTCCATGGCTACATGATATTGAAATGACAATCAACGAATAGACAGGAACTGGAACTGACAGGCATGCTTCTTATGTAAGATTTATGTTTTTTTATAAGTTATATAAAACTTGTAAAGAAAATGTAATGAACATAATAAATGAATGCAATTAAACTGGAAATCAACATGTATTTTAACACCATAAGTCCACATATCTATTTTTTTGACCTATAGACCAAATAATAATTATTGAATAACTATAGACATATCAACATTTATTTTTAAGCCCTAACTCAATGTTTATTTCACTCCTTATTTATTTTTAAATTTATAAAATTAACATGATATGTTTTTTTTTTATTAACATTAATATAAAGTTTTATGCTCGACGACTAAGGGAACTCACCAGGGAAGCGGGCAGCAGCGCTTCTCCTGTGTAATATCAAATCACTGCGATCCCAACCCGCCTCCCAAGCGTGGGGATTATGGCAAACCCCCACAATGATGCACACGACAGAGCCCAGGCCCCTAGTCCCCGGCAGCTTCGCTATTCCAGTTTACGGTAGCGGACTAAATTACGGCGGAGCAAGGGGTGCGAAGAATCTCCGGAAGAGATCCGGCTACCATCACCAACGACGACCTTTGGCCCTGGCAACATATAACACGCGCACACTACGGACCGATGAGAGGATTGTCGAACTGGAGGTAGAACTGAGCCGGTTGCGCTGGGACATCGTGGGGTTACCTGAAGTCCGAAGAGAGGGAGAGGACTCGATAATCCTAAAGTCTGGCAACCTGTTCTATTTTCGGGAAGGCGACCAGCTGTCCCAGGGTGGCGTCGGGTTTATTCTCCACAAGTCCCTCGTAAACAACGTTGTTAAATTCGAGAGCTTTTCGACTCGGGTGGCGTACCTTGTACTCAGAATAACCAAATGATATACGTTAAAGGTTATACAGGTCTACGCTCCAACGTCTAAACACTCCTAAAATGTGGTGGAGGCTATGTATGAGGACGTCAGTAGAGCCATACATTCCTCCAAAACCCACTACACTGTTGTCATGGGGGACTTTAACGCAAAACTGGGCATGCGAGAGGCGGACGAGACCGAAGTGGGGCAATTTGGAGTTGGAATTCGGAATCCCCGAGGAATTCATAACAAAGAGAAAAGGAATTCTCTTTGTTATGAATTCTTTTTTCAAGAAACCATTGCACCGCAAGTAGACCTGGATTAGCCCCGATGGTCAGACCAAAAACGAGATAGACTTCATAATATCAACGAGAAGGCAAGTGTCCAAAGATGTCTCCGTGATCCATGCGGTTAAAACCGGGAGTGATCACCGTATTGTTAGAGTCATCTTGAACCTCAACATTAGGCTCGAACGCTCTCGACTTATGAAGTTTACGCTCCGTCCAGCGTCAACCCAACTCCAAAACCCCGATAGCTTTCAGATCGAACTGCAAATCGCTTCGAATGCCTCGGTGAATGCGTAGATGTGAACGACTATAACAATAGGTTTGTGGAAACTCTCCAAACGGAAGGGTCCAAGTTTTACAAAACCCTCTGTTCAAAAGGACAGAAGAAGATCTCCGATACCACCCGTGGCTAATGGAAGAAAGACGGGAGGTGGTCTTAAAATCCCCTGATGACGCTTCGCGTATCAGATGCCTTAACAGACAAATCTCAAAGTCTCTGACTCGCGATATACGCCAATTTAATACAAATTGTATTAAAGAGGCTATCGAGCAAAACAAAGGCTCCAAAGTGTTCGCACAAGATTTGTCTGTTGGACAAAGTCTACTTGCGAAGCTGAAGACTGGGGATGGTAGGATCGTCACTTCCAAGCCCGATCTTTTGGGTGAGATTGAGAAATTCTACGTAAAGTTATACACATCAACACACGCACCTGTTGTAAGCCTGGCTAATGATCCTAGAGCCAGACTAACCCGACACTACACCGACGATATCCCGGACGTCAGCCTGTTCGTGATTAGTATGGCCCTGAAACAGCTCAAGCACGATAAGGCGGCTGGTGATGCTGGAATTACAGCTGAGTTTCTGAAAGCGGGAGGCAAACCGGTTCTTAAATCGCTTCAGAAACTATTTAATTCCGTTATTCTTAAAGGCGAATCGCCTAAGGCGTGACACAGGAGCGTGGTGGTGTTGTTTTTCAAAAAGGTGACAATATCCTCCTGAAAAACTACAGACCGATATCATCCTGTTTTCTAGGGTCATCACGAATCGTCTCGCTCGCAGGTTCGACGACTTCCAGCCTACCGAACAAGCAGGCTTCCGAAATGGCTTTAGCACCATAGACCACATACATACGCTGCGGCAAGTTATACAGAAGTCCGAGGATTATAACAAACCACTATACTTAGCGTTTGTGGACTATGAGAAGGCCTTCGATTCGATCGAGACTTGGGCGGTGCTACAGTCTCTCCAGCGGTGCCAAATTGACCATCGATACATTGAGGTGATAAAGTGTTTGTACAAAAACGCCACCATGTCAGTCCGTCTTCAGGATCAGGACTCGAAATCGATCCAACTCCAGCGTCTCCTAAATTGTTCACTGCTGCGTTGGTAGATGTCTTCAAGCTTCTGGACTGGAAAGGACTTGGCACGAACATCAACGGCGAGTAATCACTAATCTCCGTTTTGCAGATGATATCGTGGTCATGGCTGAGACCCTGGAAGACTTGGGCAAAATGCTCAATCAATGACCTCAGCAGAGCTTCCCAACATGTGGCTCTAAAGATGAACATGGATAAGACAAAGATCATGTCGCACCCACTCCAATTCTAGTTGGTTGCTCTGCCGGGGACAAACAGTCCAACTAGGTAGGTCCAACTTCGAGAAAGAGGTGTCTCGTCGAATCCAGCTCGGCTGGGCAGCGTTCGGGGAGCTACGATACATCTTCTCGTCGTCCAATATACCACAGTGTCTCAAGACTAAAGTCTTTGACCAGTGTATGTTGCCAGTGATGACTTACGGAACTGAAATGTGGTCGCTCACAATAGGCCTCATACGAAGGCTCAGAGTCACACAAAGGGCAATGGAAAGAGCTATGCTCGGAGTTTCTCTGCGTGATCGAATCAGAAATGAGAAGATCCGCAGAAGAACCAAAGCTGTTGGTTCTTGTACTCTTGTTCTTTGTCGGTCTCCGTGGCGCAGCGGTCAACACGCCTGCCTGCGACGTGGAGGCCCCGGGTTCGTTCCCCGGCCAGGTCATGATGGAAAACGATCTTTTCCTGATTTGCCTGGGTCTTGGATGTTTATCTATATATGTCATCATCATCATCTCAGCGTTAATCCCAGTCGCATCCGTAGCTTTTCAGCTTTGGAGTCTGGGGACCGCTTTACCAGTCTAACTGCTGATTTTGGTTAAACTTCGATATTTTCCATGAAACGACTGCCGTCTGACCTCCACAACCCGAAGGCGATATCTAAGCATTGCAGTTAAAACAATTGTTTGAACTTTTGAGGGCTCTAACAACCCGCAATGATTGCTACTAGCTGTTCGTACGGCAACCGGGACCAACGGCTTAACGTGCTTTCCGAGGCACGACCAGACCATTGCAAATATTTATATTCATGCATACAAATATTTGCACTGTACGGGGATCGAACCCGCGCTTCCCTGCGCAACGGCCGCGTTCGCTACCGCTACGCCACAGGGGGTGTTTATCTATATATGTATCTATTATAAATATACTAGTATCGTTGAGTTATTATCCCATAACACAAGTCTCGAATTTACTTTGGGGCTAGCTCAATCTGTGTGATTTGTCCATATATATTAATTTATTTAAAGTCTCATAGCTCTGCGAGTCTCTAAACTTAAGTGGCAGTGGGCAGGGCACATTGCTCGTAGAACCGATGGCCGATGGGGCAGTAAGATTCTGGAGTGGCGGCCACATACTGGAAGACGCAGCGTAGGGAGGCCCACAACAAGATGGACCGATGACCTAGTGAAGGTCGCGGGAAGCCGATGGAGCAGCATAAGACCGGTCATCGTGGAAAGCCTTGGGGGAGGCCTTTGTCCAGCAGTGGACATCCATAGGCTGATGAAGAAGAAGATAAAGTTTTATTTTCCAAACTGAGATCAACATTTTAAATGAACTCACTTACGTGGCAAATTATCATATATTAATCAATAATAGACACTATAACAGAGATCGTTCATGAAAAAAGTCCCAAGCACGTGATCTTTTAAGCCTACTCATATTGAAAGCACAGTAATTTATTTATTTCAGGCGACGCAGGCCCATACATAAATACCTTAACCTAAACATACATATATTTATATCATAAAATAGTGCTTCGTTACTACTAGCACGTTCTCATGCTGTTCTGTGGGATTTGTCCGCGGAAGCGACGGAACACTACGTCTTGCGGCCAGAAGTCCTCTTCCATGACGATGGGCAGAAAACAATTCGGTGCGCGCACCACCTTGAAGTTGACGTTGCGGCGCGACTCCAGTAACTGTACCCTCGATGTGTACCTTGTATTCTGTCGTACGTACTCCACGATGTGCTCCGCCTTAGGGGTGTAGTGTAAGCGTGAGATGTACACCGATGTGTTCGGCTTTGCGGCAAGCAAGTTGACTTCGGTCCCCGCAGGAGCTTTGCCGCAGCGGTTCTTGTTGGTTCGCGGCTGCGGGACACACGGGCGCTGCGCAATCTCAGCAAACGAGGGGTTAATTTATTTACAACTTACTCGTGCCATATTTTAAAGCAAACTGGAAAGCCTGCATCAGAGGTGATGCACGGGGAGTTAAATACCTTACTACCCCGTACAGGAGACGAGGCTCGGGAAACCGGGCCAGCACGAGTGTGGGACCGTGGAGCCGCACTGTCCGGTGTCTCTACACCGGGGTGGTTTTTACTCAGTAAGACACACACACACACACACCCCATCGCCCACCCCATGGCGGCGAACATCCACGAGGATTTAGGACAGGGAAACAAAAAAAGGTCAGGTTAGCAAAATATGTAAATACTGGTCGGATCCCCGCCTTGGGACCTAGAGACGAAAGTACTCGCGTCATGAGGAGGAGCGGGCACGGGGCTCCATTCCAGTGCAGTGGCAGATCGAGACGAGAGGAGCTCCGCCATTTCTTGGTCGCGGACTGGTAGCAAAGGTATCTGCGCACTACCGCCGGCCTCGCAACCGTCGAGGCGATCCGCGAATATCGCTTATTTTCTTAAAATTCGATATATTTTTATGTATATACATAAGAATTTCAAATATATGTTGTGAAGCTACAGTCAGAATGTTCACCTCTCTGAATTTTTCTCTGAGAGAATCTCTAGGACCAAGGTTGTAAATGGCTCGAACAGTCCTTTTCTGTAAAACAAAGATGGTATTGATGTCCGCACAATTTCCCCAGAGAAGAATCCCATAAGTCATAAGACTATGAAAATAACTAAAATAAACAATAGGGATGTATCCAAGGTATGAAAATCAAAAAAATAATTAGTCCGTCTTACAGATAATAAAAAAAATTAAGACCCGTATTTTTTATTTTGTCGTAATTATCAAAAATTACTGAGATATAGCATATTAAAGTTACAGAGTGGGGGCTAATTACGTCACGCCGTTCTATATTTTGCACCATGGCGTGACGTCATGCGACATTTCAAATCAATATATCTTCCTAAGTATTTGAATAAAAGAAAAAATAAAAAATACGTGTTCAATATTTTTTATAAAGCTATCTGACGGACATTAAATTATTTTTTAGGATACAAGCCAATTCTGGCTGTATCCACATCAGTTATCTTTCTAATTTTCTTAACAGCAAAGGCGGCAGAACTGAGTCTACCCGACAGCTTCTCAATATGAGGACCCCATTGTAACTTGGCGCCAATAGTTAATCCAAGAAAAACTGTCGACTCGACAGGGATCACACTCTACTGCATTCAGTTGAACATTGGTACTTAGCTGCCTGACATTTGGTGTAGAAAATTTAATGACTTTCGTTTTTTTTCATTCAAACATTAAGCCAATGGACAACTTTAGAAAGTGCATTGTTAACTTCGTCAAAATTTGCTAGCTGACGCTTGACTTTAAAAATAAGAGAAGTGTCATCCGCGAACATTACTGTTGTGATTATCTCTCACGTGATGAGTTAAGTCATTAATATAAATTAAAAACAAGAAAGGACCTAGAATTGAGCCCTGCGGAACGCCCATGGTGACTACAGATCGCAGGATCTGTAGTCACCATGGGCGTTCCGCAGGGCTCAATATTCGCGGATGACACTTTTCTTATTTTCTTTTATCTGCAGAGATTTGTTGCCATTAACATCAACGCTCTAAATTAGATTATTCAGATAAGAAATCAAAAGGTCGAGAGCTCTGCCCCTTAAACCATAATGGTACAATTTCCTACTAAGAGTATCATGATGTAAACAATCAAAGGCCTTGGACAAATCACAAAAAATACCAAGAGCATCTTGCGATTCCTCCCAGGCCCCAAATATGTTCTTTAGCAACGCCACGCCCGCATCTGTAGTTGAACGACCCTTTGTAAAACCAAATTTTTTACCGTGCAATAAATTATATAAGTAAAAATGTCTCAACAACTTTTTCAAAAATGTTGGTCAAAGTTAGTAATATCGAAATTGGCCGAAAATTCGTGGGATCAATTGTACTACCAGATTTGAACACTGGAATTACTTTGCTAAGTTTCATGAAATCACGAAATATACCAGATGTGACACAAGAATTAAAAACAATTGCCAAAAAGGTGCGATAACATCTATTATTGAAGTTTTTTTTTACATCAAGATCCTTAAAAGATTCTATAATGTCTTTAGCAGTCGCAAACGTAAATTCAAAGTGTTTGTCACATTCTGGAACACATTCTTTTAGTAAGGCGTAAGCAGAAGTGGAGGAAGAAGATAAAGTTTTTGTTCTTATTATTGGAATATTAGTAAAAAAAATTTCAAACTCAGTTGCTACCTCCAAGTCCGCCTTTATATCTTCATCGTTATTTTTAAGATGGAAATCGCGATTTTGTACTTTGGTTCTTATTTTAGTTTCAGAATTTATAATATCTATCGTTGAGATAGCATCCCATAACACAAGTCTCGAACTTACTTTGGGGCTAGCTCAATCTGTGTGATTTCATCATCATCGTCATCAGCCTTTACTCGTCCACTGCTGGACATAGGCCTCTTCCATGGCACGCCAACACGCTAACAAGCTCGGTCCTGAGCAGTTCTCCGTCAGCCACTACCAGCCACCTTTTTGATGTCTTCGCTCCATCTCGCCCAAGGGCGTCCTACGCTACGTTTGCCGAGACGCAGTCTCCACTCGAGGACTCGTTTACCCTAACGGTTGTCGGCCCTGCGACATATGTGAACAGCCCATTGCCACTTCAGCTTGCTAATCCTCTCAGCTATGTCGGCGACTTTGGTCCTCTGTCGGATCACCACATTTCTGATGCGGTCCTTCAGAGAGACGCTCAACATAGCCCGCTCCATAGCTCGCTGAGCGACTTTAAACTTATGGACTAGTCTGACCGTTAGTGTCCACGTAAGTCTCAGCTCCATAAGTCATGATGGGTAGAACGCACTGGTTGAAGATTTTAGTCTTCAGACATTGGGGTTACATAAAAACCAAAAGAGAGCAGGCAAACATAAAATTAAGAAATATTCACTGGCTTATGGGTAGGCAGTCATCACTAAGTCTGGAAAATAAACTCCTCATCAACAAATGCATTTTGAAACCTGTATGGACATATGGTATAGAGCTCTGGGGATCAGCAAGTGACTCCAATATTGAAATACTACAGCGTTTCCAAAATAAGGTACTGAAAACCTTTAGTGCTGCACCTTGGTTCACAAGAAACGTTGAGGTACATGAGTATCAAGAGATCCCAACTGTCAAGGCGGTTGTAGAAAGTTTCTACAAAAGTTATAAAGAAAGACTCCAATGTCACAAAAAAAAACTCGCTGTCAGACTTCTAAAGTCCTCAGACTGTACCTACAGACTCAAACGGGCACAAATAGCGTCAATCTAACCAGTACTGGATAGCAAATAATGAGAAGGTGCATCGCTGGGTGTGAACAATCTCTAATTGCCAAATAAAGAAAGAACCCATCTGATTAAAGCTTAAGGGCTGATTGCAGATTGAAGAAAAGAGGAGAAAAAAGAACAAAAAAGACATTGGGGTTTGGGCGACGAAAATACCCGACGAAGTTTTCCAAATGCTACCCACCCCAGCTGGATCCTTCTATTTACCTCCTTCTCGAAGTTGTTTTTCCCTAATTGCAACATTTGCCCGAGGTATACGTATTCTGAAACAACTTCGAGGGGCATTCCGTTTACGGCAATCGGTCCTGGAGTGATCCGTTCATTGAACATAATTTTGATCTTGATGACGATATCATCTGCAAATCGCAAGTGTGAGATGTACTCGCCATTAATGTTAAATGCCCCTGCCAATCCAGCGTCTTAAACATATCCTCGAGGGCATTGGAGAACAATTTGGGGGAAATAACAATTACTTGGATATATCGCCAATCGACTTGGCATAGCTGCAAAGATTCCAGAATAGATCAGGTCTCGATGGAGTCAAAGGCCTTCTCATAATCTACAAATGCTACACACAGGGACTAATTATCCTTCGGTCTTCGGTCTTCTGTATAATCTGCCTCACTGTTGGTATGTGGTCTATGATACTAAATCCTCCTCGAAACCCGGCCTGCTCAGGTGGCTGGAATTCATCGAGTCTGCGCGCTAGTCATGGCTCAACAGCGAAATGGGTCTATAGTTCTTCAGTAAGGTTTTATCACCTTTCTTGAAAAACAGAACCACTAGGCTCCTGCTCCATGCCTTAGGAGCTCTCCCCAAAAAAGGGCAGGATTAAATATGAAGCTCTTTTAGCACAGGCGTACCTGCAGCTTTCAAGAGCTCCGAGGTAACCCCGTCTGCTCCCGGGGCCTTCCCATTTTCAAGCTGCCCAAGAGCCACCACGATCTCGACTAGGTTGATCTCAGGGTAGTCTTCGGTGTAGCGCCGTGTGAGAGTGGCTCTGGAATCTTCTGTGCGGGGAACTGGTTTAGGCGCTTGCAAGGTATACAGCTGACTATACCTCCGGCCTCAAAGTAACGACTCTCCTATCCGATGTCGTCAGCTTCGTCAGATGGCTCCTCCCAAGCTTTTGTACGAAGACTTTCGACCCCCAGTTTAGCTCTATCGCTTCCTCTATGGAGCGTGTGTTGAAGCTCTGGAGGTCTCGCTTTACCGCTTTTGAAATGTTCTTATTGAGGTCCCTGAGTTCTGACAAGGTTGATGGTGGGTTTTCTCGTCGATTCTTCATAAGCCGGAGAGTCTCCTGCGAAATTTAGACCTTCACATGGCCAACAACACCACAGACCCTATGCCTATGTGCATAGGCGGAGACAGGGTCGAGTGCACAGACCAATTTAAATACTTGGGGTCTGTGCTCCACGCGTCCGGCGACATTGATTACGACGTTAAAGCACGCATTTCCGCAGCTTGGGCAAAATGGCGTGAGATGACAGGTGTCATTTGTAACCCCAAAATGCCGGTTAAGCTTAAGGAACAGGTCTATAAGACCATCATTAGACCTGTCCTTCTGTATGGCAGTGAGGCGTGGCCTGTGCTTGAGCGACACAAGCAGGAGCTGCGTGTCACGGAAATGAGTATGCTGCGGTGGATGTGTGGAGTTACGCGGAAAGACCGCATCAGGAACTCCCGCATTCGTGGCAGTCTCCATGTCCGTGACATAGCAGACAAACTGCAAGAGAGTCGCCTGCGCTGGTACGGCCACGTCTTACGTAAACCGGCATGTTACGTGGGTAACAAATGTCTTGCCATGGCGCCTCCGCCGGGCCGGAACAAGCGAAGCAGGCCAAAGGAGTGCTGGCTTGACGTTGTAAGAGGTGACATGCGTGCCAATAATCTCACACCACAGGATGCCAGAGATCGTGCGAAATGGAGGCGTAATAGTAGGAAAGCCGATCCCGGGCTCCAACGCGAAAGCCGGAACCGGGATTATACGCCTTCTAAAAAGATAGGTTAATAACATGTGCTAGTGCATAACATATATTAGTAGAACAATAACATGTGCTAGTGGATGACATATATTATTAGCACAATAACATGTGCTAGTGGATGACATATATTACTAGCACAATAACATGTGCTAAAGGATAACATATATTACTAGCACAATAACATGTGCTAGTGGATGACATATATTACTAGCACAATAACATGTGCTAAAGGATAACATATATTACTAGCACAATAACATGTGCTAGAGGATGACATATATTACTAGCACAATAACATGTGCTAGAGGATAACATATATTACTAGCACAATAACATGTGCTAGAGGATAACATATATTACTAGCACAATAACATGTGCTAGAGGATAACATATATTACTAGCACAATAACATGTGCTAGTGGATGACATATATTACGCACAATCTTTCAAAACTTGTGTGGTTATGCCGTCATAGGCTTCTGTAAGCGAAACAAATATTTTGCTGGAATTGCTCAGCCACTCAGTCACTCAGCCAACCGTGTCGATGTCAATTAAAATATTGATTGCGAATTTTATCTTTTAAAGTACAGACTAGTCCTAATTTAAAAGATAGTCTTCTGTTGCATAACACTGCAGGGTAATTGAATAACACATTATAAGTGGCAATGGGTTTCTTTTGACAATTCAACAACAATCATTGCGGTATTTACGTTGTTGAGCAGATACATGTTCGAACATGGGAGCAATGGAATGCTCGGCGCTATGGTGACCTAGCACACTCTTCTACTAGTCATAGAATATGGTAAAAGTTAAAGTCTTGGATTATAAACGAAATAGCTATATTAAATCACTATATCACTTAGTAACAAGAAATGGTAATAAACATATAAACTTAGACACAATTATTGGTAAAATATGGTAAAATGGTAATGGTAATGAGAACGCGGTGTCTCTGGCGAGATCTTAACGCGAACTGGTCACATTTTCGTAAAATGAGCGAATATGCATATTTGCCTTCCATGCAATTATGCATTTTCGCTGAGTGTTCGATTAAAACTCGAACAAGCAATAAGCTTCAAAATGATTCCAACAAATAGGAATTGGCTTGTATCCTAAAAAATAATTTAATGTCCATCAGATAGGTTTATAAAAAATATTGAACACGTATTTTTTATTTTTTCTTTCATTCAAATACTTAGGGAGATATATTGATTTGAAATGTCGCATGACGTCACGCCGTGGTACAACATATAGCACGGCGTAACGTAATTAGCCCCCACTCCGTAACTTTAATACGCTATATATCAGTAGTTTTGGTAATTACGACAAAATAAAAAATCCGAGTCTTAATTTTTTTAATTATCTATAAGACGGACTAATTATTTTTTTGGTTTTCATACGATATATCCTAATTACTCTATTCTATAGAGAGGAAAATGTTAAAAGAATATATTACTTTCTATAAATATTTATATTATACTAGCTGCACCGCGCGGTTTCACTAGCGTAGGTTTCTATATGTTCTTTCTTCTCGCTCTTATTGGTCGCAGCGTGATGTTAAATAGCCTAAAGCCTTCCTAGATTAATGGGTTATCCAATGCAAAAATATTTTTTTTAAATCGGACCAGCAGTTTCAGAGATTAGCGCGTTCAAACAAACAAAAAAACAAACTCTGCAGCTTTATACAGTATGTTACGAAAACCCTGTCCGACCCATAAGGATAATAGAGGTTAGGTAAACACATGACCAAATATAATATAAAATTTTACGTATTCATCATAGTACCAATACAAATGAATTTTGAAATAATCTTTTTTTCCAACGAATTAATTCCAATTTCCCCGAAATTTGGTAATTTTTAAAAAGTGACAACACCGGTATTATTATGAGCGAATAGCGATGCGACCACGTGCCGCGTGTCCTGCCGCCCGCCCCCCGCGGTCGGCAGGCGAAGGGTGGTCAACGCACATTTAAATAAGTTACCTCCTTTTGCGGAATAATATTTATTTTTTTTAGGGGGATTTTTTTTTAAGTAAAGCCCGGTTTTGTATGCATTAGTAGAATCAGTTATCGATACCTAACAACACCTTCACGGGTCGGACAGGGTTTTCGTAACATACTGTATAATAGTGCAGATTACTTATTATTTAATATACTATATAATAAATGATATGCTCTAGCTTTTTCCTTCTTTCTTTATTTTTTGGCTTCGCACGGTTTGTGCATTTAGCCAATGTCAAGTAATAATGAATTATTCATGTAGAAAAAGACTGCAGCGTGACCAGTCTTACGTGTGAGGTTAGGGGCAAAGTCATGATGTGGCCACTATGCTGCGATATTTCACTGTTCTTTATAAACTATTTACTAAATGCACTTTTTACTACATAAATCACGCACTTTTATTTAGTAAACAACACTATAAATAATTTTAAAAGTCCAATGAAAAACGAGCGTGACACTCAGCTTGACTTTCCCGCCAAAACTATATATGCTCTAGCTTTCTGCTATAATTTTTCTGGCGCCAGTCCTTTTTGGTAATAAACAATATTTTTTCAATTTGAAAGTCTCCCCCCTCTTCGCCCCGCTCTGCTATTCGCCCCGTTTGACGTAACGCAGGTTTTATTCATTGTTCATTTCAAGTGCGTCATATGACACCACTGTGTCTTTGAACCAAGCATGTTCTTATACAGAAAGAAATAACTAGAACGTTTTGTTTTGTTGGTACGTTGTGAAGTTTATCGCTTACTGTAATGACGGAAATGTATGGTACAAGGCTATAGCAAAAACGATTCTGATACAAATTAAAAGCCTTATCATAATAATTGGTAAGTAAATATGTTTATCTGCACCAAATCTGCAGTCCTGTATTTTAAATAATTTTTCAACACACTTGCTCATAAAGTGGCTCTATGGTTACCGCAATTAGGCACATAATGACACCCATAATCAAACTGTGCTAAAAAAAGAAACTATATAGATTATAGAAAATCTATAACTCACTAGTGAGCAAGGAAATTATATTTAAACTGGAATGTGAACTTGCATAAGTCTCTTATTTAAAAGAAGACTCTATCGCAAGTGCAATAAGGTCGATCGTAAATAAAACTTTAATTGAAGAGAACACAGTCCCAGGGAGAAAGCGTCCCAGTAGCCTTCTGTCTCTAAGTGTTGCCCATATTTATTTTTTGTAATTTTGTTTGAAACCAACAATTTCGATTAGAAAAAAGATGGTAAAAAGGGTGCCATTAATGGCTTCAATAGTGAGTCATACTCTGGATACGGAATATCATTCTTTAGGTAAGTTTTTAGCGGTAATCATATACAAGTTATGTTGTTTGTATATATGGTGAACATAAATTTCGGAATAATTAATAAATGTGCACTAAGTCATTGTGTGCATAATAAGTAAGTGACTTTTATTAGGTATTTACAATGACATTAAATTCTGCTTTCTTGTAGATATTTTATTTATCCAAAGGCACAGTTTCGGGTTTCAGATTGACCTGCATACATGATCAATGTATTCATCTATTTTTAAAATTCAATAATAAAATTAAAAAGTTCGCATCCATACCTAAATATTCATTAAAACTCAGGTAATCTAAGTGAAAAAAAATATTTTACGTACATTCCTTATAAATTCCATTATAGGACAGATGGTGTGAAGCTATCTCCCTCGGACCGCGCTTTGATCGATAGTTCAAATTCCAGTTTAGATGTAAGTTCCTTGCTAGTGAGTTATAAATATTTTAAAATTTTATTGGTTGTTTGTTCAATTTGCCAGTGCATTGCACTACACTGAGCAGGCAAAGGTATCTTAGACCATAATACCCTAGTCTTGAATTATATCTTCTTATTATAAAATGTAATGCAAAAATAAAATACGAAATAATTCACAAAATGGCGCCTTCCCGCCATCTTTTATTAGATTTAATTGGTTGAGTAGCTATGTTCAAAAGTATTTATTAAAAAAAAGAAAGCTTGTTCAATAGAACAAATAAACTAATGTTCCTATTGCTCATTTCATGCAGCTTCTTATACAAATAGATTATTTTAACACGTACGTGTTTAATAAATAAAACTTTCACTCGTGTAAGTATAACTTTAGTTTTCTCTGTAATAAGAGAAAACTTTAAATTCCCCATTCTTTTTATTTTGTATAGTACGGATATTGTGAAGTGTCTCTATAAGTGCAAGTACCATATATACGCCGACGATGTCCAACTTTATATATCGTTTAGACCGGACGAGTACAATAGTGCAATTAAGGATCTTAACGATGATCTTCAAAGAGTCGCCGCCTGGTCGGAGGAGAACTGCCTGTCGTTAAATCCAATAAAAACTAAATATATAGTATTTGGCACAAGGCAGCAGTTGACTCGATTACCAGCGACCTTATGGGCGAACCAATTGAGCGGGTGTATGAAGCGCGGAATCTAGGTGTCATTATGGACAAAGACCTGCGTTTTGAGAAACACATAGCAGACTCGGTTAGAAACTGTTTTTATCGCCTAAAAGTATTGTATAACATGAGGCCTTACTTATCAGTAAAACTAAGGGAGCAGCTAGTAGAAACCTTGGTTCTGTCCAGGTTGAATTATGGTGATACAGTTTACGGCCCGCGCCTATTAGCTCGTACTGACCGCCTCATACAAAGGGTGCAAAACGCCTGTGCTCGATTTTGTTACGATATTCCTCGCAGCAGCCATGTAACACCTTTTCTTAATAAGCATTTTATGCTGATGATGAAGTCCAGACGCAAACTGCACTTGGCTTGCCTTTTGATTGGTGTGGTGAAATATAAAAACCCGGACTACCTTTATAACAAGCTGAGTTGGGTTGCGAGTAGACGGGAATTCGGGAGAAGGCAATGTTTGCAGCAGCTCTCGACAGTCAGGGGTCTCAGGGGTCAGCTGCTTTTAGGAGTAGTTTTCGCTATGCGGCGTCTAAAGTATGGAACAACTTACCACCATCGTTTAGGATAATAAACACCATAGGTGTATTTAAACGACGGTTGCGGCAGTATCTCATAGAATCTGGTGGCGGACTGGCGGCAGAGGCTTATGCGCCCTACTGCCGGCCTCGCTACCGTCGAGGCGATCCGGCCAGTACTCGACGACTGGCTCGGGAGGAGGCACGGCTCCCTGTCGTTCAGGGTGACGCAGGTACTGTCGGGGCACGGCTGCTTCGGCAAGTACCTGCGTCGCTTAGGCAGGGAGCCGGACGCTCGGTGCCACCACTGCGTCCAATGCGGAGAGGACACGGCGCAGCACACGCTCTCCGAGTGTGTAGCTTGGGAGGAGCAGCGCCGTGTCCTCACATATGAAGTAGGAGGCGACCTGACGCTGCCGGCAGTAGTGCGGAAGATGGTCGGCAGCTCAGAGTCGTGGGACGCGGTGGTGTCCTTCTGCGAGGACGTGATGTCGCAGAAGGAAGCTGCGGAACGGGAGAGGGAGATATCAACTCCCTTCCCGGGCCGCAGAAGACGCACCGGGCGTCGAGGAAGGGCGGATAACGCCCTCTTCCGCCCCCCATAAATGGGTCCAGGGGCGAGGGACATGGGGAAGTCCCCGCCCCCCCTATTGATGGAACCCGAGGCGGAGGCGCGCGTGAGTGTCGGCGCACGCCTCAGAGGCGATGCACGGGGTAGTTTAACACCTCACTACCCCGTGCAGGAGGCAAGGCCCGGACAGACCGGGCCGGCACGGGAGTGTGGGGCTACGGCAGAATCAGGGACTCCCGCGGCTCCGTGCGCACGTGACCGGAGAGACACCGGGGTGGTTTTTAGTCAGTAGGAGTCTGACAGACCCCGTCGCCCACCCCAGGGCGGCGGACGGATGTCCGTGTCCGTGATTGAGGATTTTCCACCCCGGAACAAAAAAAAAAAAAAAAGTGTCTCATATTGTATGAGATACTTTTTTTTTTTTTTTTTTGGCAGAGGCAGTTAGACATGGTCACACTAAATGTGTCAATTATATGATGAAGTCCGGCTCACCTGCTTACAGCGTTGTGCGATGATGTTCGCGTGTTAAATAAATTATAGCAGGCATTCGTTTTTTCCGACTTTCCGCTCCTTCCTGGCGGCGTTGAGCTTCGCCTTCGAGCTCCCTAGCGAGGCGCAACTCTCACCACCAGGGTCCTCCGAAGTGACCCCCATGTCACTTTCTGCTTCGCTGGCCGCCGGGGTACGCACGAACCTACCCTATCCGTCCCTCCGCGGCCACGAAACAGTCACCCGTCTCGAACTCTGCCGACATCTCCTCGCGGTCGGCACCTTCGGGGCCGGCAGTCCTTCCTCTTCCGAGGTCAGCTCTGCCGATCCACCTTTCTTCTGAGCAGGGTCGCGTGGACGCTTTCTAACGGAAGCCAGTCCACGCGGCCCTACGTCAATAACTCCCGCATTACTTCTGTCCGCATCCATCACCGCATCGCTTCCTGTAGCAACAACGGCAGCAGGGGCCAGGTCGCCTACCCCTGCACGTTCATCGGTACTTTAGACGCAACCTGTTCTAAACCCAGTCTCTCTCACTAGATAGATCCAACAATAACTATACAGGCAGACTAACGTTCCTGATTAGCCTTCCTGACTAACGCTTCTGATTTACGGTACAAAGTCCCTTGGCGTCACTAACTGACGGGTGTCAGTTAACACACGTGGAAGGCGGCCTGCGGGAATAGGCAATTTCTGGAACAACCGCAACAGAGAAATGATGACAGTTTATACCTGTCAAGTCGTCGTCGAAAGAGAATTGGGTGTATCGTACCACCAGGGTCCAGCATACTTTAGTCCACAAGCCCAATCCAATCGGGATCAAGGCCACCTGAGGCAAACCAAGATGCGACGCCTTCATACGGGTTCCCGACCCTAGACCCGGCAAAAAGAGCCAAATAGAAATTTCAGCGAAATCACTCGTCGTTTAACTACATAGGGTTTATGGCGCAATCACGCCAACCTCGCGTGCCAGCACCGCGAGCTGACCAAAAGAATCTTCCAGCAAAACGTCCAACCTCCTAAATGATTTTTTTTCTTTGCACCATAGACAAGGCGTTCCACGAATTGAATTTTAAATGTAAGACGTTTGGTATTTTAATGCGATAATGTCACCTATATCCTTTCCATTTTATTTTATTTAACAAGGTAATCATTTATTTAAATTCCGTTATTTAATTATTGATCGAGTTATCCCGAGACGCCATCTCTGGGCTCGATGGCTCAACTCTAGTGTCGTTTCCATCTAGATACGAGAGATGTCGCCCGCTGTCACGTTTTTCTACGTGACACTGTAGGATACAAGAATTAACAAATGTTACCGCAAAAAACATAGAGAACCATGGCCAGATGCTTTTAGTGAAGATACCTGTCACGAAAAATAAAATACCGAGGTCATTCACCATACACGGTCCATTCTATGAAATTGTTAAGAAGTATGAAAGTTTACGGTTAGTTTAGTTTACGGTTTCTTTCTAAATTCCCAGTAAATGTACCTGTCAGCCTATAGGTATAAACAAATTTGGTTGTATGCCTAAAGAAATCGCTAAGTTTTTAGGTCTAGCAGATACTGAGAGCTACACTGGATATAGTTTCAGAAGATCTTCAGCTACATTGCTGGCTAATTCAGGAGCTGATAGGACTTTGAACTTTTTATTAACGTCATGGTGGGTGGCGATCTTGCAAAGTAGCAGAACCATACGTAGAAGATTCCATACAAAACAAGAAGGAAATTTATGCAAAAATCACAAAGAGAATTAAACTTGATTCTGAGGCGCTTCCTAGAGATGAAACCTCTACATCAAATGATTGGATTTCACCAACCTATACAAATAATGAGCTATCTCAACTTACAATAGGACATGAAAATATTTCAATAAATAATCATTCTGATAAGACCGCTATGCCATCAAACACAGTTAATTACAATAACACTAACTGCACATTAACCAATTGTTTCTCTAAATAAAATTTTAAAGTACTAAATAAAATGAGTTTTTGTTATTATTTTATTCACAAGTATGTTGAAAAACGTCGTATGATACAGTCCTCAGGTCTCTTAAGACCCTCACCTACGGCTCGGATCTCAATAGCGCCTCGGAGGTAATCACCAATGTTATACACTAGTATCATAATGTACTTATATTGTTTCATAGGTGACCTATACTTCAAAAGAATGCGATGCCATGTGCGAGTCGGACTCGCGTACATACGTTACAATATTCCGTAAATTTTGCACGTAGGTAGGGTACTTTCTTTCCATCAAGATTTAGACCCGCTTTGGTAATGATAATTTGACACATTTAGTTTTGTTCGCACTATATAAAAGTTTATGAGCTGTAAATCATTTCGAAAGAACATCGTTAACATGTAAGACATTCGTATTTTTATTTAATTCGTATCTATTTTAGAAATAAGGGAATTTTAATGAGCGTACAAACTTTAGTCCGACACACTACGGCGCTCCGCAGTTTCAATCCCATGGGAATATTGAGATAAAAAGTATCCTATATGTTAATTCTGGTTATCAATATTATGTGTGCCAAATTTCAACAAACCGTTCAGTAGTTTTTGTTTGGAAAAGTAACAAACATCCATACATACATACATCCTCACAAACTTGCAGTTATAATATTAGTAGAAGTAGAATAAGGTAACCATCATGTAAGGGTGGTCGTTAATAAAGATATACTAGAAATAGAAAAAGACCAAGAATTGAGCCTTGAGGTACGCCTCTCTTAAATATAGACCCCGAGGACGTTGCTCCATTAACGTTTACTTTTTGCTGCCTCGGCGTTGCTAGTCTCGTTCCTTCCTATAAGATAGATGAGATAGGAAAGCCTTCAGTAATAGTGTAATTTAAAATTAGTGTCTTGTGATCAACAGTAAACACTTTTGAGAGGTGACAGAAAATGACAATTCCAAAATCTGACGGAAACCTTTGGTGAAATCAAACTGACCACTATGTCCCCTTAGTACGGTAATAATTCATAAGCATGCCGCTCTTAGAGACTCCACGCACACACAATAAATGTTTACCTATTCCTTGTGCATACGCATGTAAATAAATAAATAAAAAAGCCTTTTATTTCTTACTGTATACACTTACAGAATTAACAATAAAAGTAATAAACATGATTAAATACTAATAGTTAGAAGTTTACTGTATTTTTGAGCAAAAAAGAAGTAAGAACCCCCCGCTAACTGGAGGTGAAGGCCTCCTCTAGAGAATGCCAAGTGTCCCTGTCACCTGCCACGTTCATCCATTGCTCGATAGCCACTTGCACTATGTTGTGTAAACAATGATTTTAACTTAATAGTTTTTTTTTTAATACTTTTGTACATTTAAATATACAAGATTCAAAAATAGTACACTATTTTTTGTTTTTTTTTTTCCAATTTTAAACTTTTTTGAAGTCTCGAATCTCGAAATAATAAAAGTGGAAATTGTCTTATACAGTATATATACGCATGTACGTACCATTTAAGTTAAAATTAGCCAACATCTCATTTAGGATATTATTTTCATACACTTTACTCAATCCTGGTAGCACAGTTATACAACTACAATCGGAAAGATCCAACTTACTAGCCGATTTGAAAATTGGTACGACTTTACTATATTTCATTAAGTCAGGAAACATACCTCCTTTGATTAAATATGCTTGATAGAACAGACATTTTTTATTACTTATAAAATGTTCTAATATCGGAGCTTGGAGTATCCTGTAAAATCATAATCGTATCAATGAAGTCAAAATGAATACCGAGCAAAGAGTAGTTGAAGGGAATAGCGAGAGCTGTAAGGCCTGCATTCGTCCTGCGCTGACGTCGGTAACGCATATTAATATAGGTACATATATATGTACATTATATTCGATATAACGCCATACTGCGTCACTATCGTCAGCATAGCAATGTACGCACCGCGTATCACGCAAGTCGGCCTCGAGTTCTTTAGCACCTCGTGTGCCGATTGACCGATGAACACAGTGCCGTCCAATGTGCGAGCCCCCGGAGAAAAAAACAAAAAAAAAACAGTAATCCATAACTTTGGACATATGAATTTATAAACGGGTCCGTTATCAAAGCGAGCGAACGACATCAGCGTAAGAGGAACGAAGGTCTAAATTTGGGAGTTAGTTATGCTCCGCTCCTATTGGTCGCAGTGTGATATTATATAGCGTAAAGCTTTCCTGGCTATCCAACGCAATAAGAAATTTTCAAATCGGACCAGTAGTTCCTGAGATTAGCGCGTTCAAACAAACAAACAAACTTTTCAACTTTATACTAAGTATATTAGTATAGATAAATGTAACGCCAAGTTGGATATATACCGCAATCCCGCCTGATGGTAAGCAGTGACGCAAGGGTTGATGGTAAACGTACTAGTTTATTAAGAGCCTATTCACTCTAGCCTTGAAGACACTCAAATTGTAGTCCGACGGAAACACCACCGCTGGCAAATTGTTCCAGTCCCTCGAAGTACGCGGTATAAAGGAGGAGGCGAAACTCTTCGTCCGGATCGTAGTGGTGTTAACAACATAAGGGTGGAAACTCGCCGTACGACGGGTCGTCCGATGGTGGAACGGAGATGGGGATATACAGGGTGTATCTGACATCGTAACGCAAACTTCGCGAGAAGGCTACACCGCATGCCACTAATAAAATTATGATAGTCATTTATATCGTTAATAAGCAGTTACAGAAATAACAGTATTTGAAAAAACGGGTCGGCTCGGCCTTTGAACGTTGCAAGGGTGCCGCCGCGCGTGTTTGTGGGTATGACGTTGACCCCTGATGTCTCTCTCTCTCTCTGCAGTCGGTCCCTCATATCTGAGGATCGTGATCAGCATTGGGGCAGCATTTCGAATGGATGATCTGCCTCCATCGGTTTCGATCCAGCGCGTCTCTCACCACTGCGTAGAATTTAGAAGACGATGTGTCTTTGACTTGACCCCTGATGTGAACTCTATTAAATCAGCTGATAGGATACTTTTTCAAGTTTTGTTCACATTGTGTTTTTTTATGTAATTAACGAATTAATTATTTTTTACTTTAAAATCTTTGTGGGTTATAAAAGTATAGCAATTATGAACGGTTTAAAGTGAAAAAAACTGCATATTATTTTCATTAAATCAGGAAAAAACCGACGAAAAATTCCACCTGTGGGGGTTCAGACTCATGTACTGGATCCATGGTACCTACTCGTTTGTGCGTCGATGTCAGAGACACCCTTTATACGTATGTTTTCACGAAACCTACATGCGATTGCTAACAGTAATTCGGTAGTGAATATGCATCATTTTAACTGCTGTCTGCGGTCCCCACCACGACTGCGTAACATTTTTTTCTTGTAAGTACTTATCATGGTATAAGTAACAGTAAGTACTATCAGGCTATAAGTAACAGTAAGTACGACGCCCCATTCCAATGCACCTACCACGTCCTATTTTTAGTTTACTCGGAAGTTATTATTTAACAATCATGTTTTTTTCATGTTTTACCTGCGTAAAGTCTATAAATAAATAAAAGTAAATATAGACAAGCTTTCACATTTTCGTTATTTATTTATCCTTACACTAGAATGCAACAATTACATACGTAATGGAGCAAAAATAATTTAATGTACTACTTACAATGCATACTATAAAATTAAAAAGATGAGAATAATATTCCTCATGTTTTATTAATAACTAGGCTACTTAACCAGGCTCAAGAAAATGGCTAAAACCGTATACATTGGCATCTGAACGATCCGTTTGGATGCCAATGTATACGTTTTTGTAATAAACTCCCTAGCCACAACTAAGTCTTAATAAATTCAAATCTTGTACAAAGGGAAAATTATGCCAGCAAGCCTATTTATCATACTGTAAAAGACTATATTGATGACAAAAAGGCTTGGTAGATATGTATATTGTCATGAATGACATGAACATTCACCGAAGTACTATATTATTTTAATTTATTGCTTGATTGCACTATGTATAGTATAGGTACACTTGACCGCAAAGAAAACGGGTCACTTAGCAAATCTTTAAAATCTTTCAAAGTACTTGATCTAGCTTAATGAAATAAAAACTTAATACCTAGATAATAATGAGGAGATCCGCAGAAGAACCAAATTCACGGATATAGATCTTCGAGTCGCTACAATTAAGTGGCAGTGGGCGGGGCACATAGCACCGATGGCCGATGGGGCAGTAAGGTTCTGGAGTGGCGGCCACGTACCGGAAGACGCAGCGTAGGGAAGCACCCAACAAGGTGGACCAATGACCTGGAGAAGAAGGTCGCGAGAAGCCGACGGATGCGGGCAGCACAAGACTGGTCATCGTGGTAAGCTTTGGGGGAGGCCTTTGTCCAGCAGTGGATCTCTATAGATGTAAAATAAATAAATATGTGTATTTTGAACTGTGAAAAGAGTCACACCCACAGTTCTCGCTGACTGCGCCCATTTTCGAATATTATCAGAATCTTGGTACAATTTTTCAGGGGTTAACTACATGTTGACTGCGGAATGATAAAATCTATAACCCAGAGACACCATATTCAAAGCATTTTCATATGTCAAAACTAATATAAATGCTAAACAATGAATTTGATTTTTAGGAACTAGATTAAAAAATGACTTTTATTTTACATTGTCAGTTTTTTATACAATTATTACAATTAAATAAAAAGGTTTTATATTATTTTAGTTGGCGTTAAATATTCTTTGATTATGTCTTTCTTTCAGAGCTAGGTCAGCTACTTTTGAAAATATTAAATATTTTCTAACCGACCCTTTTTCTTTGCTCTCCAGTGTACTATTTTAATTTATTGCTTGATGATTTTAAATATTTATAATGACGTGATATTTACTTTGTGAAGTAAGTTTTACATATTTTTACTATCTCTTTTTTTAATGTGAGGTCATTACTATTTTCCTCTTTTTATTTTATTTCTCATTTAGTTTTAATCATAATCTGTCAGTTTGAGTACTTAATTTACACGGCCTACTCAAACGTCCTTTCTTTGGTATTGTTCGTCAAATTGTTGAGCTTCTAGTGCAGCACCCTGATTGCGTAACACACTATTACTGTCAGTTGGAATTATTTTGAAGTTTATTGCTATTCCATTGCGTCCTATGTTCAAAAATGTATCTGCTTAAATAACGCAATGATTGTTATTGAACTGTCAAAATGAAAACCATTGCTAGTGATGTGTTACGCAATTACCTTGCTGTGGTCCATGTTATCTGTGTGGTTCTTTAGCCAAACCACCATCTCAGACACCGATCCTACAAGCTCTTCATATAATCTAACACTGTGGCTGAACTTTACAAGATACTGTGACCTACGAGTTTGTTCGGCCTATCTTTTCAGATTATGTAGTCAGGAAATGTTGAACTCATCTAGTTAATAAAATATGACTTGTAAAAGTGTTTTAAATACATTTATTTATTTAAAATTATAAAATTATATTCATACTGCAGCCACATTTGGGCTGGTGCTGCAAAATGCCACCTGGTGATTTTGGATTCGATGGAGAGGCGTGCGAAGAGGCTAGTTGAAGAGCCAGATTTGGTTCAAAACTGGTCTCCTTAGTCTGAAGCACCGGGGAAGATTCGCCAGCCTGTCGGTGTTCTATAGAATGCATTTTGGAAAGTGTGCGAGGGAATTACATCTTTTAATTCCACCATATCTGTTCCATCATCGGACAACCCGTCGCACCGCGAATATCCATATCCACCCTTTCGTTGTTGACACCACTACCATCAGGTCGAAGCGTTTCGCCTCGTCTTTTAAACCGCGTACTTCAAGGGACTGGAATTTGCCAGCGGCCGATGTTTCCGTCTGACCACAATATAAGTGTCTTCAAGGCTAGAGTGAAAATGGTCATTGCGATCAAGCACTAGTTTATGATTATTTTTTTAAACTTTATCTGAATGCCCTAAGGCCTAACCAAGAGGACAATATAAATATCAATCATTTATGTTTTAGTAAAATGAAGGAACTTCATTTCATTCTCATCTCTAAATGGTGATAGTTATAAAGGATAAGTCAGCTAGTCTCTGAGTTACCGAGTGCTTGTCCAGGGTGCCCCGCGGGGCGATTCGTATCAATGTATGACTTATTATAAGCAGCCTCCATTCATATTTTATGCTAGCTTAATAATTCTATAATTATAAATGTGTTACCGCCGCGGATCATATTTACTTCAATATACAACCTGATATTGTCTAGAAAAATGCTTAAAATTATGAAATTTCAATTTTGCTGCCCACCTAACTCCATCCCCTACCTTATTTATAAAAGTTCACTAAAATATTCTGAGTTAAAAACTGTTCTGTGGATCAATTGTGCAATTACAGTGAGTACGAACCGGTAATGATTGAGAACCAAGCGCGTGCGTCATTGTCGCCGTGCTATTAGAAAGTTCCTTATATCGGCCATCCTTGGCCCTTCAGGGGACAACGTATTAATTCACAACTTTACGTCCGCCTTGTATACACATGCGTAAGGTGGTAATTATAGTAGTTATACTTGAGGAGCTTAGTCCTGCAGCGTCTAAACACTTGTAATTTGTAATTGTAATATAGGTATGTATGTATATCCAACTCAGAATATGGACTGAAAACTGAACCGAGCTTATTGCTGCGTATAGTCGTCTTTTTCTAATTTTCACCACTACACCCTCTCTCTGCCCTCCTTATCCGATGTGCCCTCATCCCAACCCAGTTCTATGTTAGAGAGACCTCAGTTGGTATTAAATAAGCGCCTGTTAAAATAATGGGAGCAATATGTAGTACGTCCACGTTAGCTCCCGTTTTCGCAACATTTTTTGTTATTGCTCTGCTCCTATTAGTCATAGCGGGATGTTATATAGCCTATGTCCTTTATCAGGCTCTAGACTATCTGTGTACCAAATTTCATTAAAATCGGTTCAGTAGTTTTGGCGCGAAAGCCGGACAGACAGACAGAAACACTTTCGCATTTATAATATTATAGTATGGATAATAACTAAGTATATGTATAAACTACATATGAATGTTGTCGTTTGGAATGAAAAACTGGAAATCATTCAAATTAGCTATTTCTCCAACCGATAATATCTAATCTAGTACCTATTTAAGTACATAATTATGGAAATTTCGAATCTGGAATTAATCATACAAAAGCCCTATTTAGTCTAGCTGATTAGTATCAACTTGCAAAAAGTATTAGAGTTGTTCTACTTGATGCGTAGAGATTGTCAACTCAACAGCACTGAAATAACAACAATAAGTAATAAAACTTTAACAACAATAAGTGGGGATAGACCCCGGATATTGAGACGTGAAGCTTTAGCACCAAGTCCTTGCACAGAGCGACGAGTGCGCTCGCAGACCATAGTGTGACAATTCACTATATAAACAGACACACGTCAGCGGTGATCATTTACTCAGAACTTACCTATACGGTACAGGCACCGGAGGTCCACCAGTGGTGATAACATTCATCTTATTTGATTAAACAACAGTTGATCGATTTCTTGTTAAAGTATTCCTTAAAAGATCATTTTATTAGTGCAGTGACTTTTGACATTAAGTGACAGTGATGGTCAGCATGTGGGTGGTGTTGACAGCGATGGTGGTAGCTGTCGCTGGCGTTGAAATAAATGGTGAGGAGGTTTTGTGAAATATTTTGTACAAGTGAAACATTCTCTTAGTCATTCACAAGGACGACAGTCATCAGTCGTCCTGTTGCACGTCAGTGTGAACAATCTCACAGACATCTCTCTACCTTTATGTGATACTGTGCGGGGTTCGAATCCCAAATATCACGAATGTGTTCACCGAGGAGGTAGGCAGAGATGTACACACGCGTACACCACATACATCGGCAGATTGTTAGTCCCATGTCTGTAACTCGGTTGGCGCAGTGGCTGAATGATGGACTGCTGTGTTACGTGTTAGATTCCCGCATGGAACAAATCTTTGTATTGGCTACACGTAGTTGTTCTGAGTGTGGTTTTATGTTTAGTTTTATAAACGCGCGTACGATACAGGAGTAATTCCTAATGAGGACAAAATAAAAAAAAAAAGATATCGTTACCTATTTTCAACGACATCCAGGCACAAAATCATAAGCTGGTATTGAGAAACTCTAAATAGATAAATACCACAACACTTTCTCCGAGATGGACACCGAATTCAAGACCTCATGCTCAGTTATCTATGTATATACTTATCATATTTGCTACCGTCACTAACATGTAGTGACAAATAAATCTAGTCCATAACATCTTAGCAGCACTCTTAATTACAGACCAATTATCTCTCTCATCGTGTGATTATTGTCACATCACCTAGGAAGGAGTCTGACTCACGATCCACCACAAATCGCCCTCAGTACGGAACCACTCGCACTAACTGCTAGCCAACGCCTTATACTAGCCGAAAAACTATCCACTTTATTGCTCATTGTAAGTGATGCATTCAATATACATAGGAACTAACAATATAGCTACCGTGACCCCGAGTTTTATGTGTAGGACGTTTTAGTTTGATGTAGCGGTGATAATAGACAGTTTATTTGAGATATTATTTTGTTTCCTAAATATCATGCCTGTATTGCCGAAAAGCCTTTATTACACTCACATTTCACTAGTAATGTACAGTCCACGTAAGCATAAGAAATTATGTGTAACAGGCTAGTAGCCACCCAACCACCGCCAAACCGCCGCCCAACCAGCCAACCGACCACCGGCAAATTCTAGATGGAAAAACCCGTGGTAGTTAAACCATAAACAAAAACCAGCATACATCTGTGTAGGTCACTTAAACTTGTTTGCGGATTTTTATTTCATTCAGCCATTTTGTAATACAGCTTTATAGTTACTTCGGTGGTTTTATATATTAAAAATGTACGCGTATACTCAAAGTTATGTGTCCTACACCGTTACTCCCTGTACCACGAACAGGAAGTCATGTTGCCGTAAGTTTGACCCATACCTTGTGAAAATTAACCTAAGTAAACAGGTGCAAGCTTTTGCTGTTAACATTTTTCCCTCAGTCTCAAGACGCTGTGCGTATGTATATACCTATCACGCGGTTTACCGCGTTGGATTTATCCATTTACAATTATTAATAACGAAATAAAAGTAAATATCTCACTAATTCTATTAATTAATATTATACATGCGACAGTTTTACCACCCACCAACAACACCACCCCAAGATCGGCTGCCGGCAGAAGTTACCACACACCACACTAGGTCTTGCCATCAAGATTCGTCGTGTTCCGGCATGATGTCTGGTGAAGCCGTATGGAGGACGGGTCTGAGCAGTTGTATTGCGGTACGATGCGCCAAATGTCGGGAGTTTGATCGTGGAGGGTCTCCAGATCAATCTCCCTCTGGGTTAAACATTGCATCACCTCGCTCAACTGCCGTCTTCCTTCCTATTCACTCAGTTTTTTTTTTCGCTTTACCATCAAAGATTGCGTCACTGCTTACCATCAGGTGGGATTGCAGTCAAGCGCTAGTTTATAATTATAAAAAAAAAGTTTGTGAGGATGATAGTATGTGTGTATGTTTGTTACTCTTTCACGCAAATATTACTAAATAGCTTTGGATGAAAATTTCCACACAGATTATTTATAACCAGGAATGACAAGTAGGATACTTTTTACCTGGATGTTCCGACGGGATCGAAACTTACGTGAAGGCTAAACGTGAAAGATTGAATTTATGTTGGTTACCCTTTCACACTAGTGTTGATAAAGGGCGAAGAATCTGAAGACAGCACAGTGTTCTTGCGTATAACTCTGGATGCTAAGCTTCAATGGGGTCCCCATATAGAAAAATTGTCAAAAAAACTAAGTTCTGCTGCATACGCAGTTAGAACAATTCGTAATTTGACTGATATTGAGACGGCCCGTTTAGTGTACTTTGGCTATTTCCATAGCGTAATGTCGTACGGCATTCTGTTGTGGGGAAATGCCACTGATATTCAGACAATATTTGTTTTGCAGAAACGAGTTGTTCGTGCAATTTATAAATTAAGTCCAAGACACTCTCTCAGAGAAAAATTTAAAGAAATTAATGTACTGACCGTGCCGTCTCAATATATTTATGAAAATCTTTTGTATGCTCATAAAAATATAAAATTGTTTAAAAAATACAGTGATGTTCATAATATAAATACTAGGAACAAGCACAAATTTATTGTACCTACAACAAGGCTCAAGAAAATAGGTGGCTCTTTTAGATGCCAATGTATACATTTTTACAATAGACTTCCAGAGGTGGTTCAAGATCTGAGCCTGAATAAATTCAAATCTTTCATTAAACGTAAGTTGTGTCAGAAAGCATTTTATAGTGTTAAAGATTATATTGACGACAAAAAGGCTTGGACTTGAGCTGCGTCCGATTTCTATGCTTACACTGATTGTTCTTTGATTTTTCCTCTTGTAGTTAAATTTGCAATTGTTTGTTTTTTTTTTAACTCAAAGCCAGTACACACTATGCAGCCAGGCATATTGTACGTTACGGAATTGCATCGCTGACAGGGGTATTCGGCACTGGTGCAACTACACAGGAGCTAAACTTAGCATTCGGGAACACCGTTGGAGCTGCTGAACCTTGGACAAAACTGTCTTTGCATTGTGTAGATTCAATTTCTTAGTATTGTATAATTGCATGGAACACGTGTGAGCACAATCTACTTGCTGTAAAGCATCTATTTGTTGGGTTAGTCTTTTATTGACTTGTTAGTGCTATGGCTGTTGAGAGTATGTCATGCTCACTCAAATGTCTCGCTGATGGTGGCGTGTGTGTTGGATCATTAGGTTAATCAAATATTTGTGTCAATAGCTTGATAATTTAAAAGAGTGTCCATGGAGTTTCTTACCCGTTCTTCTCCATAGGTACCTACTCTTTGGAATGGGCGACTAGCTTCACCTTACTGACTGACCGACCTTCTGACAATTCAAAAGTGCCTGTAACTGGTTTATTTGAAATAAATGCTTTGATTTGATTTGATTTGAACACAAAACCTAAGTAGGTTTTGTGTTCCATCCATGTATTCATTCCATGTTTGTAACCATCTTTGTGCCTAATTTCAGCCAAATCAGTTAAGTAACTGATTTGGCTGAAATTAGGCACAAAGATGGTTTATTATAACCAAAATTAATATACATATCTATGGGATAGTTTATATCTTTAGGATTGAAACTTGGACAACAAACTGCGGGACGCAGCTAGTCATGTATAAACCATATTCACTTTTTATATTAGTAGACAGTAGCAGGTCTACTGTGTAGTTTAACTACATACTTACATAGGTTGCTATTTACATCTGATGATTAATACCTACTATTAAAATGTTTAACTCAACTGCACGCAAAATACGCGCATTGTCGTGAAGTTGCAGACACCAACCCGTATTACCTGTATATAAGTATCTGAAGGAATCATACAGTGACTTCATCTTAGGTTGTGCTCAAAGGCTCTCGATAGATCGTGCAATTTTAGGTGCTCTCGCATTCTATAAGCTTTTTGTCAGTTTATATGTTATCGTACGTACCTGTGTATATGTAAACTTAAATATTTTTTGCTTATTTGTGACGTTCTCAAGAACGAAAAACCCCTATTTCTGAGTTCATCCCTTGGAGATGTTATCTCGAAAGTAGCCTTTAAGGCATACATACATATACAGATTCTGATGAATTTTAGTCAGGTCAAACGAATTCAAGGTTGACCAGATCATGATTTCTAAATATAGCAGTTGGTTGGTAATGAAATGTAAGAAAAGCATCCTTAAACCAAGGGCCTTGTCACACAGATGCAGATTATCGTGAGATGCCGAAGTTGTTCTACCTGGATGACTGGGAGGAGTGCCTGGCAGGGCAAGGAGTGTTCTGTCTGGGGACCTTCGAACTGTTGCCGCACGGGAATGATCGTCTCTTCAGTGTTATTGAGGTAATAATAGCGCATTTGGATCCTGAAATTAAGGACTCACTATCTAAGTCATTGGAAAAAAATTCTATATGCTTCATCATGTTAGGTTCTCTTTTGCAGACAACCTTTAGAGCAGACGTACATTACAAAATCAATGGTATAACTTTACCCAGAATTGGGTTCCCTTATAGCAAATTTCAGTACGATAGAGCGATTTATTTTTAAGTGCCGAGTATAAATATTTCTTCGGAAGGCTGCTAAAATTCAGTCTTCTCTTTTAAATAAGATAATTAAAGCTGAACATCGCCGTTTCCTTCCAGCATTTCTCCAGCGACGCCTACCGTTTCAACCACAAGCTCATGCACCGCGGTCTCTGCCTGTCCACCTCGTGTGACCATATCCGCGGATCATCCAACCAAGTACGCTTCAGCCACTGTGTGAACAACCTCACTCGCTCCCAATACGAGCTCGAAGCCAATCTGACGCAGCTAAATTATTGCAAGACGGGGGACAACAAGAGGATGGTGGATAACTGGGACCTGGCCTTCCTGGGTGTGGCAGGGCTTATAGTGGGGATGAACCTGGTGGGGACGGCGTATGACGTGCTGAAGAGCAATAAAGAAACACGTGTGTTGTTTAATTCAAATTAAGTATTAATAATTACATAGGCATTGAGCTCAATCTAAACGTTGTTACGAGTATTGCTGGATTCCAAGATCTTGATAATAATTTGATTGTTTAATATACTCGTTTTATTATCAGATTTTATATGTATTCAAAGTAACTTTGAACTGGTCTAGGATAGTGAGGAGTTTCAATAAAATAATAGGTCAATTTATACTGGTTACGATACCACAAACCTGTGGCATATAATTACTGTAACCTTATGCTTATTTTATTTTACATGTTAGACGATGTTCAGATTATGATGTATCTATCTGCATCTGTTTACTTCCTACAAGAAAAAGGTCCATCTTATAAAGGTCCGAGTAAAACTTGTACATTATTTAGGAAGACGCAACTCGGCAACTTTCCGTTCAATCCGTAATTGTAGATCGCTATAAATAGGTAACGTAGTTAACCTTGGGATATTCTAAAAATAATTGAAAAAACAACAGCTGTTGTGATACTTATGTTAAATGACTTCAAATTAACAGTTACAAACTTACTCCTTCTTAATAACCGGTTGAGAATGAGATTCTAATTATTACACAAAGAAAAAATATAAGCTAAGACTGATGTAATTATAATTTTTAAACAGAATAAACTTCTTTAGACATTTTTATATAAAACCCATACATGACATCTATACAGACGACATATCCTCGATATTGCCATGCGTTTGTGACTGTTTTCCCTATGCCGAAACGCATATTTCATAATAATATAAGATTAATTATTTAAATTTTAAAATAAAACTGCGCCTCCTAGAAATAGTAGCGCCACCTAGCGGATTAAGTAATAATTAAAGTTTATTAAATAAAGCCAAAAAACAGCGTCAGTTATTCGACTCGCTTCTCTGCGATAGTTGAGAAACGAGCGAGCGGATTGTAATCACTGGGATCATCTCCTTATTCATCATTCGCTGTTCAGTCGAGTCAGTTAAGACCCTCCTGATGGCAACTTGATCATTGCGCGCGCGGAGTAGTCATCTTTCCGCGGTAACGAAACCATAGCGAGATCTAACTCGATCCCAACGCCATCTATCGAGCTAGGGGTCAGTTTTGTCAAAAATATTTCCACTGTATTTTTTTGTAAATATAAAATATGTTTAAAGATATTTAATGTTAATTATATTATTATTAATAATGTTCTTATAGATAAAATATTATATTTACATAAAAAGTTATGATTACGTAGCTTCAGAACCATTTTACGAGCACACAAACATCTATTTTGTGTATTTTTCATGTATTTTATTTTTCTTTGGTTCTTTGCAGCAATCAAACAGCTGATGGCTTGGTCCTTGGTGGCGAACTGGCGCCGGCTCGCAGCGGACCACAGTGATGGAGACCAGAGGCTATGCGCCCTCAAGCCTGTTCAGGGAATGAAGTGAGAACAACATTCACTGGGCGACTCATAATTTATTATTGTATATTTATGTTGTATATTTTATTATTTAAACTGCATGTTTCAGAGCCATAACGTTGCTGTTAGTGATGATGGCTCATTCAGTGCTGGCTTATCACATCACATACACCTACAACCCTCAGTTCCTTGAAAAAGTAAGTGTACGAGTATAGATACCTATCTCTTTTAATTACTTGAGCTTCTTCACCAGGACTCAAACTCGCATAATTTCGTTAATATAAATATTATATTTAACGTGGACGAATTTTTATGGATCCGATTTTGACATCTCTCGATGCATTCAAGTGTCTCATTACCATTGTTTAGACCCATAATACAATGGACCTACCTAAATTCTGATATTGTTTCTAAATATTTCAGTAGAACTTATATTAAAACACCGACTTTCTTCTTCCAGACTAGTCACCATATATTATCAATATACCTGCAGAACGGCACTTCCATAGTCCAGACCTTCTTCATGGCTTCTAGCTTCCTGCTGGCCTATAACCTGCTTCTCCACGTAGCTGACAACCCCAAGAAACAGCTCAGCATCAAGATGCTGCCACAGTGCTTCATGCATAGGATTACTAGGTAGTTCTAAGAGCCTGTGTTCCAGTCCCAGCAGTGGGCTGATTATGTTTATTGATATTTGCAAAAATCTATTTTTAACCAGAGCCTTAATTAGGCATTCACAATGCTTTTCTTACATTATTCTGACAGATTATTGAAAATTGGTCCTTCGATACGCCGCCGCTGCATCGCTATAGCTCAGATGTTTATTCAATTGTCCAGAATTTCTCCTCTCTACCTGTTCGTCCTGGGCTTGGCCACATCCTGGTGGGCCCATGCTGGCGACGGTCCTCTATGGCGGCCGATGATCGAAGACGAGGCAGACCGCTGCAGGAGCAAGTGGTGGGCGCAGGCGCTGTACCTGAACAACTTTGTGCAGCCGGACCACAAATGTCTTATTCATACGTGGTGAGTTTCAGATGAAGCTTTCTCATTATCTATTTCAATATGTACTTCTTTATTAGCCATTACCTAATTTGACTGAGATACTGTGTAGGTGCTGTGTGGCATGTGTATATGGCATGTACATAAATGTATTACAGGGTAAACACACCGCATACTGTCTGCTCTTATTTTGATGAAATGTAGACTATACTAATTTCAATTCCCTATTCATTCGCACCAAGTTCATCGTTGTTTATCTTTGTAAAAAAAAAACTAAAGAAAACAAAGAACAGTTAAAAAATATATATTTTATTTTGCAAATATGAGTACTAGTCTTAACAAGCATATATGCCCATCACAAGGAATGCAAAAGTACAGACAATACAACGATATTAAATATTTAATCTAGGTTTCTTGTTCTTCGTACTTTCGAATGATTGATTATTTATATCAATGTTCAACTATAAAATGAATAAATATGTAATTGATACAATTAATGTCATAAACTCTAATAGTTATTTATACACAATTTATAAAATATTCAAGATTTTTTTATATTTCTCCAATATAGGTCTTTAACACTATAATAAACCTTGTCTACTTAAAAATTCCGAAGTCTTTGTTTGAATACGTGACGAATAGTTTAAATATTGTATGAAGTCGTAAGTTCAAAACTAGTCTCATTAATAACAGAAGATTTTCGGTTGTTTCCTGTTTATCACATTGTCCTTTTCTATTAATTTGATTAATGTCATTGTTTGTCTTCATATAGCGTCATTATGCAATTACCTGGTAACGATCATTTGTTCTTCATTGAATTCAACAATTTGTAACCACAATATTGATAACCATATAATTATGGTAACTTGAAAACCCTATTGACGCAGACTCGTGACCGCGGAGCTCCGGATCTAAGCTCAAAGAAGAGTGCCTTTAACCGTGCTGCCAAGTCCTACAAAAAGACGCTTAAGAAGACTCGCTTCGACCGCATTACCCATATTGGCAACAAGTTATCTGCGCAGCCATCCGGTAGCAGATCTTTTTGGTCCCTTGCCAAATCGGTCGAGGCGAACTTCTGTCGACCCACACTGCCTCCGCTGGTTAGGCCTGATGGAACACTGGCTCATACGGCGAGAGATAAAGCAGGTCTCTTTGCATCTCCCTTTGCCCATAATTCGCGTCTTGATACTGGCAATACTACTCCACCTATTTTAACTCATTGCGGAATTTCAATGTTTAAGGTTCGCATTCGGAACAAGGAGGTTCTGTCGTCTGGACGTGAATAAGGCTAGTGATCCGGATGGTATATCAGCGATTGTTCTTAAAGCATGTGCGCCAGAGTTGTTTCATGTATTGACACGATTGTATCGCCTCTCATTTAGGACTGGTATAGTGCCTAAGTCCTGGAAGCTTGCCAACGTGCAGCCCGTGCCCAAAAAGGGTAGTCGTGCTGATCCTACCAACTATCGGCCGATTTCGATCACCTCCATACTTTGCAAAATTATGGAGCGTGTGTTGAACTCGCGCTTCTTTGCATACCTGGAAGGTAATGATCTCCTCAGTGACCGACAGTATGGGTTTCGTGCATGCTCTGATTGGTGACCCTGATTTAGCTCGAGACGGTCTCCAACGCCTAGAGCACAGGCGTAGAGTAGCCAGCCTTTCGGTGTTCTATAGGATGCATTTGGGAGAGTGTGCGAGGGAATTACATGATTTAATTCTTCCATCTCCGTTCCACCATCGGACGACCCGTCGTACGGCGGGTTTCCACCCTTACGTTGTTAACACCACTACGATCCGGACGAAGCGTTTCGCCTTACATCGGGGGACTGGAACAATTTGCCAGCGGCGATGTAACCGTCGGACTACAATTTGAGTGTCTTCAAGGCTAGAGTGAACAGTCTCTTAATAAACTAGTGCACTTTATAATCTTATAAAAAAAAGACGGTTAGGTAATATATCACTTGTACTTATGTATATTTTATGAAGGTCTTGTTTTGTAGGTACAAGAATTATGATGAAGTCTAGATCTAATATTCTTTTTTAATTATTCATTGATCAGACCACAAAGACTCCCTATGTACCTAAGCATTATCCTCTTCTTCCCTCTTAGCGGTAAGACTGCCCATTGTGTCACCCTTTGTAAAATCTTTATATTAATATTCTGGAATCTATATGATGTACATAATAAAGAGTATTCTAATCTATTCTTCCCCAGGTTCCTCGCCGTAGACATGCAGCTGTACATCGTCTGCACGATCCTGACCCTGTTGCTGGGCAGGTCACCACGCAAAGCGGTTAAGGTCCTGGGGGCCATGATCCTCGGTGCCATGCTGATCAACTTCGCAATCATATACTACTGGCAGCTCAAGCCTATGGTGCAACAAATGATCCCTGAGTAAGTATTCATCGGTTACGGTTGCCGGTAGTCTTGAGGTGACTTTCACTGATAAAACTGCATATGGTAATCAACTCTAAACCATTCTCCAGAGTTATCATTGTCCGAGTTCAGCGTCATTAGTGCAGTTCTTAGTTTATCATGACATTACGCCATTATTATTTAAAGCGGGTTTGCAATAACGAGCTTTATTGTCTTGTTTTTATATATGCACACGTATAAAACCTAAACACTAAAGAAAGGCAAACTTAACTTGAGGCATTACTTACGAGCCAACATTAGGGTAATGCGGAGGAGAAACATGACAGATGCATCATAAAAGGCTGATAACACGGTAGTAACTATAACATACATGAACCAGAACGAATAATCAAGGAGGTATATAGGTACCTACCTACTGGCGGATTTGAAACTCGGCGTATTCCTTGAGATGGTTTATACTAGCGGCCGTTAGCAACAAATGAAGTCAGATGAACTAAGGGTCAAGATTGGATGGTTTAAAAAAAATACTTTCTAAGAGTATGTAAATTTTGAAAGGAGTTTTTTTAAGTAATCAGTTATGCGTTTGCTTTCAGTAAACCATTGGTATATTTTTGATTGGAATAGTATTATCAGAATTAGGTAATTGTTTTTGGTAACAACAATGAATTACTAAGAGAAATTTTCTAATAAATCTAAAAACCAACACAGCTCGGGTTCTGTCCTCAGTAACCATCAAGGTTTGAAGTCTAATTATATATACCTACTTAATATAGGTATATCATTCTATACAATAAATACATATAACAGAGTCAACTTACGTACGTATGTATATAAAGATCAACAGCGAGCTATTTGTTTTAGCCCTGGCTGGAGGCTTTAAATTCATTTAAGGCATCCACAGGAAAGTCCGGTTAAGTAGTCACGGCCTCTCAAGGTTAACTACGAGATGCCATATCAAAAAAAAAAAAACTATTTGTTTTTCTTAGTTATTCATGCAGTCCCTGCTACTGTTGACACCCAGGCCTCCTGTCCCAGAGGAGTGAATGACCCACAGCGCGGCCCCAGTGCGGGTTGCTAGAAGGTTTTACTTAGAACATTTATTTATTTATTTGATCATACACTTACTACCATTACAGGTTGCTTAACCTAATGCGGCAGAAAGGATAAATTTGACAACATACATTTTGGAAACTTACATATATAATAAAATTTAATTAAAACAGATCTAATAAAATTTAAACAATAAAATAAAAAAAACTATAACAAATAATATTAAAATTTAAAACAACACTATTCGATACAATGGGTTTCATTTTGACGGTTCAACAACACTCATGACGTCATTTACATTGTTGAGCAAACATATTTCCGAACATATAGAGCAATAGATTAGCAATTATCTTCAAAATGATTCCAACTGACTGCAACAGAGTGAAACGCCACTAGGATTCTGGATAGCACAGTGTCATTAAAAGAACTCTTGCGAACTCACTAAAGTGATATGTCCATATATCGAGCCTCGTATGGAGAAGGTTTATGGTGGCCATCGCTCTGACAAGAGGCCATTTCGAGATTTGCGCTTGTCCATCCATAACATTGACTTTCAATTTCTTCAGGTTAATGAGAACCCAGTTCCCCGGGCGTTCCTTCAAATGGCTATACTCCGCCCCTTGGGACAGTCTACCTTCAGCACTCATTGGTCTACTGGTGGCCTTCGTGTATCACGCGCATCAGGTGGATGGCTACCAACCTGCTGAAAGCACGGTAGGTTAAGGTCTTGAAAATAATCTTCTAAATAAACTCTGTTGTCTTTTGAAGCAGCGGATTAAAACCTTTGGCTCAAATGAAGTAGATAGTGTGGGGCAGCAGAACAGGGTTCATCTAAGCCCGTTGATTTTATAAATATTTCCTAGTTTTCATTTACGATAATTAATTACTGAAAATTAATTAATGAAGCCAAAAATATTTGTTTTACTTCGTTTCAAGTCCATGCGAGTGCTGTACCAGCTGTCCGTTCCGTGTATGTTCTTGTGGGTCCTCGGTGGTTACTGGATGAAGGGCGTCACTCACCCCTTGCTGATCACCCTCTATGCTACTCTGGACAGGCCTGTCTTCATGACACTCACGGCCTTCGCGATGTACGGGTTCTTCAATAAGATTAATAGTAAGTACTAGCTGCGGCCCGCAGTTTTACCTGTATATGTACCTACCACATTTCGATTACAAGATTACCTGGTGATATACATGGATTTGGATTAAAATCCAAATGTACATCATTATACAGATCATGAGTGGAGAAGGGACTTGAGAAAATGCGACCATTTTGACGGACCCTTAACAATTCAAGTAGGTTTATCCATAATATGTATTATTATTTATTATAATAAATCTGTAGAAAAGTCATTTTTTTGCATTGAAGAAATTGAAAGAAAATATAGGCAGCGTGTTAAAGGATAACTAACAGGCCCCATTCCCATCAATTTTGAAAATTTTGTCTGTTTATATTGTTACGAATGCACCTTATGTCGAGGGCATAAGGTTCAATATCGCGTGACATGCAGTACATAACTTTTAAGCTCTATAACTCGAGACCTAGACATTGTCTAGGTGTAATATAAAAACGCATTCCTAGACTTAAGGTAGCCTATCGAATGGTACAGGTTTCATCAATTTTGTCAACTAAGTGACGACATCGAAATTTCTAGAAGCCCGTTTCCGGGAATTACCGTAGGTACCTAGTGAATGTACTCGAAGTTATGTGCTATTATTATTACGTCTAGACGATTCTGGAATGTTCGATCAGCTGGACTATATATAGCGCCGTGACGCCGGCCCGAGTCAGCTCCCTGCCCACCTGATTATCCTACTGGCCACCATCTTCAATGGAGCCATGGGCAACAATATCTTCCCACAAACGTGGAAGGAAGCGACCGTAATAGGCATTCCTAAGCCCGGCAAGCCAAAATCAGAGCCTTCGAGCTACCGTCCTATCAGCTTGCTAAAAGTTCTCGGCAAGGTCTATGAAAGGCTTATTTACAAGCGTCTCAGGGCCTTTGCCGAGAACAAGGGTCTCATTCCCGACGAACAATTCGGGTTCCGTTCTCGACACTCCAGTGTCCAACAAATCCTCCGTATCACCGAGCACATCCACGCAGGATTCCTACGTGGTAGGCTGACAGGTGTTATTTACTTCGACATAGCGAAAGGCTTTGACAAAGTCTGGCACAACGGCTTAATATACAAGCTGTACCAACTCGGCGTGCCTGACCGTCTCGTGCTCATCCTGCGAGACTTTCTGTCAAACCGCACTTTCCGCTACAAAACCGAAGGAGCTATCTCCCCCCCCCCCCCCCCACCTCATCCGGGCTGGAGTCCCCCAGGGCTCCGTACTGGCCCCTTTGATCTTCACGCTGTTCACCAGCGACATCCCCAAAAGTAAAAAGGCCCACCTCGCTCTCTTCGCAGACGACACAGCCATTTACTGTTCAGGAATCAGTCCCAATCAAATTAAACTAAATCTCCAAACCGCTGTCAACGCACTTGCTGACTGGTTTAAAAAATGGAGAATAGAAGTAAATCCCGATAAAAGCCAAGCGGTCCTCCACTCCAAACTGCGTAGCAAACCCACCCTCCCCCGACCAATCACCATGTCTGGCAAGCCGATCTCTTGGGAAAAGCGAGCCAAATACCTAGGAGTCATCCTAGACGAACACCTCACCTTCGGAGAGCACATAAGGACGGTACGCTCGCGCGCCGCCTACGCACTCTATCAACTCCACTCTCTCCTCAACCCACGTAGCAAGCTGTCCCTCAGGTGCAAAATGCGCCTGTACACAGCCTGCATACGCCCCATCATGACATACGCCTGTGTGTCCCATCCATAGGATGCAGACACTCCAAAACCGCTTTCTTCGCAAAGCAACAAACGCCCCTTGGTTCGTCCGAAATGAGATCCTCCATCTAGATCTCAAAATCCCCACTATCCAGCAGTACATGAAACGCCTATCCAAGCGTTTCTTTGACACAGCCGCTGAACATCACAACCCTCTGGTTGTCGCGGCAGCAAAGTACACCCCCTCCAAAATAAGCAAGCTTCGCCGACCTAGGCACGTTCTCACAGACCCTGATGACCCCATTACCCTCCTCCAAGAGGCCAATAGGGCCACTAGCACAAGATACAAAAAACCGACCTACCGACCTCGCCGCCGAGGTCCATCGCGACGCGTTCAACGTAGTAATCGCCCTCCCCGTCCCTTGTCCGATGAAGGCCAGCCCGCGCCGCTGCTGAGCCAGTAAATATAAACTCCCGGCTATGACCTCTGAGTTTGTTTCGGCCGTTTCTTCTCAGAGCTAGTACTAGGAAACGCCGTGGTCATCAAACCGAAATAAAAATAAAATAATTCGATCCAGCCGTCCCTTGCTGTTTTCTCCTGCGACACCCTAAGCCGAGGTTCGTACCCCACAGGGGGTGCCCTTAGCGTGTAGTCGCTTAGCTTTTAGTAGCCCTGGCTGGAGGCTTTAAATTCACTTAAGGCAGCCACAGGATAGCCCGGTTAAGTAGTCACGACCTCTCAAGGTCAACTACGAGATGCCATATCAAAAAAAAAAAAAAAAAAAGGCCCGAGTCAGTCTGCATTCGACTACCGAGACGAAAACAGCGACAATTAAGAAGCGATCTTTGAGAATACCTACTGCGACAACTGTAACGAGAACATTGAGTACTACGTGAAGAAACATCTGTAGTGTTATTGTGTGTTTATAACACGGACTTCGTGGACGTAAGTGAAGACTTCGGGGCAACGTCAGCAACATTCTACTTGTCATTGCCTACAATCGACTGTACCTTCGTTGCCAATAAACTTCGTAACCCTTAACCGGTATTTTAGTACCCCTAGCCCGTAACAATATGTTTGTTTGTGCGCGCATTACTTAAAATCTACGAATTTAATGCAGACAATGTTTACATAAAACAGTTACACGCAACTTGAGGTATAACTTAGTTTTTGTTTCATCGGAATCGGTTCACTCTATCAAAAGGTATGATTAATTTAATGAGTTCAAGAAGTAAAATATTACAATACGCAATTCAGTATAGTATTGCAACGACATCTACTACGTAAAACTAAAAATAGAAAAAAGTTGATACTTGAAATCCCAATGCGATAGATAGCGTTGTGCAAATGGCGTCATTTTACTAAATTGCGGTGTTAAGATACACACACACACGTACGCACGCACGCACACACGCACGCACGCACGCACGTACGCACGCACACACAGGTTGATCGACCCAGTCCACTATTGTATTATTAGTTAAAGCGATGTATCACTGTCTCTCAAGATACAGGCTACCGTCCGTACCGTAGACAGGATATAGTCAGTATTTCTTTCACTGGACCTTCCCGTTCTACTATTAATAATTTTCCAAGTCGTTTTAATTACATTACTACTGTTTTTTATCTTTGAGTTTGAACTCAAGTAACGTGCAATTCCCTCGCACACTCCCCAGAATGTATCCTATAGAACACCGAAAGGCTGGCTACTCTACGCCTGTGCTCTAGGCTTTGGAGACCAACTCGAGTTAAATCAGGGTCACCAATCAGCCTCTTCGCACGCCTCTCCACTGAATCCAAAGTGGCCAGGTGACACTTAGCAGCACCAGCCCAAATGTGGCTGCAGTACTCCACACACGAACGGACCTGTGCTTTGTACAACATTAGAAGCTGCCCTGGTGTGAAGTACTGCCGGACCTTTGCGATTACACCAAGTTTTCTGGCAGCCACCTTGGCCTTGGACTCAATGAACTGCCCAAAGTTTAGGTTCGAGGAAATCTCAATACCCAAAAGCTGAAGGCGGTCGGTACACTCCAAGGATACATTCCGAAAAGTAGGAGCCCGTTCACCTTGGCTCATTTTGGCGGTGAAAAGACACGCCTGCGTTTTGGCGGCATTGAATGCTACAAGATTGGCATTGCCCCATTCGGAGACTGCCTGAAGTGCAACACTCGTTCGCTCTACCATGGCCTCTCTTTCGGACCGGATTGATTCCCTACTAGCCCGAGCATCCGGCAGGTATCTCTCCACAACTGTGCTGTCATCTGCATACCCATAGATACCGGGCATCAGCAGATCGTTAATATGCAGCAGAAACAGAGTTGCAGAGAGAACAGACCCCTGAGGAACACCGGCATTAGTCGACATGGGCTCAGATGAGCATCCGTCGACAACAACTCGGAGGGACCGTTCAGTCAGGAAGTCTTTTACCCAGCCAGTCAGGCTAGGGGAAATGCCGTACGCTGGAAGCTTACTCAAAAGGCCAGCGTGCCATACCCGGTATGTTGAACTGAGTTGAACTGTTTGTCCCAGGTATATACAGTATGTTAAGAAAACCCTGTCTGACCCATAAGGATAATAAAGGTTAGGTAAACACATGACCAAATATAATATAAAATTTTACGTAATCATCATAGTACCAATACAAATGAATTTTGAAATAATCTTTTTTTCCCGTGAATTAATTCCAACTTCCCCGAAATTTGGCAATTTTTAAAAAAGTGACAACACCGGTATTATTATGAGCGAATAGCGATGCGACCACGTGCCGCGTGCCCTGCCGCCCGCCGCCCGTAGTAGGGTGGTTAACGCACTTTTATTAAGTTACCTCTTTTTGCGAAATAATATTTATTTTTTAGGGTTTTTTTTTAAGTTTAGCCCGGTTTTGTATCCATTAGTAGAATCAGTTATCGATACCTAACAACACCATCACGGGTCGGACAGGGTTTTCTTAACATACTGTATACTCGTCAACAACTTCGAGTGCAGAGCAACCAACTAGAATTGGATAATTTTTTTAGATATTCAATTTTCTTATTTTATAAGTTAGAGGGGGGGACCAACTTTTTCCACTTTGGATGCGTCTGTCACGCAAACTATTCGGTTCAGAAAGAAAATATTTTAGAAACCTCGATATCATTTTTAAAGACCTATCCATAGATACACAACACGTGTGTTTGATGAAAAAAAAAAATAAGTTTCAGTTCTAAGTATCGGGAGCCCCCAATATTTATTATTATTTTATTTATTTTTGCATCAAAATCTTAATGCGGTTCACAGAATATCTATCTACCAAGTTTCAACAGTATAGCTCTTATAGTTTCGGAAAAAAATGAAAATCCCTATTGCCTATTCGCTGAGTCGCGACCACGAACAAACGATTCGTTGCCATACGAGACTGTTCGACGCACCGTTAAAACTTAAAAAGTTTGCAAGCTATTCGGTCACAAGTGTTGTTGGTTTTGATTATTGCTTTGATATTTTCCTTGAAAATGCCTCACAGAAAAAAAAAACCTACGTAGCCAAAATGCGATGAGACTTAGTAGCTCTCAGGAATCAGTAGAAGATCATGAAGAATGGTTATCTGTTAACCGTGAGCACGTCGCTCTTTCACGTGAATCTGAAACTTTCTCCGAAAGGGAGTTACGCTTAAGTTCGCAAATAACTCGGACCGCGACTTTGCGTTCTCAAGAGAGCATCTAGGAACACTAAGTCCGACTATCTGCTGATCAGGAGTGCCACTCCCTCTCACGCGAGTCAGAGACTTTCACAGAAAGGGAGTCTCGCTTAAGTTCGCAATGAACTCGGACCACAGATCTGCGCTCCCAAGAGAGTATCGAGGAACGCCAAGCACGTCTGTCCTCTGACCGAGAGCGTCACGCTCTCTCGCGCGAGTCTGAATCTTTCTTACAAAGAGAAGAAAGATTACAAATAGCTAGACATAACTATGTAGGTATACAAAGAAACAATGAAAGTTATCTTGCTTCTGAAAGGGAAAGAAAAGATGAACTAAGACCAGCAGAAACGGTAGAACAACATCAATCTTGCTTACAATTTATGTATGCTCCGGGTAATTCCTCCGCTAACATAATATATAGAGAAGCATTAATGTAATCAAAGTCAGGATCATTATTCGCAAATTCTTTATTGTCCAAAAAATACTATAAGTACCACATTCTTGAATGAAGTATATACCTAATATGTACCTATATAGCCTACTATTAACAAAACGACGTTGTTTTATTTTCGACAACCTGGTGAACGATGTCGCGGGCACAGCTAGTTTGTAATAACTGTTTCAAGTTTGAGTTTGATAACTACTACATACCACTTTTTATTCAACAATATTTTTTTAAGTTTATTGCGGTTCTACATTCCTTTTCAATGCCTTCCTTGGTTTAGAACTTAAATAATTTAATTTTAACATAAGGTTACCTATAATGACTATAACGAATATATATGTCGGCGCAATCACAATATTTAATCACTTAAATAATTAACATTCATAATTTGATGGTTCTAAAATCAGTAGATTAATTACTTTACAGTTTATTACGATGTCAAATTAACGTTAAACAGCAAATCACTATCTTTGTTATTGTAATATTTGCACGAGAGTGGGGGCGACGACTATAAATACGACTGCTCCACCGGCACTGGGGCATTCAGTTCTGAGCCACCGAACCGTAAGGACCTAGTTGTGACGTCATTACGTTGTTTGTTGAATAAAAGAAGTTGTTGCGGAATTTGTGAAGTTTCCTTTGGAAGATCCACAATGAGTGATCATCGTGAAGATAACCTCTGTGACGTCAGCTATGCTGACGTCACACTTTTCAAAAACACCACGGAGGTTCTTCCTCCGTCATATATACAAATAAGTTATGTCAGTCCAAAGTCAGCCATTCATTTAATTAAATTTTTTGTAACAAAGATCTACAGTATTTTGTAACAAATATCTATATTATTTTCAAAGAAATATCGGTAATGTACCTACATACTTTCTTTAATAAGAAAAACAATACAATGGATTTTATAAAACTTACATAACCTCGGTAATTGCCAGGTGTATGGTGGAAGTTCCTGTCATGGCGCGGCTGGGAGGTGCTGGGCCGCATGTCGCTCTCCATCTATATGATTCACTGGTTGTTCTCCCTCACTTTGGTAGCTCAGCAAAACAACACCAGAGCGTCCGTCCTTGATATTGTAAGTTTGTTTTTTCTTTCAATTATCGATCTGAACTTATGTGTAAGTCTAAAAAGTCAACTTTATATAACGAACTGAAAATTATACAACAATAACCTAAAATCATCGGACAAAACTGAAAGTGGCATGTTGTCTGGTGAAGCCATACGGAGGACGGGTCTGAGCAGTTGTATTGCGATGTGTGCCGAGTACGATGCGCCAAATGTTATTGTGTTGGGAGTTAGGTCGTGCAGGGTCTCCAGATCAATCTCACTCTGGCGCATCATCGTTGGTCGTGTTGTTGGGTTTAACATTGCATCACCTCGCTTCAACTTCGCAACAACGTCTTTCTTCCTATTCACTAAGTTTTTTAAGTGAATAAGGCTTAATAAGTTAGGCTTATAAACTAGCGCGCTTGACCATCGACGATTGCATCACTGCTTATCATCAGTGGGGATTGCAGTCATGCACTAGTCTATAATTATTAAAAAACAAGACTGAAAGTGGCCATAAGTTGCCACTTATTAGAATGGATATTTATGAACACGTATCTCTATTTTTTGTTTTTCTCTTTCAGGGTGGACACTGGCTGGTAACAATATTCTTGACTTACTCGGCAGCGTTGCCTCTGCATTTACTGGTGGAACTGCCAACGATGAGGTTCCTACAATCTTTAACTACATAGATAGCAGCACACGTAACAATTTTCATTGAGATCTCCATTAAATTATTTTACCCTAATTATATCGTAATATCTTTTTACGCATACCGACAATGTTATGTGGAATATGCACAGGAACGTGGGTAATATGTAAATTTATTAGGATGAGGTATAAGGTCTTCTCGTCTGTGATATTTTTTCCTATAAATAATAGTAAAGAAAATCGAATTAATAAAAATAATCCACCGGAAGACGTAGCGTGAGTAGGCCCCCGACAAGGTGGACCGACGACCTGGTGAAGGTCGCGGGAAACCGCTGGACGCGGGAGGCGCATGACCGGTCGTCGTGGAGATCCTTGGGGGAGGCCTATGTCTAGCAGTGGACGTCTTTCGGCTGAAATGATGATGATGATGATGAATCTTTTATTATAACAAAAGTCATAGTTTCGTGAAGTTAGCAATCTTGTAGTCACCACGGCCAATACAAGTTATTTTTTGTTGAGAAGAGGGTGTGTGTATGCAGGTAAAAAGGCTTCTTGGTAAATAAATGACTTAACTTTTCTTGAGTATGATCCAGGTAGTTTGATTAATTAATGGGATTATTCTATAATTACATTTAAAAACTTCGTGAATGAGTAGACTTCTTGTAGTAGCCAATCATCATTTTATTTTTAGGGGGATTTCAGACCCATTATTTTTATTTGGTAATTGGTTTTCCTATACAAATGGGAACCAAGAATGTGGAACTAGTGTCGAATGTGTTTGTTTCCATTCGGGGGAGAAGGGACTTTTATATCTTTATTGTTACCTTGATTACAAACAGCTGCCGTACTGTTAGCGGTTTACAGTCGGCACAGAGGTCAGATGTTGGATACCAAAATGGTTTTTTGTCATTTAGCAATGTTCAATGCTCTTCCTATTCTAAGAAAAAAGGCTTTGGATGCTCCATCCCAATCAGTATACAGTAGGTACTCGAGCGTAAATTGGCAGAAGAAGTAGTACCTAAATCATCTTCAGCGTAGAACAGTCGCCCGAATCTCCAAGGGACTTGAAAATGTGGATTAAATGCATAGTCCTCGAGGTAAGGGTATCAATGTACACGCCCCATCTCAGTCCGCAATCGATCTGTACACCCATATACATACTTAACAATATCTGAGCGGCTTATCATGGCACAGACACAATAGACCCTGGGGTCAGGACAGGAAGGAGCTCCAAGGGTGAAGTCTGATCCTGCAGTATTACCACGTCATAACCAGAAAGTTATGTAAGTGGTCTTATTTAGGTTTAACAGGTTAGAATTTAACCATAACATTATTTTAGACAGTGCCTACAGCTTCCTTCCGCATTTACCTTAACTATACTCCAAGTTGAACCACTGACTAAGACCAGTATAAGGAAGGATAATCTTATATAGACCGTTAATGTAGATTTGGAAGGAGGGTTGGGCCCAGGATGCTTGCCTGAGGAACACCGTAGGATATGATTTCCTCATAAATCAGGTAAATGATATATCTTATCGCACGGTTTGCGGTAATAAGGTAGCTTCGAAAAATTTCTAGGAGAAACACACACACACCTTCCACTATACCACACCAAGATTAAACTTTACTTGTCTGAAACGCTATTAGAGTGGTTAATTTTTTCTAGCGGCATGAGCTTGTTGGCGCGCACACATCGGCTCATTCAGATGGTCGAGAAGGCGCGTGCTCGATTTTGTTATACAATCCCTCCCAGATATCACGTGACTCCATTTTTAAACGATCACTTCATATTGAAAATGAAATCGGCACGCGCTACACTTGGCGTACCTTTTGGTGTGGTTAAATACCAGAAACCGGATTACCTAAACGACAAGATTGTCATATTGACGTTCAAAAAAGACTGATTCTCAGACTGTTGATAAATGACTTGATTTTGAGTTGAGTTGAATAGCCAGTAGACGAAGGCAGTGCTCGCAACAACTCTCGACCCAGTCACAGCTGCTTTTAGAGGTAGCTCAGTTACTTCAGTTACGCGGCTTCGAAAACATGGAATCACCTGCCAGCATTTAGTAAAGCAATTAATTGACTCCATAGTTGTCTTTAGACGACGCTTACTGCAGTACGTCACAGAAGCGCAAAGGAAATTATTCATGGTCGCACTGAATGTCTCAATCATATGATTTAAGAACCTATAGCTACCAGTTGCACGAAAATGTAAATAACATGATTATAATAATTGTGTAGCGCGTAGGTCGTGTCGCGTAATTAAAACTCAGATAAATCGAACTTTGTGTATTGCGCGAATGTAAAAGAGTACAATGTATTTGACGTGTACAGTGACGCGATACAAGAGGGTGATCAAGGAATGGACTATAATGTAATAATGATGTACAATGATGTTGTATAATGATAATAATGTCTCTTACAAGCTATGCACTCACTTAAATACTAACTATCTCTATACTAACTATCTCTAAATGATAGTGGGGTAACCAATAACGAATCAGCTTCCGTCCTGCGATGTCCACGCGGTGTTGAGTGCGTTCTTGATGCTGATTCGCTAATCGAGGCAGGCCGCGGCGTATGATTGGTTGATGTAGAAGCGCGCCAATTCCGTCACGTGCTAGATGACTCGTTATGGTTCCCACGAACGTTGACCGTTGGCCCTGCAGATGTGTTCTGGGACGTGAGATTTATGAGAACCCTCGCTGCGGGAGTGGGACGCGCGCCATGACTTCCGCGATCCTCGTGTGATTAATAGTCGACCTTTTTGGTGTAATTTGTAAGAGGACATGTGTAGCCTTTGTACATCGCCACAATAGCGATCACGTGTGGCATTTGTACAATGCTACAGTACTCCCCCCTTTTTAGCAAAGCGTACGTAGCGTGCAGGCGTCTTGACGATCCTGCCTGATCTGGTACGTTGTTCCCTCGTATGCGGGTCTGGATGTAGGCTGGGTTGCTCATCTGTGGTAGCTGCAGGTGCTTGATTAGTCTCGCTGTTCGTATGCCCGGGATCATCTTCTGTGTTGATTGTGTACGCAGGTTTGAGGCGATCAATCGATATATTGCTAATTCGTCCTGGTAATTGGATTGTAAAATACTTTTCTTTACGTTCGATGATCTTGTATGGACCTTGGTATGGATGCTGCAGAGGTTTGCGGACGGTGTCATCGCGTACAACACGTGGCTACATGTTTGTAGGTCGTTGTGCACGAACATACATCGCTTATTTGCATGCGATTTGTATGTAGGTGTGAGCTTGGTGATAACTTCTTGCAGGTGATTGACGTAGTCGTGGTCCATTTTCGGTGTAGCTGGTGTTGGTGATATGAAATCGGCTGGTAGGCGTATTGCTTGACCGTAAGTGAGTTGCGCTGCGCTTGTGTTAGAGTCGGAGCGGATAGCGGCTCTGAGACCCATTAGAACAGCAGGCAATTCGTCGATCCATTTGTTGCTGTTTTCTAGTCTAGCCATGAGTGCGGCTTTTAATGTCCTGTGCCAGCGTTCGACGATTCCATTACTCTGCGGGTGGTATGCAGTAGTACGGGTTTTTTCTACACCGAGTAATTTAGCGAGGTCTCGGAATAGTCGACTTTCAAACTGTCGTCCTTGATCGGTAGTGATTCTTATTGGACAACCGAAACGAGATATCCACACTTCGTAAAGTTTTCTTGCGACGATTTCAGCGGTTGTCTCTTGAAGTGGTACAGCTTCAGGCCATCGTGTGCACCGGTCGATCATCGTGAGCAAGTATTTGTGTCCACATGCTGACGTCGGTAGCGGTCCAACGATATCAACGTGAATATGTTGAAATCGTTCGCTCGGTGGGAATGTTGCGATGTCACTATGATTGTGTCGCTGTACTTTGGAGAGCTGACACAAATTGCATGTCTTAGTCCACTGGCCGATGTCGGTATTCATTGATGGCCAAAAGAATCGCTCTTGCATCAGCTTCCGTGTGGATCGTACTCCTGGGTGGCTTGGGCTGTGCACGGCGTTGAAAGCTATGCGACGAAAATCAGCTGTTAAGTAGGGACGAACGTGTGACGTTGATGTTTCGCAGAAAATTGGCTTGTTAGTGCCCGGTAAAATGATTTTCTTGAGTTGTATGTTGGTCTGTTGAGACAATGTCGGGATACAACTGTCGTTTTCTTGAGCTTGAGATAACTCGTCGTAGTTGATAGGTGATGGCACGTCGATAGTTTCGACTCGTGATAACGCATCTGCTACAACGTTTTGAGCTCCGCTCACGTGTCGAATGTCTGTAGTGAACTCGCTGATAAACAGTAGCTGCCGAATTCGCCGTGGTGTGTCGTTATCGGAAGGAGGCTTGCGGATTGCGTAGGTCAGCGGTTTATGGTCAGTGTAAACCACGAGTTCTTTGCCTTCAAACATCTTTCTGATATGTTTTATTGCCATATGTATTGACTGGAGCTCCCTGTCGAAAGTCGAGTACTTCTTTTGTCTTTCCGAAAAATTTTTAGAAAAAAATCCGAGTGGCATCCATTGTTCTTTGTTTCGTCTTTGTTGTAGAGATGCCCCGGCGCAGGTAGCTGAGGCGTCCGAAAAAATAGCGATTTGGTCCTCTGGCGAACTGGATGGGTAAGACAATAAAGCAGCGTTTATTATGCTTTGTTTGCACAACTCAAAAGCGTTTGTCGATTGATTGTCCCACTTTACTTCCGTCTTGTCTCGTATTTTTGAATTATGAAGGAATGCATTCAGCGGTGCTTGAATGCTTGCCGCATTTGGGACACTGTCTCGGTAAAAATTTATCATGCCCATAAATCTTCGTAAGTCTTGAATGGTTTTGGGTTTGGGGTACTCTGTGATTGCTTTGACTTTGTCTTGAAGTGGTTTGATTCCCTTGCTTGATACTTCGTAACCTAGGAACTTGACGGTTTCGCTGCCGAAAACACACTTAGAGGGATTTATAGTGACACCATACGTGTCTAATCGGCGTAAAACTTCCTGCAGATCTCCGATGTGGCTTGCTTCATTTTCAGATGCAACGATAACATCGTCGATGAATGGGAACGCGTAGTCTATTCCGTTGAGTACTTCGTGTATGAATCGCTGGAATGTCTGTACGCCGTTCTTGAGACCTGGGCACATTCGTGGAAATTCGAATAAACCGAATGGTGTAGTGATCGCTGTCTTCTCGATATCAGGGTCGAAGATCTTTAATTGAGAGTAAGCTCGGTTTAAATCGAGAGTGCTGAAGATTTTCTTGCCGTGAAGTAGGTAGGTAAAATCCTTGAGGCGTGGGACTGGATAGCGATCGGGTTTGGTGACGTCATTGAGCCTTCTGTAGTCACCACAGATGCGTAAGTCGCCGTTTTTCTTAGGAACGACGTGTAGCGGACTGGACCAAGGGCTTTTGCTTGGTCGGCAAATTCCTTGCTGCATCATGAGCTCGAATTCTTTCTTCACGGGCCGGTAGCGATGTGGAGGAAGAGGTCTGCACTTGTTGAACACTGGTGGGCCAGTAGTTTAGATGTGATGTTCTACCCTGTGTTTGGGAGTATCCTTCATGCTTGATGGTCGCAGGATATCAGGAAACTTACTGAGGAGCTGGTGATACGGCTGTTCCATGTCGATACTTCGAACTGTAGGTTCGGCGGAATGAATGAGTGATGCTCTGACGGTCATGTTGGTAACTTTGTCGACGAGACGTCGGCCGGCTATGTCGACGAGAAGTTGATGACGCTTCAGAAAATCTGCACCGATGATGGGTTTGCTGACTGCAGCGACGATAAATTTCCAGGTGTACGGCCGTCGTAGGTTAAGGTCCAGTTGTAGGGTTTTCTCTCCGTACGTTGGAATGGTCGTGTTGTTTGCTGCGTACAAACAGAAATCGGTTTGTTTTGCTCTCCCGCCTTTTGTCCTCGGTATCACGGAAACGTTTGCGCCCGTATCAATTAGAAATGACAGACGCGAATTCCTATCAGTTATGAATAGGCGGTGGGAAGTGTTGTTCGCGTCAGTTGCCGCCTCAACCGACGCAGGCGTTAGTTTTCCGACTGGGCACTGTTGTTGTTGAAGTTGTTGTTGAAGTTGCACGGGCGTGTACACTTACGCGCCTCCGTGCCGTACTTGCGATGGTAATAACAGATAAGTGATTGTTCTGAATACTTGCGGTTGCTATTATCGTTGCTTGTTGAACGCGATCTTGAACGCCGTCTGTCGAATGATCTGTGTGATCGTGGTCTGGATTCCTGCCTGTTCTTGAGTTCTGCCAGCTCCAGAGATAACTGCCTTATTTGATCGTGTAGGGCAGCCACATCGCTCGTGCGTGAAATCTGCGCGACCTGGTTAGGTTGCGCGATACTGTCCATTACACTGTCTGCTACTTGCGATAACTTTTCCAAGTCTGTAGTGTTGCTCACGGTGAGGACAGCGCGTACTGAGGGTGGAAGTAGCCGGGTCCACATGATGCGCAGTGTACCGTCTGGTATTTTCTGTCCGGCTAGTTCCCGCATTTTTCGCAACAGCTGTGAGGGTTTCTGATCTCCGAGTTCCATCTCATCCATCAGCTTCTGCAGCTTTCGGCTCTCGGATTCCTCGTAGACACTGATGGGACTTCAGGGCTTCGTACTTGTTTTCAATGGGAGGGTTGGTTATAATATCACTTACTTGCTGAAGTGCGTCCAGGCCTAGTCGGGCGATAGCTGCTTGATAGCGCGCGTCATCACCTTGCCTCTGTGGCGCCATTACTGCTTCGAAGTGTGTAAACCATAGTCTGGGATACGCCGGCCAAAAGTCCGACAGCCGTGCTTGTAGTGTGAGCGTGTCGACTTGCCCTCTTACCTGTGTTGCGTTGCTGGTCGCCATCCTGATTACTCTTCTGGTGTATCACGCAGCAATACCGTGAATATAGCCTCTTGAAATCCTAGTGGTGAGACCCGCTTGTGGGAAGCCACTAGAATGTGCTAATCACGAATATCGTCACGTCTGTCTTGATTCACGTCGCTTAAGTCACCACTGTAGCGCGTAGGTCGTGTCGCGTAATTAAAACTCAGATAAATCGAACTTTGTGTATTGCACGAATGTAAAAGAGTACAATGTATTTGACGTGTACAGTGACGCGATACAAGAGTGTGATCAAGGAATGGACTATAATGTAATAATGATGTACAATGATGTTTTATAATGTCTCTTACAAGCTATGCACTCACTTAAATACTAACTATCTCTATACTAACTATCTCTAAATGATAGTGGGTAACCAATAACGAATCAGCTTCCGTCCTGCGATGTCCACGCGGTGTTGAGTGCGTTCTTGATGCTGATTCGCTAATCGAGGCAGGCCGCGGCGTATGATTGGTTGATGTAGAAGCGCGCCAATTCCGTCACGTGCTAGATGACTCGTTATGGTTCCCACGAACGTTGACCGTTGGCCCTGCAGATGTGTTCTGGGACGTGAGATTTATGAGAACCCTCGCTGCGGGAGTGGGACGCGCGCCATGACTTCCGCGATCCTCGTGTGATTAATAGTCGACCTTTTTGGTGTAATTTGTAAGAGGACATGTGTAGCCTTTGTACATCGCCACAATAGCGATCACGTGTGGCATTTGTACAATGCTACAATTGTAATACTAACAAATATTCAAAATTTCATATTTTTATATTTATTGTTTTTATAATGTTATTTTGACTTTCCATATATTATGATTTGTGTATTTTATATGATGATTTTTGTATTATTTACCTACAATAAATTAAATATACACCGTGGAATTTTAATGGTTGTTTTCCCGCAGCGAAACGGTTTTGTCTTAGTAATACACTAGTTTCATCAGTAAATAAAATACAGAGTGGTGCTGACAATACGACCTGAAGGCCTTCGACTGTGTCCCTCGGGGGGTGATCTGGTGGGCACTGAGGTTCAAAGGGGTACCAGAAGCCTACATATGTTGACATAATTCGAGACATGTACCTCAATTCCGATTCCATTGTTAGGACCACTGTTGGCGGCACTAAACCCTTCCCCATCACCGTCGGGGTCCACCAGGGATCCGTCCTTAGTCCGTTTCTGTTCAGCGTGATATTGGACGTTTTGTCAGACAGCATCAAGAATTCACATGAGCAACATCCCTGGCTGCTTATGTATGCTGATGATATCGCGCTGGCAGAAGCGGACAGGGAAAGGTTGGTGCGGCGGGTGAATGTGTGGAAGAATTCGCTTGAGAACGGAGGTCTTAAACTCAATGTGGCGAAGACGGTGTACATAGCCAGCAACACGACAGACCCTATGTCTGTGTGCATAGGCGGAGACATGGTCGAGTGCACAGACCAGTGTAAATACTTGGGGTCTGTGCTCCACGCGTCCAGCGATTGATGGCGACGTTAAGGCACGCATTTCCGCAGCTTGGGCAAAATGGCGTGAGGTGACGGGTGTCATTTGCGACCCCAAAATGCCGGTTAAGCTTAAAGGAAAGGTCTATAAGACCATCATTGGACCTGTTCTTCTGTATGGCAGTGAGACGTGGCCTGTGCTTGAGCGACATAAACAGGAGCTGCGTATCACGGAGATCAATATGCTGCGGTGGATGTGTGGAGTTACGCGGAAAGGCCGCATCAGGCACTCCCGGATCCGTGGCGGTCTTCATGTCCGTGACATAGCAGACAAATTTCAAGAGGGTCGCCTACGCTGGTACGGTCACATCTTACGAAAACCGGCATGCTACGTGGGTAACAAATGTCTTGAGATGGCGCCTCCGCCGGGCCGGAACAAGCGAGGTAGACCAAAGAAGCCGCGGATGCAACCGGGATTATACGCTGAGATGATGATGATGATGGTGCTGACAATACGACAATAAATTAAACATCGTGTACCTCAACACATTCTCAGTCTACCCATAAAAAATCACATAAATATGTCGATTAGTTTAGTCACAGAAAATTATTTTTCATTTTTCACATTTTCTACATGATGTACATGTTGATAAGGATGCAGCGATCATTAACTTACAGTTTAATACCAAACTTTAATAATAATGGCGCGAATAAAGCAAGTCGATACAGGATCGCGCTGTCCGATCGGAGTTTAGGAACCAATATTTTTAAAGGATGTTCTATTCCGTTTGCATTTTATGCGATTTAGTTGGTTTGAAATTTTCATTTTTTTTATTTTTGATGTTAGGTTTTTTTCTATGGTTTAGGATTATTCCTATGCTGGTTGCATTATTCGTGTTTTCATTTATTGTCGCATTGTCAGTTGTCAGCACCACTCTGTATTAGAAACATAACATGGCAGGTTTTTCTTTGCCTTCACACGTTTTCTCATAGCACATTGGACATTGGCAGAATTGTCGACATCGGCACTATTGCCATGAACAAAAATAGAATAAAATGAAATGACAGATTTAAGATAGTGATGACCACGAAAAAATAAATTATTATCTAAGACAATTTTTCAGATACCTAAAAATGTATTTGAGGCGTATTCAAAAAAATTGAATCAACTTATTTACAATCATTCTGATCAGCTAAACTACTTCTAAATGTTCATTATTTACAAAAGTACGAGTAGGTACTTACACATAACGGTGTGACGGAGTAATTTTTATTATTTTATAACTCAAACATTTTTATTTTTGTCTTTTACTCTATTTATCGAAAGTTAAAGCAAATCGTTCTGCCGCGGTAAAACAATTATTAAAATTCCAGCATGTGTATGTTACCGGAAATGTATGAAACCTAGGAATTATATACAATTACTAGGAAATGTATACAATTCCGAAGCTATATAGGAAATGTGTAAAATATTGTTCCAAACATTATTTAATACACACATATCCTGGGAAATGTATACATTTCCTAGAAATTGTATAAAATTCCTATATCGTATTAGGAAATGTATAAAACCATGCTTTCTATGAATAAAATTAATAAAACACGTTATTAAACTTAGAAACAGATTTATTATTAAGACTCCGGTTAAAACAATTAGGTTAGGTTAGGTTAGTTTTGTTATAATCCCCGCATACTAATGGACATCTTTAAAGTAATACATTTCCGTTAGCTATTTAGGAAATGTATAGATTTACTAGGAAATGTGTGTTATAAAATTTATTTCACACATTTCCGAGCAAATTTAGGAATTATATAAATTTCCTAGGAATTGTATACAATGACGCATTACATACATTTTCGTTAACATATACAGTGACATAAAGTCTCATTGCTGGGAATAGGGATACCTATATGGTATTGCAATATTCGTCCACCAGAGAAGGTAGAGGTTCTATCTAGTTCAGGCAAATTATACATCAGTACTCTTTATAATTAAACAGAATGTTATAAAATTATGTACGAAGCTGAGAAATAAACAATATATTTATTGAAAAAAAAAGTGCAGTACCGGCGCATACAGTAAATATTTATTTAATGGCCATATGAAGTAGTATCAACGAGCATAGTAGTATAGACCACCATTGAATGAAAAATATCTCATTCATTTAATAGAGTAAATAAACTTTTGATTGAGTTATCGCTTCCATTGTGTTGTTTTTTACACTGCATAAGTTATAATAATCTATGCCTAAATTGAAAAAAAAAAAAACAGTAATTATATTCATTAATTTTAAGTTGAATAATATTAAAAAAAGTTGCATAATTCAGTTAAATAATTTTATTGTCGTACATTTCCACCAAATCCCTCCTTTTCCCGTTTAAATTCGCACCTGTTCGCGAAGCAATATCTTTAGAAAATTAACTTTAATGGGCGCGAGGAAGACATAATAGTTCAAATGCAAAAATAATGATAATATATTCACAGAGTAGTGAATACACATACGTGTTACATTTAAATGACTCAGTAGGTACGACAAGGATACGAGATTGTGCCATATGGTGGTACTGTACGTGCTTGTGGCGCCCTCTGCGTAAAGTTTTGCGTAATGTTACCTATTGCTCTTGCTCTTCTTTAAAACTGCTTTATGGTATCCAGAAGAATTTATTTATGTAAAGTTAGGCATACCCCCTGCATCAATTAATCATTTTGGAAACAGATCCCGATCATTAACTTGGGGGAATGGTAACTAAAACCACCTTAGGGAGAGCTAGAATTGCGCGGGCAATTGTTACGAGAGGTGTTTACAAATCCATTCATCGATACAGCGGAGCTTGGCATGCTCTGATTGCGTTTGAGGGTGACTCAATCTTACTGTCGGGGTTTTGGATATGGCCAATATAGTAGCGCCGGTCTAATAGTATTAGGTTGTATTGCTAGCAGTAGACTTGAAGGCGATGGGTGACTCGTAACTGGGAACCTAGGCGATAGTTACCGTAGCTCTTATCACTGATGCTTCGCCGTAGGAGCAATATGAAGAGGGTGCACTTTGTTGCAATGACAAAACTGATAGGCCCTGTTAAATACCCTGATGCCCTGGATAAGTTAGGAGAAGGCCGGGCAAAGTGGATACCTTAAGATATTTAAGGTATCCACTTTATATATTATAGCAGAACAAGTATACAATACAAAAACAAAATAATGATCACAAATCAGTATTTATTTATTGTTCTTACAGATACGAACATCAGTTACCATTAATATTTAAGCAAAAATCAACTGCAATTAAAATTTTAAAAAGTAGAAAGTATTCGCTTTGCCCGGTACCCCGGGTAAAGCGGATCGAAGTGAAGCGGTTATCCTATATTAAACTTTAATGCTGTAAATTTTTGAGGAAGTCCCTCGACTGCATATGGTCTTCACCATCAGATTTACTGCAGACTATCATTTTAACCCATATAGAAGTAAAGTTCTCATCAATATAAATGAATTAAGTCCAAATACAAAGCATCTCCTGTAAACGGTTGAAGAAATCCCTGAACTGGCCTTTGTTTTCATCATCAGAGCCCTAATGACAGTCACAACCCATCTAGGTGTAAAGTTCTTACGTATCAATACAAATTAATCAAGCACAAACACAAGGTATAGCTGCTGTGAATCGTTCAGAAGTTCTCTCGGCTGCCTCCCGGCTGCATCATCAGAGCTACTCCAGACCCCTATTAAACTCTAGTGCTTTAAAATACCTAATGAAAAAACATACAAATGCACTACCCGTCCCTAGTATTTTTGAAAGTTCCTCTTGATTTCACTGATCTTCCACCATCAAACCTCGTCTTTATAATGGAACCACCTCGGGAATGTCTTCTTTCCAACAAAAAAAGAATTATTATCAAAATCGATTCATAAACGACGAAGTTTTCCGTGAACAACATAAAAAAAGCATATGTACGGTTGAATTGGGTTGCATCCTAAAAAATATTTTAATGTCCATCAGATAGATTTATAAAAAATATTGAACACGTATTTTTTATTTTTTCTTTCATTCAATTACTTCGGAAGATATATTGATTTGAAATGTCGCATGACGTCACGCCGTGGTACAAAATATACCACGGCGTGACGTAATTACCCCTCACTCCGTAACATTAATACGCTATATCTCAGTAGTGTTTGGTTATTTCGACAAAATAAACAATTATATATTACTGGTCTTAATTTTTTTTTTATTATGACGGAAACGGAATAATTATTTTTTTGATTTTCATACCTTGGATACATCCTTATTGAGCAACCTCCTCCTTTTTGAAGTCGGTTAAAAACAGTAAAAATTGATAAATGACTAGTTTTGATAGCCAATGGCAAAATTGAAAATACAAAAACCAAAGATAAAAACCGAAATACGTTATTTTCCACTTTGTAATATTTTGTTGGGAGTTGTTTGTGTGATTGTATCCGAACGTGCCCATTTGACTTTGACAACTGACGTCCATTGTCCGTCATGCGTGTGACGTTTTTTCTTGTGATCACCCATCACTAAACCAATTATAATTACCTACTACCCAATAACTCGCAAATTGTTCTGACTGTAGGATCTACTCCTGCGTTAATTACGTAAAGGCGTTATAAGTGTAGTGAAGTGATGGGAAACAACCATAGCCACGACACAAAGGTTGATGTACAGGTACAGCAATCTGGTAGTGGCACCAGCACGCCGCGAGGGTCCCAACGAGGCGCTGGCTCTAGATCGGGGTCCGGTGGTGACTTGCAGGGCTTAGTGGAGGCGAAGGAAAAGGCCCCGCTGTCGATGGTGCCCGTGGAAAAACTCGGCAAGGTGAGGAAGGACGTGTATGTCCATTTAATTAGCGAAGGTCAGCGTCAGGGTTATATTGACGTTTCCTGTTTAATGTTTGTTTTGATTCGTGTTGATAACGATCATATCGGTAAATCTTAGACGTTTGACAGATTCGGATTAGATCGTGAGTGAATGAATCATGAAATGTTTTTAGAAGTTCTTTGTGACTAATATCCATTTTACCTATATCATTTTTTTTGAATTCTAAAGGATATAAAGAACGTCTTGTATCTTAAAAGTCGAGTGATATTTATGAGTGCTAGATAAAGGTAAATCACAAGGAATCTGCATACTTAATTTATCATTCATATCTAAAGCTAGTGCTTTTTAAATCAAACAAATAAGAATTATGTTCTTAATCCTAATGATGATATAAAACTAGTTTTTAAGCCAAAAAAAAACAATGATTTTGCTAAAGACTTACTGAACTTGACCTTGGCTATTGGCCTTCTAGAGGTCTCTGTAATAACCTCAGCACTCAAGGTTGTGTACAACAAAGATTAATTTAAAGTGTGTGGAATGATAAATCAATTTAACTTATGTTGGTACTAATTCTGGTTATCTCGCAGCTTCATGATTGTATTGTTAGAAGAATATAGTAGAATAAGAGAGCCAAAGACAATAGTAATACTTATACTTTTACAGTATATGAAAACACAATCACAAGATGGTATATTTGCCATCTACTTTTTTTATTACACATTAATGCCCTGCTGCTAGGATTAGACCTCCCTGTTCTCCTTCCACTTCTCTCGACACTGGAAAGTGATTTAGTTGTATCTCAAAAAAAGGCAATTTTGTTTGTGGAGACATGAGGAACAGGGAGTAAAGTTCACTCATCCTCTATAGAAAAGGGAGGATCCTCCGACCAGACGAGTGTTATGTCTCGTGGGCACTTGCCCAATGCTTGAAATTGGAAAGTTGTATGTATGCTAGTTTCACGGTAAACTCTGATTGTGAGATGTAGAATTCGTGTGACTTCAGTATGACGCGTTGTTCCATGTGGCGTTTGTAGGTACCACTACATCACTTAGGACTGAGTTGCTCGCTCTGTTAAGCATTGTTATTAAGCAATATGCATGATTATAATGTAAATTATTGTAAACATTTTCATTTTTAATGTCTGGACTAGAAAAAAGACGATGATCCCTGAGTGTGTTTCGGCTATTTCTTCTCAAAGGTAGTCAGTTAGGAAATACCGGCTTCATCTAGTTTAAAAAAAAAATAAAAACATATGACTTGTAAAAGTGATCAGTGATCCTACTTGCTTAATAAATGATTTCATTTCATTTCAGGATGGTTGACTTTTTCTAAACTATTTCCTGAATTGAATTATGCATTACAAAAAGTCTTTTTTGGAGATACAACAAAATCCCTTTCCAGTGTCGATTTCTAACTACGATCATAATGGACACTTCATAGTCACATTTGAAGCTAGATATTTTGACATTTCTAATTAGCGGGAAAAATCTGGTTATATGTAATTTGTGTCTTATCTGGCATTAGTACATATAATAGGGGGTTCTATGTTACCGATTTAGTTTCTGCACTTAGTCCTTCCAGTGGACCATTGTGCGTGTGATTATAGTGATTATGCTATCTATAAAATAAAATAGTGAATTACCTACTTCATTCATGTTTCATTGAACATAATAGAATGACATCTGTAAGAGTAAATAAAAATAATACTTACACAAGATTAAGCAATATTCTTTATCTATATCTTGTTTACTTCCTTTTAATGAAAAATACTACTTAAAGTTTAAAAACCTATACATGTACAATATGTAAAGAAAACCCCGTCCGACCCAAAAGGATAATAAATGTTACAATGGTATACACATGACCAAATAAAATATGAAATTTTACGTAATCATCATAGTGACAATAATAATGAATTTTGAAATAAACTTCTTTTTTCGCGAATTAATTCCAACTTCCCCAAAATTTGGTATTTTAAAAAAAGTGACAACACCACTTGTAACAGTGCGAATAGCCAGTGGCGTAGCGTGGCTTTTCGCCGCCCGGGGCCGTCCGGAAATCCGCCGCCCTTTTTTTTTATTATAAATAATTTAAAGTTTTAATATTATATTGAATGGACTTCATGTCCATTATTCACCTTATTTGTTGCAAGTCAAAATAAACTACCATGCACTGCTTCAGAAGGAAAATAAAGGGTTTTTCAATAGGGACGCTCGAACTTTGACAGCTCATAGCGGCCATCTTGGTAATACGATAGCTGTCAAATTTGGCATGAATACTTAATTAGTCACGTCATTTCACCGTGGAACACTACACGCTTCAACAACGCGTAGAAATGATTAAAATGTATTATTAAAATCAGTACTCTATTCGCCTAACGTTCCGTGCGTTGCGTCCAATTTATGGCGTTTATGGCCGTCCTGCAGAGTCCACAATCAGTCGTTTGATAAATATATTTGAGACAACCGGGTCGGTGATTGATGAAGCAGTTCCTGTACGTCAAGGAAACGCAAGATCGTTGGAGAATATTGTTGCCATACGAGACAGTGTGCGAGAAAACCCCAGACAATCCATTCCGCGTCGTGCGCAAGAACTGGGTCTTTCAGCGACATCAACATGGCGAATTTTGCGCCGAGATTTGGGTTTTCATCCATATAAAGTCCAATTAACTCAAGAGCTAAAACCCAATGACCACAGGCAGCGCCGTGTATTCGCTGGTTGGGCGTTAGAGCATCTGGCAGCTGAACCTGCTTTTGCAAAAAAAAAAATCATCTTCACTGATGAGGCTCATTTCTAGTTAAGCGGCTTTGTTAATAAACAAAATTTCCGGATTTGGTGCGATGAAAATCCGCGGGAGATTCATCAGGTGCCTTTACACTCCGAAAAAGTAACTGTTTGATGTGGATTTTGGTCAGGCGGTATTATCGGCCCTTATTTCTTCGAAGATGCGCAAGGAGCCGCACTCACTGTCAATGGCGACCGATATCGGACGATGATAACAATTTTTTTGTGGCCTAAGGTAGCTGGTATAGATCTCACAAACATGTGGTTCCAACAGGACGGCGCCACTTGCTATACAGCACGGGAAACATTAAATTTATTGAAAGAGAAGTTCGAGAGCTTCGTCATCTCGCGTGGTGGCGACAACAACTGGCCCCCGAAATTGTGTGGCTTAACACAGCTTGATTATTTTATGTGGGGCTACTTGAAATGTCTAGTATATGCAGATAAACCACAGTCAATTGCTGCCCTAAAGGCCAACATAACTCGCGTTCTTCGTGAAATTGAGCCCCATTTATGCGAAGACATCCTTCAAAATTGGTCCACCAGAACCTTCTACAGCGGAGTCGCGGTGGCCATTTGGCTGATTTTATTTTACACACATAATGTCATTGAATATTCTTTAAAATGTAATAAAAATTTTGGTAATATCACTTAAACAGATTGTTTTATTTCATTTCAATGTTCTAATGCTCTTAATGAAAAACCCTCTACATCTAAGAGAAGCAATTGCGCAGGAAACCCACAGAAAGTTTGATTTTCTTAAATGGCTCAGCTTTATTATGTAACGTTAGCGTTACATAATAAAGCTGAGCATAATAATAACAAGTATTAAAGTATTTATTTGTCAATTGAGTGTAAATAATATCCTAAATTATACATAGTGCTTATTGAACTTAGAAGGAATAAAATATGTGCTTAATATTATTAAGGGTTGTACCCTAGCTAACCAGCGCCACCATATTTTTTCTTGATTACTCTTGTTATAGACCGAAATTAAAAAAGTGGTTTGAAAAATGTATAAGATGTATCGAAGCTATTTTTTTAAATGATTTGTTTGAATTCATTTGATATTTTCAGCTAGTTACAAATTTAATTTCTGCTAAAAGTTGTGGTTTTTAGCTAATTTTGAATTTCGAACTTGTTGAATATAACACTGTTGACAGGGTGGCGCAATAGAACGTGCATTTTTAAAATAATTATTAAAAAATAAATACAAAAGGTATAGTTAAAATAAAACTAAGCAATTATTAAGTGATAACTGTAGTTTATTTTTTAAAAATAACATCATCTAAATGATGACCCTCTCTACGTTGGCACTCCTCGAACCGCAAACGGAAATTACCGAAAACTTTCTTAAGTAGTGCTGGTGTGATTGCTGCCATTTCACCACGAATATTCTCCTTGAGCTGACTGATGTTTCTCGGATTATTGGTGTAGACTTTGTGTTTGAGGTATCCCCACAAAAAAAAAGCCAGGAGGCGTCAAGTCTGGACTGCGCGGATGCCATGGGATATCACCTCTTTTCGAAATCAGTTTGCCAGGGAACATCTGCTTCACAACCGCCATGGAGTCATTTGATGTGTGACTGGTAGCTCCGTCTTGTTGGAACCAAGTCCTAGAGTTCTTTATTCCTGAATTTTCAAGTTCTGGGGCCAAAAAACCTTCCAACATCGCAACATAGCGTTCGGTATTAACAGTGATGTTTTGCCCCCGTGCGTTTTCAAAAAAATAAGGACCAATTATTCCTTTGGCAGAGATTGCGGCCCAAACTGTCACTTTAGGGCTATGTAACGGTTTTTGATGTTTGAGTCTGGGATTCTCACTATTCCAATAATGACAATTTTGGCGGTTTACGAACCCTTTCATATGAAAATGTGCCTCATCAGAGAAAAGGATGTTTTCAAAATTTGAAAACCGATTGAGCATTTCATTAGCAAATGTGAGCCGTGCTATGAAGTCAGAGTCTTTCAATTCTTGAGTTAATTGCAGCTTGTATGGATGCAATTTAAGATCCAAGTTTAAAATTTGTTGCAAACTTCGTCGCGATATGTTTAGGACAGACGATCTCTTGCGAGTAGACATTTGTGGATCTTCTACCGACTGCTTAACACTCTCAATATTGTCTTCGGTCCTAGATGTGCGTGGACGACCTTTTGCGTGTGGTTTAAACGTCGATCCAGTCTCTTCAAACCGCTTTATCCAGATTTTAATTAAATTAGCACTCGGAGCCTCCCTAATTTGCCGTACACCATACTCAGAACAAAATAGTCGCCTGACAACTACGTACGAACGAGAGTTTTCGTAAAATGCGCGCACGCAAAATGCGCGACGCTTCCCATCGAAGTGACTCATAGTGACTAAAACTTCATGAACCGCGCTACCCAACGATATCGGTCTCCCCTCGCCCACGCCCCTTCTACCCCGCAAAAAAAGATGATGCAATATGCACGTTCTATTGCGCCACCCTGTATAAGTATACACTGTTTCAAAAGTAGCTTAGATATGGCTTTAACTATTTTCAAACCACTTTTTTTATTTCGGTATGTAACAAGAGAAATCACGAAAGATTATCTGTGGCACTAGTTTTAAAGGGGTAAGTAACCTCCTTAAATATTTTTGTTACTATTACTTTAAAAAAAATAGATTAAAAATGTACTCTTCGTGCTTTTTTCAAAGCAAAATCTTTTACACAATCGTCAATATCAAATTGTATCTCATTTAAAATTGCCAGTATAGCTAGATTTGTTAGCCTCAACGTAGACATAGACGACCTAAGGTAATTTTTTATCAGCTTTAGTTTAGAAAAGCTTCTCTCACAACTGGCATTGCTGACGGCAGACAGAAAAATTCTGAACATAATTACAATGTTTGGCAAGCTATCTTTCAAGTTTGGAGTCAATATATTTTAATAGTTCCAGAGAGCCGGACTTCATAAACTGTTTTTTACAGTCTGGATTCGATGTGATTTGGAATAACTTTTTTTCTTGGTCATGCAATGTTTTTTTCCTTATCCGCCGCCCCCTTTCATGTGCCGCCCGGGGCCATGGCCCCCTCTGCCCCCCCCCAAGCTACGCCACTGCGAATAGCGATGCGACCACGTGCCGAGTGCCCTGCCCCCCTACACCCGCGCATGCATTATGTTGCCTCGATTTTTCGAAATAATATTTATTTTTTTAGGGGGATTTTTTTTAAGTTTAGCCCGGCTTTGTTGACATTAGTAGAATCAGTAAACGATACCTAACAATACCTTCACGGATCCGACAGGGTTTTCTTTACATATTGTATATATGTAAAGAAAACCCTGTCTTTGTATATCTTTATACAAAGACTCGGGATTGTGGTTTTCAGTAGTAACTATGGAACAAATTATCAAAGTCTGCATTCAGTGTTTTATTCATCGTTCTGGTAAACAAAGTATACAATTTGCCAAAATTCCAAACTTTTTTGTTCAATACAGAATAATAATTAAATTCAACACATGAGCTCTGACATGGAATGTTACAGCACTGTAGTATATTGTAAACATGAAGTAATTGGCATAATTATTGCTGTAATCAAAGGCAAAAGTATGTCCAATGTATATGGAACATACATTTAGATTAGTGTTATAATTTTAAAATACTAGTGCCTTCTCTTTCACCTGCGCAAATTTCGATCTGTATTTCTTAATCCTACAATATATGCGTAACTAACGGAATATATGCTATCTATAAGTAGTTATGCTATGTATTTGGTGCAATTTTCTGTACTGCTGTGTCGCACTGTGACTTATGTACTTAGATTCGGTTAATTTAATGGTCTACTAGCAAATAACGATACCTACTTATCTTTAGCTGCCTCCCCTGCTCCATGTATATTGCATACTCAGAATCTGACAGCAAATGAAAAAAGGATAACCAAAAATCTTTCTACCCCGGACAGTAGGCCTAGTATGAGTTTTCAATACGAAACCCGATCGTCGATATCGAACGCGTTTGACGCTCTCATTGGTTGAGAGTTCTTACGACCTTGAAGCGGGCCAATCGCTGAGTCAAACGCGCTCGATAATGACGATCGAGTTTCGTAATGAAAACTCATACTAGGCCTACAGTAGGCCTAGTATGAGTTTTCAATACGAAACTCGTTCGATCGTATCGAGCGCGTTTGGCGCTCTCATTGGTTGAGAGTTCTTACGACCTTGAAGCGGGCCAATCGCTGAGTCAAACGCGCTCGATACGATCGAACGAGTTTCGTAATGAAAACTCATACTAGGCCTACTGATCTTGTAATCCGTGATTACGTTAGGAACTACCTCTAACTGAACAAGTGAACTTCTGTAGACACTCAGATAAAAATAGTTTTCACTTTTCTCCTAACGAAAATACGAACAATCTGCAGATGGAGTGTAAATAGAAAGTCTAATGTTGAGCTCTCTTCCGAGTAACCCCCTATCTTCACGAGGTCATCGAAACACCCGGATATATTATGGTAGTTTATAACTCATCATCAACCTTTTTATCGTCCCACTGCTGGACACAGTCCCACTCCTCTCATACACAGAAGGATTGAGCGTAATCTCCACGCTTACTTGCTATAACTTAGAAAAGTTACATTGGTATACTGCCTGACCTGGAATCGAACCCGCGCACTCATACATGAGAGGGTGGTGTTTGAACCACTAGGCCACCACTACTGTTTAATACTCCATCAGTCAAAATATTATGAAATTCTCACCTGTCCACGAGGCGTGTATTAGCACGCTATATCACATGTTTGTCCATCATGTGACAGCATCTGTCCATCACATGACGCTGTAACGCGCCTAATGAAGAGGAATTAATGAAGAATAGAGATGCGGCAATTTGATGTGCGCTGCTGTGCCGTTGTCGTGAACTTACCATGCGATATTTGTTTCGATCGAATACTTATCAAGTTTACTCTACGACAACTTTTTAGGCCTACATTCAAATGTTACCTAAAAATATTACAATTACGCGTTGTGATATCCCCAAGTACCATATGATTCCATAGCTCAACTTCAGGCATACACACAAAACCGAAATACCCAGTGTATGCTTACACGGATTAATTATTTGTTTTTCTTCCGGGATGGAAAACCTCGTGGATGTCCGCCACCCTGGGGTGGACGACGGGTTATGTCAGACTCCTGCCTAAAAACCATCCCGGTGTCTACTGTAACGTGCGCGCAGGGCCGCAGGAGTCTGATGACTGATGTCCAGAAGCTTTAAAATTACAATACAAGCAATAAAATTATTTTATAGTAACTGGGTCCAAATTATATTGGAAATTTCGTTTTCTTGCGTAAGAGGTAATAATAAATCAAGCTTCTGCACCTGTCTGATTTTTTGTTTTGTGCTTACCAATACAGTTTAGTTTTGTTATATGATCTTCCTTTACATGTCGCAATATATACTTTTCTTTCTTGCTTTCGATATAATCGGATTGACGTCCGTTATCATTGAAACTCACTATGAAACAATATCCTAATGTTTGTTAAGTAATATCAAATAATTCGCGTGTTGACAATCTTATCACAGTCTGTGATTGATCGATGTGATTCCAGACCCTTATGACAGGCCGTGAAAAGCGATCTATATTTACGTATATTATAAATACATTAAGCAAACTGTAAATATAAATTAATAATAGTGACAAATGTTATTGCACTCATTTTTATGTTGAAATTCCACGGTCTTTTTAATTTAAAATAACCGAAAAACCAATATGATGAAAACAAACAGTGATAAAAATAAATAAGTAAATAGTTATTGCACCTTTTTACTTTTAAATCATTGTTATCGACCAGTGAATAAGATAGTATAAAATTATTTAAAATTGTGCAATTATGGGGGAGTGGCTAGAGAAGGTGAAGACCATGAGGTTCTCCGTCGTAGGCATACAAGTGAGCAGGCTTAAGAAGAAGAATACTGCTGCACCTACTTGCAATGTGCGTAAGTTGTAATATATCATCCTCATCATTATCGTCGTCACTATTCAGTTGAAGGAGATCCATTGCAAGATGCCTAGACATGGGCTTCATTCAAGAGACCCTGACTTCCCGAGGAAAAAACTCATTACATTGTGATTCTATATATTCATGTAGGAAACTCATTGTAACGACCGAACTCAATAAGTCAGTCTTTTGAAATAGTTTGTACCAGCTCAGTACCATATTTACGGAACAATTTGTCGTTGCGGAGGTTCATTTCAGAAATTAACATCGCAACCTATTTTTATCCTGATCAACATGGAACCCAAAAAGTCAAAAAACGACTACTGCGAGGTTCCTGAATCAGACCCATTGTAAAAATAATGCCAAAATATCAAAACTCTCAGCTACCAATTGTATGTATTCCTTTACAAAGATTCTATAATAATTGTATTAATCAATAAATCTGTATGTCGAGTGGCTTGTAGTCGCTGTTAATGACTGATAACGAATGTTTTCCCAATAACTGTGTCTACACCAGGGATATTGTGGGTGCCGATTTTTCACATCCGCAGGCGCGGATGTTTGTGATATTGTAAAAATAAAATATACATATAAATATCGGCCCTTGCGGAAACAGCTTTTATTTATTTATTTAAATAAAAGCTGTTTGCATTTTTTCAATCAGCTTTGTCATGGTCCTCTATATTTGGTTCAAAATAATTCTATATGTTACTTAGGTAGGTACTTTGTGTCGGTTGTAATCGTGACATTGTTAATTAATCAGTTAAAATTTAAATAATCTATCAGTAACGGAGCCCATGCCGGAAAAATAAATAATTTGTTATAAAACGATAAACTTTACCAACAATAAAACATATTACCGGTGTAACATAATGGAATTTACCTAGCGATTTTAATAAACTGAAAACTAGAACTAGGCGTAAAGTCTTATTAAGGCGAGGTTATACTACTTTTACACTTTTTTAAACACCTGTAAATCCAAGAAAAATTTAAATTTCGGGTAAAAAGAAAATATTTCAGGAAAGTTGAACATATTGTCTAGAGTTCTGTGAAGACAAAACGTGAATTTAAATAATTTGTTCTATAAAAAAAAAATCACAAAAATGACACTAAATCGCTATTTAAAACGTTTACCATGAAAAAATTAAATGCTTAAACCATGTAAAAATTATACCAAAAGATAGGTAATATTATTTTTAGCGTTCTGTGAAAATACATTTCTTAATTTCCTTTTTATTTTTTTCTAAGGAACAATTATATTCAAAATCTAGCATTCAGGAGCTCGCAACGGCTGGCCAGTGGCCAGGGCCCGCCGAGGCGTCACCGAGGTCGGATGCACGCCGTCTTTTCCGAAAAAAATCTCCCCCGCGTTTGCGTTATCTAATAGGTCAACTTTATAAAAACTTGTGTTGATTTTATCACAAAAACATGTTAATAAAACACTATATAGAAAATTGATAACTTTGCAATATCGACAATATTGGCACTCGAATTTCAAATCATTTACTGCAAATAAATAAATAGCTAATTATTTACCTTAAATTATTTCGTTTAGGACGTAAAGTTCCAAACATTATTTACTTCAATATTTTTTAGGCGCGCCACAATACAAACAAGTTTGTACGGACGACAGCAGGTCAACCTACACGAAACTGTGAAATGTTTTCAATCAACCTTGAGCATTAAAGCTTTAGCAATGAAGTTGAAAATTTAATAAAGTAATCTGTGAGATTGTAGTAGCTTGATATACTGTAAATAATAAATATTTTCTTCTATCGATATTTTTATTTCATTGCACTATGCGAGAGATATTTCATGGGTGTGCTTCGTGGAATAGGAAATTATTTATTTTAATATTTTTATTTGAAGCCCAGCTATGGGTGTGCTAAGTGGAATACGTTAGATGTGTTTCATCTGGGTGTGCTACGTTTGGCTGTGCTTCGTGGAATGCCTCGAAATAAATGATGAATGATGAAAACGGATTTAGGAGAAATAAAAAATAATTAACATGTCAAAGATGATTCATAATTATTACAACAGTTTAAAAAGGATAAAAATAAACACTGAGAAAATGAATAATTATTATCAGGGAAAAAATTACATGACTGTCAAATTGAACATACGTATTACATATTGATTACAATAATAATCATTTCACAATTAATTGGAGAAAAGTGTATTTTAAGGTGGTTTAATTCTTTTCGTATTTTGAAACGAAATGTAAAATAATAATGTTAATTTGATTACAAAACAAAAAGCAATTTTATTTTCTTTCCCGATATACCTTACCTACTGCAGTTTCGCTGCTTTGTGGCATGTTCAACTCTAGCATCGGCTAGCTTGGCGGCCGGCACGTGCGCTCGCTCGCTGCGTCTTTACGTTCGACACATTACTATTTAGCGGGGGGTGAGGCAGCGTGTTCATACTTACACACCGTACTAGGCAACTCATTCATGGGTCAATGTATACACTTTTACAACAAGCTTCCCATGGACATTCGAAACTTACCCATTAAACGATTTAAAAAGTATATAAAGGCCAAACTTTGCAAAAAGGGGTATTATAAAATCACAGATTATTTAGAAGACAAAAAAGCTTGGGACTGAGCTGTTCGCTCTGATAAGCATTGTTATTAGCAATATGCGTAATTATAAGATAAATTATTGTAAAAATTCTCATTTTTAATGTCTGGACTTGAAAAAAGACGATGATCCCTGAGTTTGTTTCGGCTATTTCTTCTCAGAGGTAGTCAGTTAGGAAATGCCGGCTTCATCTAGTTAAAAAAAATATATATGACGTGTAAAAGTGATCGGTGATCCTATTTGCTTAATAAACGATTTCATTTCATTTCATTTCAGAGGGCCTTAATGATGCACCAACAAACTCTATATATATATTGTATAGTATAGTATTGTGTAAAGCCATGTGTTTTTTTTTTTATGAACAGACAGCTGTGCTGCTGGGGTGTTTCTTTCGCCACTTCTTCTACCCAGCGAAAGCACTAGGAAGTGTCGAGTTAAAAAGTGCTGATTCTCAGCCTAATTTGAATAAATGACTTTTGATTTTGATTCGCATCCGCATGAACATTGTATCGACATTGATGATTGCGGATGCAGATATGAAAATTTATACGGATGCGGAGACGAATATTCGCAACATCCCTGATCCATGCCATAATAAACATAACCACTACACTAATTAATATACTCACTCTGGCCCTACAAGTGTCTCGAGATACCGTAAGTGTGCGATGTGGATACGAGGACAGAACGTGTTCGGTGTCACGGCCGAGGGAAGTATGCTAGGTGTTTAATCATAAATCAATTAAGTCCACATTTATTCATTGAAGCAGTGAATGTTTTCACAGAGTGTGACTGTGCAATCAGCTGATTAATGAGTTTGCATTGTGACGTCACCGATAATTTAGCGGAAGCCGCTAAACCGATTACAAGTAGCTAGACCGATTTTATCTCAGCGTACACTTCACGTTGGTCCACAAAATGCTATTATGTTACGCTACGCACTTCACATCAATCAACATAATGCTGTTAATAATACAATTTGTCCTTTTTATTATAACATGTATAACATTGGTCTGACAAGGAACATAATTCAAGGTAACCAATTGTTATGACTGTTCCTTATGTGTGTCCCTATGTGATGAGGGCAAGGATGTCTTCAATGAGTGGTTTATTGATTTCTTCTAATATAAACGTATATTTTAAAGAAATTACAATAATAATTTGTTAATACGACCATTGGCGAGAAAAACGTTGAGAGAGTGAAGTCGGTTGCAACGGTGCTGCCAGCTGCAGAAGATCGCACGATGTTCAAGGCGCTCGATGCTTGCCGGCCACCTTGGAAGTACCAGGATGATTCTTCCAACACAGTACTCGTCGCTGAAGCTTTTTGATCATGGTGTGAATAACGGGCAGATCTTTGAGAACGATCGCCGAATGATGCCGTGCGCCGTACGGATGTCAGCAACACGGGATACTCCATCAGTTCCTGGGAACACTTGCTTTACCCGACCCAGCTTCCATTTCAGTGGTGGAGAATGGTCCTCTTTGATAAGGACTAACGTGTCTGGAGATATGTCTTCATTGCTGATCTTCCACTTGGTGCGCTGCTGGAGCTCTGACACGTATTCCTTTGACCACCGTTGCCAAAAATGTTGTCTGAGCTGCTCCACACGGTCGTAGCGGCTCAGTCTCGAAGGCTCGATCGTCGTTAGGCTTTCGCAGATGGGCGCAGTCAGTGGTCGACCGATCAGGAAATGTGCGGCAGTGAGTGGGAGGAAATCGTTCGAGTCTGAGGACAGAGGGGACAAAGGGCGGGAGTTTAAAACGGCTTCAATTTGCGTTAATACCGTTTCAAACTCCTCACGCGTTAGTCTGGCATTGCCCAGTACCCGCCGTAAATGATACTTGCAGGACTTGACTCCTGCCTCCCACAAGCCACCAAAATGAGGACTATAAGGTGGTATAAATGTCAAACGAATTTGATTATTATTAAGAAAATCTAAAATTTCATTGCTACTATTGAAATTACTGATAACTCTTTTTCAGCACCAACGAAGTTTTTTCCGTTGTCTGAAAAGATTTGATATGGTTGTCCACGACGTGCTATGAAACGTTTTAAAGCTAGGATATAATCCTGCGTGCTCAAACTGCCTACCAATTCTAAATGTATGGCTCTAGTCGTAAAACATACAAATAAACAAATATATGCTTTAATAAGTTTAGCACCCCTGCCTTTGCGGTCCAATATGAGCAGTGGTCCCACATAGTCTACGCCACATTGCATGAATGGAAAACTAGGTTCTAACCTTTCCGAAGGTAAGTTACCCATCAGAGGGGTCAATGTTTTACCTCTCATGCGTTTGCATATGACACAATTGTGTACTACTTGTCTGGCTAAGTTGCGAGCTCCTAAGATCCACCATCTTTCACGCATGGAATATACCAGAAGTTGAGGTCCAGCATGAAGTAGTCGCTTGTGTTCATGTTCACACAACAACCTTGAAAACGGTGTTTGTCACTTAACAACACGGGATGTTTTTTGTCATAATTAAATTCAACAGCGTTAGATAACCTACCGCCTATACGAATTATATTAAACTTGTCTAAGAATATGTTTAAACCTGATATTTTATTAAATAACAACTTACTTTTGTTATTGTAATTAGTATTTAACGGTATACCATTTTTTAATTTATGATAATGCTCATTAAACGATTCTTGTTGAACAAAACGCGTCAACGTATCGAGCGATCGCTGCAGCTCATCTACCGATAACGGACCGGTTTTACGAATACGCGTGCCGCCGCGAGTCGCCGCTTGCACATTATCTATAAACCGCAGTAGGTATGCACAAACTCTCTTCAAACGAATAAATGACGAATAGCGTTCAAAATTAAATAATGAAGTTAATTGAATAGAATGTAAATTAATAGTATCAGGTTTAGTTTCGGGTAAATCAACGGATAACAGCTGTTCTTTATTATTAATTTGTGGCCACATGAGACTGGACTCTTGTAAAAACGAAGGGCCACACCACCACTTATTACTATTATCGTACTTTAAAGTGTCTAGCGTAGCACCTCGCGTTATAATGTCCGCAGGGTTCTCGGTACCCTTAACATGTCGCCAAATTGTATCACATGTTAATTCATTAATTTGTACGACGCGATTTTGTACAAACGTTTTGAGGAGATGCGGTGACATACGCAACCACCCTTGCACGATGGTTGAGTCGGTCCAAAAGTAAACTTTGTCGAATGTTAAACGTAAGGACTTCTTTATTTTTTCATATAGTTTTGCACCGAGTAGAGCTCCGCATAGCTCAAGCCTAGGAATGCTAACTGCTTTAATCGGCGCTAATTTACTTTTAGCACACAATAATCGCACTGAAACAGGTATTGTACTATTACAATTATTATGACACGATCTAACGTATGCGCACGCTCCGTAGACATTTTTAGACGCGTCGGTAAATATGTGGAGTTCTTTATAATTTTCACAAATTACGTAACGAGGTATTTTTATATCTTGTAAATGTTGTAAATCAGCAAGAAACTTATCCCATGTAGTCGCAATGGTTTTGGGAACTTCGTCGTCCCAATCTAATTTATTTAACCATAAGTTTTGTAACAATAATTTAGCTATAATTACTGCGGGCGCTAACAAACCTAAAGGATCATACACTTGTGCGATGGTAGATAGCATTGTACGTTTCGTAACTACTTTGTCACTAGGGGTAAATTTAGTTGTAAAATAAAGTTCATCACTTTTTGTATACCAACCTAAACCTAGCGTTTTAGACAAGTGATTTTCTCCGATGTTTAGGTCTTTACAATTCTCAGGAGACACGTCATGACTAAACGTCCATTTATGTAACGGAAAACAACCCCTTTTTAATAACGCAGAGATTTCATTACATAACTTCATTAACGAGTCAAGGTCATTACCCCCTGTGATCAAATCGTCGACGTAGAAATCGTCATTAATCGTCCTAGCAACTAAATCATCATTAGCTTCCAATGCCAATAGGCGTGTCGACAGTATGACAATATCAAAGATTTAATGAATTTAGAGGAAAATACACATTCAAAGGATTTAAAAAACTGATTTAGTTTTATTTAAAAAATTGAGATTAATAAGATTTTCAATAAAATAAAAGAGTAAAATACTGCAATCGGCCATTTTGACTGAATCACCAATCACAGCGCATGACGTCATACTTATGTAAACAAACTTCACTGTCTTTTGATTACATTACATACTGATTGCGCATTACGACGATTGATATACTTATATTTGTTTTTGTGATTATCGAAACACGAATCTATCTATAACGATGGAACGAGGCTTTGTTAAGGCAAACAGTGCAAATTTGCCCAGGATCGATTTATTGATATTGGGCGAGTTCCTTGCTACAAATAAAGAATTTTGCTCTTCCGAATTTAGAAACGTGAAAACTTCTTTGTAAGTACCTATATTTTATTTGTATTTATCTTTAACACTAGATAAAAATATGACTAAGTAGCAATCAGACTCGTTTTGAACTCGTAGAAGTTTATTTCGTTTTACTTTTATAGGTTATTTTTACAATAAACTTGTCTTTGTTTTTGAGGTTCGCTCCCTTACAGTATAGGAATGTATGCTAAACCAGTTATTAATTAACAAAACGAGAAAATTTGTATAACTTCGAAACACCTAAATATGAGAATTGATGGTAGTTTTAGACTTAGGTTGACACACAAAATTTTTGACTTCTAAATAAGTCTACATTAAAAAATAAACATGTTTGATTTGACAGTATGTATGTATTTGTTCTAATTAATTTCTATTATTTCACGTCTTCGACCTTCGTTTTTTAGCCATATATGGCTTAAATAAATAAATAATAAATTAAATAAATAAAAGAAAAAAAATTAAATAATAAATTATATGGAATACCATGTGATGGGGTCGGTATCGCAAGTACGTATGATACCAGGGTATCATACGTACTTGCGATACCGACCCCATCACATGGTATTCCATATAATTTTCCATATCATTTGGCAACTGAAAAATACAAAGTTAACAATTAAAATTGATAATAAGAATGACAACCAAGACTAACACAAACATAACCTCAATAAATGACTAGTTATTATTACCATATTCCTCATAGTCTCTACTTTCAACTATTTCACGTCAAACAAACATTATGATAAGTTAAAAATCTGTCAATACATGATAACATACTCACATCAAAGTGATCTTCACAGAAATAAAGTGGCAAATTTGTCTTTACCTCGCTCGGGTTTCGCCGTGCAAGCTTTAACCATTTATTTCGTATTATTTTCTTGTATGGGACATGTACAAACACCTTGTTGGGTGTCGTTATTAAGGTATTTTTGCACTGAGGCACTGCACACCACTTATAAACTTTCGAATTCATTTTTAACACAAAAAATACGCAGTGTTTGTTTACTTTGCTGTCTAACTGCACGTAAACAAATTTCTTGTTTACGTAAGTGTGACGTCACACACGACGCCATGACACGGCGAGCTGTTTTCGCGCAATATTTAAAAATGATTATAAAAATGGCTTTAAACTTCGAAAATCTTAAGTTTATTACCGAAATAAAGGTTTTGTTGTAAACAGTAGATGGTTATCTGCATTACGTAAGAGGATTTCAAAATATTTCGCCTTGCCTATTGTTTTAAGCATCTCATGCTAAGAAAAGGAGCCGACGCAGTGCCGTACGTCACTGTATTTAAAACATACAATTGCAAAGGTAAGTCTCGACTTTCCCGCCATAATATTAGTTGTAAGTTACGTTGATCTTCTTGAATTAAAATCTGACGGTACATTTTTTGAATGTCCGCGCACGCTACGTATCTATACTGCCTAAATCTAAGTAAAATGGTAAAAATATCATTTTGTAATGGCGGACCTGTATGCTGTATATTATTTAACGATTTGTTGTTCGACGTACTCGCGCTCGCATCGAACACAACGCGTAATTTTGTAGTTACACTATCCTCTCGGTAAACACCGTGATGAGGTAAGATGTAATGCAGTTTACTTAATACGTTAGAAATATCTTTTGATGCAACTAGGGTCATGTGACCAAGTGCCTCGTATTCGCGAATAAATTCACTATATAGTTTTTTATAGTTAGGTAAACGATCTAATTTTCTTTCGAGAGATAAAAAACGGTTCTTAGCCATTGTGTATGAATCACCTAACGACGCGGGAGATTCCTTCAATGGAATGCGAACTGAGAATCTACCGTGTTCATCACGTTTTGTAGTCTCTGTAAATAATTTTTCGCAATAACGATCATCTTTTGACATGGTATTCGCTAAGTCAGACAATTCTTCCAACTCCCAGAATTTTCGCAATTGAGTATCAATTTGAGCGAAATTACATTGAACTCTTTTAGGTTTAAGTGAATGATGGTTACAAATCGGGCCAGAGATGATCCATCCTATTTTAGAATCGTACAGATATGGACCACTACTAAGCTTAATTTTATTATTATTTAATAAATCCCAAAATATATCCGCTCCTAAAAGAACATCGATGTCCGACGGAACCCTAAACGTAGGGTCCGCGAGCGATATATGTTTAGGTATCTCAATACATTGACATTGAACGTCTAACGAAGGTAACTTCGATGTGATACACGGAAGAACCCAACATTGAATGTTTGTATTAAAATCATTAACTTTAGAACGAATGTTTATTTTGCAGGAGTGTGAACTTTTTGAAACTGTTTGTCCGACTCCCGAAATATGTATTGTGGACTGTATTATAGGTAATTGTAAACGATTACATAACGATTCTGTGATAAAACAATTCTGACTCCCGTTGTCAAGAAGTGCTTTAACTGTGTGATAATTATTACTTTTATCACGAATATCTATGAGTGCCGTCGATAGCAAAACCGGTTGTACCTCGGCACTGCACGTCATTACATTGCGCTCGGAATGTACTTGCGTATCAGCTGATTCGATTACCCTCGGCAACGGATGCGAAATAGACGTAGATGCGACCCTACCCACTCTTTCGCTAGAAATATTATTATTATGAAGTAACGTATTATGGTACCCTTTGCATAATTTACATGGACCATAAGAACATTCGCTTGGTGTGTGACCATCAGTACGAATACAATTTTGACAAAGCTTTTTATTTTTCACGATTGTATATCTATCTTGCACGGACAAATTTAAAAATTTCGGTCATGAATACAATTGATGATCACCGCCGCAGTCAACACAAACATGTTTTTGTTTCTTATCCGAGTTATGTTTATAATGAGTAGAACTTGAGTTACCGACGTACGAATGTGTAACAGATTGCGAGTTTATGTTGTTGGACTTATTAAATCTTTTGTTTTGATTGGAATTTGACTTTAGTGAGTCGTTATTATTGTGCTTAGATGAAAAAACATTTTTATTATTATTCGACTTTATCATTTCCAACATATCCGCGCGGTTTTTAAGAAATTCTAGAAAATCGTCTAACTTTATGTTATTTGAGTCACTTTTAGATACTAGGGTACCTTTATGAGTTTCCCACTCGCGTTCCGTAGACTGGTCGAGTTTTGAGGCAATGAGATAAATGATTAAAGTGTCCCAAGCATCTGTTGGCTCGTTTAATGATTTAAGTGCTCGCAAATTACGTAACGTTGAATCAATTAACTTTCTAATTTGTACATATGATTCACTTTGAAGAGGCTGAACAGTAAATAATGCTTTTACATGATTTTGTATTAATAGCCGATTGTTGTGAAACCTATTTTCTAATAAATTCCATGCGTGTGAGTAGTTTGGAGCAGTGAATTCCAATGCACTTATCACATGAGAGGCAGAACCACTAAGAGACGATTTTAAATAGTGGAACTTTTGTATGTCATTAAGATCTTCCCGCACGTGTATCATCGTCAGATAAGAGTTCCTATACTCCAACCACCGATCAAACGAACCATCAAAGGCAGGTAGTTGTATTACTGGCAACTTTATAGACACAGGATTACTTATTTGATGAGAAATAGATTGGCTATGTTCACTAATGTTAGTCACTAAGCACTTCGCGTCAGCCATGATGGAAAAGTACTGCTGTTCGAATAATTCGCGGTATTCTAATTGAGAAGCTAAATCGGAATCATCAACTAATTGTTCAATTTCACCTTGAATGTCATTAAAACATTCTAAAATAGTGCAAGTTGACTGTATTCGTAAATCTAATTCGGTTTTACTTTTGAAATTTAACGTTAATTTGTCTAACTTTGAAATATACTTTTCAAATAAAGTAAGCCTGCCTTTCAGCGTACCCCGTTGCTTTTTCAAATCAGCGAGACGTTGATTTGACATTGTGCTAATACCTACATGAGGAAATTGTGTTCTTTCTCTAATTTTTACGGGATCCTGAACCGAGGCTATGTGAAAGCACTCATCATCACTCATTTTGGAGGGCTATAGAAAGCAAGAGTACTTACAGTTTCCCCACGAAGCAGCACCCCGGCGCAGCACCGCAAACGACTAAAACGTAAAAATAACGATATTAACGCAAATTGTTGGACACGGAGAGGGAGAGGATGGGTTTTGTGACCTGACCGGATGCGACTTGCTGACAATCCTGGCCAATCCTCTTCTCCAATGCCTTTTCTTATGACGCTCCACGTGGCCGAATGGTTCTTCGTATGTGGCTCGATGGATCAATATGTTATGACTGTTCCTTATGTGTGTCCCTATGTGATGAGGGCAAGGATGTCTTCAATGAGTGGTTTATTGATTTCTTCTAATATAAACGTATATTTTAAAGAAATTACAATAATAATTTGTTAATACGACCATTGGCGAGAAAAACGTTGAGAGAGTGAAGTCGGTTGCAACGGTGCTGCCAGCTGCAGAAGATCGCACGATGTTCAAGGCGCTCGATGCTTGCTCTCTTCACCGCTAGATGGCGTTATATATATATTGAACACCAATCCATCATAACCACCCATATGTTTCCAAGTTCTGCAATAGTACTGCACCAACTCTAAACTTTACTAGAAACATTAGTCGCCACAGCCCTGAAGATGCTATTGCGACTGCCATGAGTTACCACGAACGTTTCTGAGACACTGCAAAAACAGCAGTCGCAACAACATCCTTAAAAGATTATTATGCTGAAAACGCAGAACATGTAGCGACCTTCTCGAGTGGTTGATCCATAGGTTACTGGTGTCATCATCATCATTATCAACCTTTTATCGTCCCACTGCTGGGCACAGTTCTCCTCTAATACAGAGAAGGATTGAGCGTAATCACCACGCTTGCTCAATGCGGGTTGGCGATTTCAAACTTGAAAGTCCAGGTTTCCTCAAGATGTTTTCCTTCACCTTCAGTCATTGGTGTCCAAGATATACTTAGTAAGTAAATATAAGTCGTGGTGGCCGAGTGGTTAAAACACCAGCCTCTCAAGTATGAGTGCGCGGGTTCGATTCCAGGTTACTGGTGTAAAAAAACAATTATTTTTAAAACTTTGTCCCACACTGGGAATTTATACTTTATCGTGGGTATACGTTTAGAAACATTTGTCGGTCTCCGTGGCGCAGCGGTCAACATGCCTGCCTGCGACGTGGAGGCCCCGGGTTCGATCCCCGGCTAGGTCGTGATGGAAAACGATCTTTTCCTGATTGGCCTGGGTCTTGGATGTTTATCTATATATGTATCTATTATAAAATATAGTATCGTTGAGTTAGTATCCCATAACACAAGTCTCGAACTTACTTTGGGGCTAGCTCAATCTGTGTAAAAAAAAAAAAAAAAAAAAAAAAAAAAAAAAAAAAAAAAAAAAAAAAAAAAAAAAAAAAAAAAATTAAACTCGCATACACAACAGCCAGACCCAGAACAACAGAATTACAGATTATAAACAGTAATCTAAACAAAAAAAATTAGCGCCGGCAGAAAACATTTTTTATTCAAATACCGTACAAATTTGATAAACATTGATTCTAAAAATATACAAACTTTGGACTACAAAACTCAATAATCTCAGTGCTACAGTGCTACCAGTGTATAGTATATCAACTGTTAGGACATTAGCTCACAAAACAAGCAAAATTAAAATTAAAGATTGATACCGACAGTGCATCGATTTTCAAATACCGTGCATCTATTTGGTGAGAAGTTATGACAACGCAACGCCATCTAGTTGAAACCTCATAAACCATTTCTGTTGTTACTGTACTTACAAAAATTAGCAAATAAATATTCAATATTGCAAACACCATTAGATCACACAATTTGCATATAGAGTTGGTTCAAGTGGCGGAGCGGCATAAGGATTGTCCTTCACGTATCGCCATTTTTTACCACTGCGGTATAGGCAGTGTACCAGCCACACACATCGTCTTGGATTGAGAAAATTAACTTAAATAAAAGTTATGTCGGTACGTCGCACTCCACCAGGATCACCGTATGTAGAAAGTGAGCAGCCTCCTGTCTTTCATCAATCTGATCCTAACATTAGTATACGGCATACGGAATCGAGTGATTCTTGCATGGATTTAAATATAACCAGGCGTAATAAAAGGAAACGTGACGGTCATGAGAATCTTGTCAATATGAACGAGTTGAGAGACGAAATATCAAACATACTTAAAGACATAAGAAAGGAACAAACATTGTTTCGCTCAGACATGGCAACAACGCTGTTGGAAATTAAAAACCAGTACAGTAAACTTCAGGATTTCGTTGATTTTTCTGTTGCCAAATATGATGAAATGCTTGCAAAAATGCAGGAATATGAAGTAGAGAGGAAGGAAAATCAAGATTACATACATACACTTGAAAAAAAAGTCGACCTTTTGGAAAAACAGTCAAAAATGACTACTCTTGAAATTAAAAATGTCCCAAAAACTGCTGATGAATCAAAACTAGACCTGGCAAACGCGGTGAGAAAGATCGGCAATGTCGTTGATACCATCATTGTTCAATCCGATATTAAAGATGTATATAGAATAAACTCCAAAACCTCAATGAATAATACCATCATAGTTGATTTTAACACCGTTTTTCTAAAGTCAAAATTACAGCATTCAGTCAGGACATTCAACAAAAACAACTACAACGACAAATTGAATACAACACACCTTCAGGCTGACGGCCCCAAGGTACCTATCTATATTTCTGACAACTTACCAACGAAAACCCGTAAGATATACTATCTAGCTAGAGCTTTTGCCGCTCAGCATAAATATAAACACTGCTGGTCAGCATATGGTAAGGTTTACTTGCGAAAAGAGGACGGAGCGCAGCGTGTTGTAGTGAACTCTGAAAGAGACTTAGCTAAGCTAACACAAATCTGACTGTGCATTCATAATGTCATTATTACAAAAACTTGCATGTCCGTTTTTAATAATCGTTGTTGTTTCTATTGTTATGTACAGGCTTTCAAACCGTGCTGCATGCCTACCTCTGATTCTTTTCTTGATTTTTGTTATTTAATTTTGCAACTTTCTGGCTTTTCTAAATGGTTTTTTTATAATACACTGATTTACACACACACATTCAAACAATCACACTGGCACAAATATACACACATTTTTGCATCACACCCACACAAAACATTTTCAGAATTTACAATTTCACGACCAAGACTGTTAATTGTTATTGGAGTTGGTTCTCGCATTTCCTTAAAATATTATAGGGCATTTTGGTGGATGAGTGATAATATTGGGAATACCGTACTTCGTCCCCTTAGTTTTAAGCCGTAACATTCGATAATTCAAATAATGTTAATGACATGTTAGATAATCTGGATAATGTTACTTTTTCAAATGCAATAACATGTGACCCTGAGGATTGCAAGGGGCTGTTGCCCAATAAGAAATGTCTAACTATTTTATCTCAAAATATTCGTAGTATAGGTGCTAACTATGCAGGGCTTTTAGCTCTTTTACAAAGAATTGTGGTGCCTAGTGACGTTATTATTCTATCAGAATGCTGGCTCTCCCACAACCCCGTCATTCCGACTCTAGAGGGATACATTTGTCATAAATCATCAAAAACTTTTAATCAGAATGACGGTGTAATTGTATACATCAATAGTGTATTGGCTAATGTTAAAGTTAAAGAACCTGTCGTATCCGAAGCAAACTGTTTGACGATCACGATTGGAGCTGATGTAGCCATAATTGCAGTGTATAGGCCCTATGCATTCAAAGATCCCTCAATATTTATATAATCTATGGACAGTATTTTATGTGAGCTTAAAGCTTTTAGAAGTGTTATATTTATGGGAGACATAAATATTGATATTTCACGCAATAATAAAGATGCATATTCATTGGACTATTTGGATTTATTAGCTCACCATGGACTTTTCCCAGGACATGCGCTGGTCACACATGGATCTACATGTCTTGATCACGCCAATATAAAAACTTCCTTCTCTAACACAGTCATGGTGCTAGAATCCACTGTTACAGATCACTTTGCAGTTCTGGTCTCTTTGTCACTAAATAGATTCAAAATTTTAAATTCATGCCAAATAAGAAAAGTAAACGAGGACGAGCTTATTAACGATATTAGCAAAATAAGTTTCGATGCCGTCTATGCCACAAAAGATCCTAATTTAGCTACTGATTATTTAATGGAACCACTTGTCCTAGCATTGTCAAAAAACACTAAGACAATATCAATTTCACGTAGACGCAGGCCGATAAAACCCTGGATTACTCAGGGATTACTAAAATGTATGCGCCACAGAGACAATTTATATAAAAAGCTTAAAACAGATCCATCAAATGATGTCCTCGTGGTGTCCTACAAAAGGTATCGAAATTTTTGCACAAATCTGCTTCGAAAAGCAAAAACAGATTATGAGAGACTGGAATTTGGAAAAGCAGGTAGAAATTCTAAGCAACTATGGCGTGTAATTAAGGTTGTTTCTGATATGGGTCAATTGAAGTCTTCAGCATATGATCTTATGGCGAAAAATTGCGATAAGCAAGACACCATAAATCAAATAAATGACTATTTCGCAAATGTGGGCAAACAACTAGCTGGTAAAATACATAGGGACCCTCGATCAATTTCGCTACCCGAACCCCAGAAAGAATCATTTGTACTACTTGAGACAAATGAACAAGAGGTGGAAAGCTTAATCCTTTCACTTAAGAATGATTGTGCAGTTGGCTGGGACGGAATCTCGTCTAGTTTTCTAAAGCGACATAGGGACAGGATTGTGCCTCCGCTGACATATGTTTGCAACCTGTGCCTTGACTCTGGTGTTTTTCCTGACTGGTTCAAAAAAGGCATTCTCCACCCCATCTTCAAATCTGGTGACCGTGATCGTGTCGAAAATTACAGGCCCATATCAGTTTTGCCTGCGGTGTCCAAAATATTGGAAAATATTATAAATAAAAGGCTAGTTGCATATTTAGAGTCACAAAATCTTTTATCAGTTAACCAGTTTGGCTTTCGAAAAAATCTATCTACAGCTGATGCTGTTCATAATCTGGTCAATCATATAGCTCAGAAACTTGACAACGGTAAGAAGTGTGTTGCACTATTCCTGGATTTAGCGAAGGCGTTCGACACGGTCTCGATTCCCATCTTAATATCAAAGTTAGACTGTCTGGGCATACGAGGTACCCAACTGTCCCTTTTTAGGAGCTATCTTACAAATAGATTGCAAAGTGTAAAAATTGGATCCAGCTGTAGCTCCTACCTAAGTGTAGATTTCGGTGTGCCACAGGGCAGTATTCTTGGCCCCAGTTTATTTCTGATCTACATAAACGACCTGTGTAGCCTCAACCTGGAAGGTGGTACAATATTTACCTATGCGGACGACACTGCTCTTGTATTTGCGTCGAACGACTGGGAAGAGGCATATCGCTTTGCTCAGGGGGGTTTCGATACAATCAGTAAATGGCTTCAAAACAACTTGCTTACCCTAAACATATCGAAAACGAAAATTATGAATTTTGCGATTCGAAATACCAAAGTGTCAATTATAAACTCACTAAACGTTGTTGCCCAGTTGACACAGTCATATGATGGCAGCGGCGGCAGAGATAATTATGATCACTGCAACATCGAAAGGGTCAAGTCAACAAGGTATCTTGGCATAGTGATTGATTCCAACCTTACGTTCAAAGAGTACATAATACATCTATCAAACAGAGTGCGCAAATTAATGTACATTTTTAAGCAACTACGCCAATCAGCAGATAGCGTAGTCGTGAAAATGACATATCTGGCTCTGTGTCAGTCAATACTGGTTTATTGTATTTCGTCTTGGGGCGGGGCAGCGAAATCTCACTATATTCAGATTGAACGTGCGCAGAGAGCGGTTCTTAAAGTGTGCTGTTTTAAGCCAAGACTTTTTCCCACCGTCAAGCTCTACGAATATTGTCAAGTTCTTACGGTTAGGCAGCTGTTTGTTTTGGCCACTGCTATTAAACAACATGCTATTTCCAACTATTCGCAGCAAACCTATCGCCGAAACCATATAGTTGCCTCAACTACTCCTCTCAGAACCTCTTTCAGTCATAGATTCTTTATTTTCCTTGGACCCTATCTTTACAATAAATTAAACCGTATTCTTTCCCTGCACTCTTTGAACAAATATAATTTTAAAATCACAGTGCAAGCCTGGCTGCAAAGCCAATCATATGCTGCCACAGAAGCTCTTTTTAACGTTTTAGCCTAATCAGACCAATGCGCTATGTACACACACACACACACAAACACACACACACACGCACACACACACACACACGCTAACGCACACTATTATTTTTATTATAATCTTAAGCTCACTAATTGTTTCGATTTTTTGTTACTAGTAATATGTAATCATGAACAGGTGGGAACCTGGTGACCTGTATTACAGGTGTTACTACCTACCACAGGCACCAGCGATCCACAACCAAAAAAATAAAAAAAAAATAAAAGCTATTTCTTGTGTGTAACAATTTTTTATACTTGTTTTGTTTTTGGCTTGTGGTGAGAATTAAACAGTTTTTATTTATTTATTTATAACTACCTGTTGGCCATACAAATATTTGTTCCGCGCGGGAATCGAACCCGCGACACACAACGCAGCAGTCGATCGCTAAGCCACTGCGCTAACCGTGTCGTCAGATATGCTTAAAAAGTCGTTTGTCACGCACGTACCTTATGTCAATTGCATAAGCTGGCTTGAAACTTTGGACTCGATCCTTTTCTCCAAATGGAAGGGTCCGTACACGATGGTAACGAATAAACGATGTCACCTACCGGATAAAGAAAGAACCTAGAAGGAAGCTAAGGATCGTTCACGTAGACTGTCTAGCTCGCTATTATGGATCAACTCATGCTCGAGACTGCGCGGGAATGCGCCTTATAGCGCTGGCATAAGGTTATATATTGCGTGACATATCGTCGGGGATAGTGCAAATCCGCGAATCTACCATATGTAAAGGCCGCGTATCTGCAATAGATCAAATTTTACAGGGGAAGGTTAAAACTTAATAACTTTTTTAATTCAATGAATTTTAAGATTATTTTTACATAGAAAGTAATTATTAATATGTTCTTTATCTTGATAGAAAAATAACATCAATTATGTAAATAATTAAGTTCCTACGACAAATACGCGGATTTGATTTAACCATAAAATTATAACATTAGAACTTAAGAGGAATATACGCGGTTTTGAAATCCATAATCATCATCATTTCAGCCGAAAGACGTTCACTGCTAGAGATAGGCCTCCCCCAAGGATCTCCACGACGACCGGTGCTGCGCCTTCCGCATCCAGCGGTTTCCCGCGACCTTAACCAGGTTGTCGGTCCACCTTGTCGGGGGCTTACCCACGCTGCGTCTTCCGGTGCGTGATTGCCACTCGAGAACCCGTCAGCCCCATCGGGCATCGGTCCTAAGGGCAATGTGCCCGGCCCATTGCTACTTTAGTGTTAAATTTCTTCGGGCTATGTCAGTTACTCTAGTTCTTCTGCGGATCTCCTCATTCCTGATTCGATTATGTGGTGAAACCCCAAGCATAGAACTCTCCATTGCCCTTTGAGTGACCTAGAGCCTTCTTATAAGGCCCATTGTTAGTGTCCATGTTGCAATTCCATAAGTCATTACTGGCAACACACACTGGTCGAAGACTTTTGTCTTGAGACACTGCGGTATTTCGGACGAGAAGATTCTACGTAGCTTCCCGAAAGCAGCCCAGCCGAGTTGGATTCCACGATTGACCTCTTTCTCGAAGTTTGACCTTCTTAACTGGATAGTTTGTCCCAGGTATACGTAACTGTCAACAACTTCGAGAACAGATTCTCCAATCTTTATAGGAGTCGGTACAACATGGGCATTAGATATGACTTTCGTCTTGTCCATGTTATTTTTAAGATTGACTTGCTCGGAGGCTCTACTGAGGTCTTCGAGCATTGTACTCAGGTCTTCCGCGGTCGCAGCCATGACTATGATTTCATCAGCAAACCGAAGCTGTGTAATGTACTCGCGATTGATGTTGATGCCCAGTCCTTTCCAGTTCAGAACCTTGTAGACATTGGAGTGCAGCGGTGAACAGTTACGGGGAAATAACATCTCCCTGTCTGACACGACGCTGCAGAGGTATTGGTTTCGAGGTCAGGTCCTGTATTCGGACGGACATGGAGGCGTTTTCGTACAAACCCTTCAGCGCTTCAATGTGCCGATAGTCTACGTGGCGTCGCTAGAGAGACTGCAGTACAGCCCAGGTCTCGATCGAATCAAAGCCTTTTTAGTAGTCCACCAACGCCAAGCAGAGGGGTAGGTTAAAATCCTCGGTCTTCTGTATAGGTAACCAGCCGCAGCGTATGTATGCATAAATATTTCACGATTTTTAAATTTTCTTTCAATTATAGAGTAAACGGAATCCAACTCAACAATCTGGGTGTGGCCCTTTTCTAATTTTTTTTTTTGTGTAATTATAATGTTTTTTCAAAGTGTTTTTTGCATCTCCAGTAGCAGGAGAGCGGTAGAAGTCACAACATTTCCGTTTTGTGTTTGTCCATTTTATTTTGTCTATCATTATTAGTGCTCAGATTGTAAATTATGAACCATAAGCTTTGTTTTGCAATACAGTACACTAGCTTTAAATAATAAAAAATGGACACAATTTCACAGCTTGTAAGTCAACAGTGACACTGTTGACTTATAAGCTGTGAAATTGTTTCCACATGAAAAGACTTTAGACAAAGAAAGAGCGAAAAATAGAATACTACTTTGTTTTTTTTTTACTTCTTTTTTTTAAATATTTTCTTGTATAGCTAAATCTTTTTGTGACAAGTGTTGTTGATATATTTCTTCACTATATAATATTACATACTATATGCAAATAACATAGATTATATGCATCTTTTTTTTTGGTTGAACATCTTGAAATAGTTTTCTGGAAACTACCCTATGTGCCTTTTTTCGTTGTCATTTCAACATAGATACTGTATAGTTCACGTTTAGACTGTATTATTGGTTCTAAATAAAATTTCGTACTTTCTTTTCTGCAGTTAAAAAGCATTTTGGGCATATCCCTTAAAAAAATTGCGCAAATTCTTTTAACATAGGCAACGCATTAGGTATTTTCCATCTTGTTCATTGTTGTTTCGTTTCTCAGTGGCTCTCCTAACCAGTACCTCACTGTACACTTCTTAATGTCTAATGTCCTTAAGAATGTCTTTAAACATTCTTTATATTTTTGGTCATTTAATTTCAAATAATACACCTTTTTACTAATTTTCGTTCATTTACGCGGTGTTGACACTTGCTCGCTATAGATACGCAGTGTTGTTACTGGGCGATTTCTGGCTTCCGATTAGACGAAATGAACTCGTGTCAAGGCGGTGGCAGCCAATTAAGATTTTGCGAGATTTGGCCGCAAAAACTGTTTTTGGCTACCTTTGTCAGATACGCGGAATTATCCAATGCTAGTTACGCGGATTTGCACTATCCCCGACGATATCCTGCTTAACTTTTATACCCTGTATCTTACCTAGATAGCATTGTAGAAGTACGATCTAAAATTCATATTGTTTGGTTTGTGTGTTTGTTTCTTAGATACTGACTACGTAGGGTCGCCATCAAAATGACTAGAAAGTTCGTCTCCTGTAAAGTACCAGTAACTATCTGCTGGCTGTAAACAAGAATGTACTGGAAATTGAGCGTTATTATTAATACTTCTAAACCTACTATAATGATGAACTATTGATCTATATCTACTATAATGTTCGATTAGCTTGCATATATAAAGCGGCGTGACTATAGAAGCGAAACAAGTGATAATCGAGAACATATACAGCGACAACTGCAACGAGCACTTCAAGGACTACGTGAAGTAACATCTGTGGTGTTGTTGTTTGTGTACGACACGGACTTCGTGGACATAAGAGAACACTTCGGTGCCTGCTGTACCCTCGTTGTCAATAAACCTCGTAAACATTTACTTTAGTACCCATAGCCCAACAATATGCTTTAAAAAATAAAATTAAATAAAAAAAAAACTTTTTAAAAACAAGCTTTTATTATTTGTTTATAAAATGAACTAAACAGTTAAAAATAAAATGAACTAAAAAGTTAAAAATAAATTAACTCTAAAAAGAAATATAACACTTTGTAACTTGATTGTAACCTTTAACGACAAATAAGCGTCTTCGTCTAGGACAAAATAATTCCATATTGTACAAATTTATTTAATTTTAACACTAAAACTTTTCACCATACATAATTATTCAATCTCGTCCCCCCTCTTTATCATAGTCCCCGTTTATAAATAAAAGTTTTAGTGTTAAAATTAAATAAATTTGTACAATATGGAATTATTTTGTCCTAGACGAAGACGCTTATTTGTCGTTAAAGGTTACAATCAAGTTACAAAGTGTTATATTTCTTTTTAGAGTTAATTTATTTTTAACTTTTTAGTTCATTTTATTTTTAACTGTTTAGTTCATTTTATAAACAAATAATAAAAGCTTGTTTTTAAAAAGTTTTTTTTTATTTAATATTATTTTTAACTTTTTAGTACCTCTATTTTTAATTCGATAACGGTCCATCCCCCAGAGGTCCGTTGTAGAGGGATAAGGGCTACAATAAAACAGGGTTAGCCCTGGTACCCTGAGGCGCAACGTTAGCGGCATGACATATTTATACACCCTCATACCATTCAGCCCTCAGCACGTGCTCACCTTTACATTGGGTCATCCATCCAATCAATCATATATAATTAATATGGGACGAAAGCAAGAGACTCGTCAAGACGAATCAAACGAGACCAAACTCGATGGGGTTGCGTCGTTTAATTACGGAGTTCCTGTGGCCACCTTCCGGCCCCAACATCAGACCCTGGTTACCATATAGTATCAAAGTACTCGTCAAGACTAATCCAACGAGCCCAAACTCGATGGGATTGCGTCGTTTAATTACGGAGTTCTTATGGCCACCTTCCAACTCCAACATCAGACCCTGGTTACCATATAGTATCAAAGTACTCGTCAAGACTAATCCAATGAGCTCAAACTCGATAGGGTTGCATCGTTTAATTACGGAGTTCCTATGGCCACCTTCCGGCTCCATCATCAGACCCTGGTTACCATATAGTATCAAAGTACTCGTCAAGACTAATCCAATGAGCTCAAACTCGATAGGGTTGCATCGTTTAATTACGGAGTTCCTATGGCCACCTTCCAGCTCCATCATCAGACCCTGGTTATCATATAGTATCAAAGTACTTGTCAAGACGAATCTAATAAGCTCAAACTCGACAGGGTTGCATCATTTAATTACGGAATCGGAGTCTGAAATCTCCAACCCGCATTGAGCAAGCGTGGTGATTACGCTCAATCCTTCTCTGAGAGGAGACCTGTGCCCAGCAGTGGGACTATAAAAAGGTTGATGATGAAGGCCACATATGCTTGACCAGCGGCAAAGACGTCACATTATTTTTTTTTCGAGTTATTCTCAGCAAGCCCTTTCATTTGATACCCATATTGTAGGAACGAATAAAAGAAAATTATCCGCCATTTTTGGTGTTCCGCCGTATTGGATTAAGAGTGACGTAACATTATTTTTTTTAGTTATTCTTGGCAAGCCATATTTGATACCCATACTGTAGGAGTGCATTAAAAACAATTGGTCCGCCATATTGGATACGCCGCCTTGTTGTCTTTAGAATGACGTCACATTATTTTTTTCTAGTTATTCTTGGCAAGCCCTTTTATTTGATACCCATATTGTAGGAGTGCATTAAAAAGAATTGGTCCGCCATATTGGATACGCCGCCATGTTAGATTTAGAATGACGTCACATTATTTTTTTCTAGTTATTCTTGGCAAGCCCTTTTATTTGATACCCATATTGTAGGAGTGCATTAAAAATAATGGGTCCGCCATATTGGATACGCCGCCATGTTGGATTTAGAATGACGCCACATTATTTTTCTGGTTATTCTTGGCAAGCCCTTTTATTTGATACCCATATTGTAGGAGTGCATTAAAAATAATTGGTCCGCCATATTGGATACGCCGCCATGTTGGATTTAGAATGACGTCACACAGTTAGTCATGCATTGTCATCCGAACTAAACGTGTATACCAAATTTCAACTCAATCGGAAACCGGGAAGTGGATCAAATTTAAGTTGCAAGATTTGATTACAGAACGACAGACAACGGGACAGGTGAAAGTAAATAAAAGCTTGTAAAAAGAATAAAGTTTACTTTGTCTGAATATAATAAAAAGCCTACCGCCTCCTAACGAGACTAACTACGTTAGAACTGTGGTCATTTATAGCTTTTTACTGCCCATGGAAAGGTAATGACACGGCAACGAGAAACAATCTTCCAACAAGTATTACACATTATCACAGATTTGGAAATGTTACGCCGCATGCCGTCTATTGTATAGTTGCATGAGATTGTTCACATGTTGTTCAGTGATATGCGCACGTGGTCTAACACGTTCTGTGCATACTATTATGTGTATAACACGTTGGAGCAACCGAATTCGACTCGCGACATTATATTCGATCGAGCGGAACCAATATATTATGTGTAACACGTCAGCACTCCGAAGTTGAAACCACATGAATCTCGCTCCCGTGGTAATATCAGGATAAAAAGTATCCTATATTGTAATACAAGTCATTGTTTATCCATATACACAATTTCGTCATAATTCATTTACTGTTCTAGCGTGAAAGTGTAATAATCGTACAAAAATCAAACCTTTTCTCTTTAGCTATACAGGGCAAGCTTATATATGAAATGCATTTAGTAACAAAACTGTTATTTTGAGTAGATCCTTAACTTTCAGTCGCCATGACAATACTTGATTATAGACATAGTACTAAAAAGCATTTTCATTTGTTACAGCTTCTGGTCCAGAGATCACAAAAAGAAGATGGCGTCAACGGTGTCACAGAGAAATCATTTACAGTAAGTTCTGTTAACATTTAGCCGACGTTCAGATAACGTTACTACGGGAACTCGCTATCGGATCAGGCCCTTAAAGTTCTCGTTTGTCTCCAGAAATACCTGTTCCCCATGTACCCAGAACTGGCGCGTCAGTTCTTCAAGTACATCCACCGCATTGGCAAGTGTAAGAACAAGCACATCCCGCTGTCCACCTTTCGGCAACAATGCGAGAAGATCCTCGGCATGCTGGACGACGCCATGATCATCGAGACATATGTCAGGTGAGGAAAGGGAGACAATGAAGTTCATGACAATGATACAACATTTGCCTTCAGTTTAACCTGAACTAAATAGACTTATTCTAGTGAGTCTCTTGTCTCGCTCGAGTCAACACAATAAGATATAAATAACCGACTTTGTTTTACTGTTATTTATGTGCGGCTTTTCACACTACATAAATGTAATTGTACATATGTACAACGCAATTAATTGTATTATTACTGAAACTTGGATGACCAAGATGGCAAGACGCCAATGTTTGCCAATTTTGGACCGACATTTTAATTTTTTCTTAGTTTTATGTAATAAAATGCCTGACCTTCGTTACTAGTTCTCACGTCGCACTTCGTTGCACACTTAGTGTGCTACTAGTCGACCAATGAGAAAATCTATAAATCTTAATACCTCTCGTCTCCACCCAGGATGTTCGGTGCGGAGACGGATGAGAACATGGTAATGCCAGAGGGTCTGCGCAGCTTGCTGTATACCAGCTATAAACTGTCCATGGACCACTACCCCGAGGGTCCGCAGACCTGTCTCATGGTAAGTTTATATTATAGTTTATTTTGTTTGAAAAATACAGGATTCATATGCTTTTCTTACTTAAAGTGGAAGGTGTTGTGTACTGTTGAGTTCCACTTGACATCCTAGAGTTTCTTTTTAAAGATAAATCATAAGGGATCTGCTGAGAACGTTGTCTTGCTATATTATCGTCATTCTAACCAGCTAGCAGCGGAATCTTCTCATGTGGCGCATCGTAGTTTACTATACAATAGTAATGTTTACCAGAAAATACATATATTTCAATGTGTATTGAAGACATCATGTTTGTTTTCAGATTAACAAGACATTATCAGTGGTAGTGAACGGGTGTTTCAATAAGAAAGACATGCACAGCGTCGGCTTCGTGGTCCGCTGGTTAGAGGAACACTGTCACAGACTTATATTTCCTGTTCATAGGTAAGATGAGACACCTTTTTTTTTAACATACTATAAACTAATGCTTGATCGCAATCCCGCCTGATTGTAAGCAGTGATGCAATAAATGTAGGTAGTTTATTAAGAGCCTAGTTACTCTAGCGTGGTAGGATTCAAAGCGTTGACGTTAATGGAAAAAGATCTTCCGGATCTTTAGTAACAATGGGATTCCCACAGGGGTCAATTCTTGGTCCCTTTTTGTTTCTTATTTACATTAATGACCTGCCGTACCTCATAAAGGATAATCACGATATAGTGTTGTTTGCAGATGACACTTCACTTTTATTTAAACTTAAACGTCAGCAGCAGGTCACTGATGATGTAAATAGCGTGATCTCCAAAGTAGTCCATTGGTTTAATGTTAATAATTTACTCTTAAACGAGAAAAAAACCAAATGCATTAAGTTTACTCTACCTCACGTTAGGCAGGTGAAAACTAAAGTGTTGATAAAGGGCGAAGAATTGGAATCTGAAGACAGCACAGTGTTCTTGGGTATAACTCTGGATGCTAAGCTTCAATGGGGTCCCCATATAGAAAAATTGTCAAAAAAACTAAGTTCTGCTGCATACGCAGTTAGAACAATAGGGTTGTATCCAAGGTATGAAAATCAAAAAAATAATTAGTCCGTCTTACAGATAATAAAAAAAGTTAAGACCCGTATTTTTTATTTTGTCGTAATTACCAAAAATTATTGAGATATAGCGTATTAAAGTTACAGAGTGGGGGCTAATTACGTCACGCCGTTCTATATTTTGCACCATGGCGTGACGTCATGCGACATTTCAAATCAATATATCTTCCTAAGTATTTGAATAAAAGAAAAAATAAAAAATACGTGTTCAATATTTTTTATAAAGCTATCTGACGGACATTAAATTATTTTTTAGGATACAAGCCAATTCGTAATTTGGCTGATATTGAGACGGCCCGTTTAGTGTACTTTGGCTATTTCCATAGCGTAATGTCGTACGGCATTCTGTTGTGGGGAAATGCCACTGATATTCAGACAATATTTGTTTTGCAGAAACGAGCTGTTCGTGCAATTTATAAATTAAGTCCAAGACACTCTCTCAGAAAAAAATTTAAAGAAATTAATGTACTGACCGTGCCGTCTCAATATATTTATGAAAATCTTTTGTATGCTCATAAAAATATTTTTTTTTTTTTTAAATACAGTGATGTCCATAATATAAATACTAGGAACAAGCACAAATTTATTGTACCTACAACAAGGCTCAAGAAAATAGGTGGCTCTTTTAGATGCCAATGTATACATTTTTACAATAGACTTCCAGAGGTGGTTCAAGATCTGAGCCTGAATAAATTCAAATCTTTCATTAAACGTAAGTTGTGTCAGAAAGCATTTTATAGTATTAAAGATTATATTGACGACAAAAAGGCTTGGGCTTGAGCTGCGTCCGATTTCTATGCTTACACTGATTGTTCTTTGATTTTTCCTCTTGTAGTTAAATTTGCAATTGTTTGTTTTTTTTTTTTTTTTAACTTAAAGCCAGTACACACTATGTAGCCAGGCATGTTATACGTTACGGAATTGCATCGCTGACAGGGGTATTCGGCACTGGTGCAGCTACACAGGAGCTAAACTTAGCATTCGGGAACACCGTTGGAGCTGCTGAACCTTGGACAAAACTGTCTTTGCATTGTGTAGATTCAATTTCTTAGTATTGTATAATTGCATGGAACACGTGTGAGCACGATCTACTTGCTGTAAAGCATCTATTTGTTGGGTTAGTCTTTTATTGACTTGATAGTGCTATGGCTGTTGAGAGTATGTCATGCTCACTGAAATGTCTCGCTGGTGGTGGCGTGTGTGTTGGGTCATTAGGTTCCCTTCAATATGGTTGAGCTGAATGATGCTGATCCATACGTCAAGTTCGTGAACGGACGCCGTCAGAGGGGACTGGTCATCTCTTAGCTGCTACGGCGTATTTTAATTTCTGAATTGTTGTTTTTTTTTCATAATGGACGCTCTCAGCGTACAATATATTTCTGCATCGTTCTCACACGATTGATTTCAAAATGAATGACGTAATCAAATATTTGTATCAATAGCTTGATAATTTAAAAGAGTGTCCATGGAGTTTCTTGCCCGTTCTTCTCCATAGGTACCTACTCTTTGGAATGGGCGACTAGCTTCACCTTACTGACTGACCGACCTTCTGACAATTCACAAGTGCCTGTAACTGGTTTATTTGAAATAAATGCTTTGATTTTGATTTTGATTTTTAGCCTTGAAGACACCTTAATTGTAGCCAGACGGAAAATCCGCCGCTGGGAAATTGTTCTAGTCCCTCGATGTACGCGGCAGGTATAAAGTCCGGGTCGTGGTGGTGTCAACAACGTAATATTTATATTTATTTTAGTATTACAGAAAGCTTACAGCAATATTAACTTTAATATTGACTAATAAACTTCATTATTTTTGAAATAATGAAGTTGTATTTAGCAAATTGTGTTTTACACAATTTGCTAATTACAAGCTTCCACTTATATACACGCTGGAATTTAATGGTTGTTTTTCCGCGGCAGAACGATTTGCTTAAAGGAGTACTTTCGATGAATAGAGTAAAAGACAAAAATAAAAATATTTGTGTTATAAAATAATTAAAAAAAAAAATCATCAACTCGAAAAAGTGAGAAAAGTTAGTTACGCTACCTACATGTTGTAGGTAGCGGTTTCATGCCCATTCCGAGTAGTAACTCGGAATGGGCATGAAACCGCCTCAATGGAAAGCAATGCATTTAATATTCAAACCACAATAAGCTCCCGCGCGCAGTGATAGGGCATAAAACAGCTTGTAGGCTACAATCCGAAAATTCAACGCCATTCCGACAAAAGAAAAAAATGTTCAAACCAAAAAAAATCTGTCATGTGCGTTAATAAGGTATAAAATAACTTAAATGTACCAATACAAAAATTACCGCTCAAACTAGCATTCAAAAAAACTACCGTTCAAAGGCGTTACCGCTTTATAAATGTTCAAAGTAAAATAAGCTCTCGACTCTAGTGATACCACATAAAGTAGTCTGCGCGCAAAAATTACAAACAATTATCTTAGATAATAATTTTATTTTCGTGTTCAGTAAATTGCAGCTAAAAGTTTATGAAAATCGTAAGCCCGTAAAAGTATTGTTACGAATGCACCTTATGTCGAGGGCATAAGGTTCAATATCGCGTGACATGCAGTGCGTAACTTTTAAGCCCTATAACTCGAGACCTAGACATCGTATAATTAGACAATACGATCATGGAGTTTGGGAACGAAATAGAAAGAGTACAAAAAGGAGGTATTAAAGGTGTGATACCTGTACCTAGTGCTTTGCCGACATTCCAAGTACCTCACTTTGACGGAACAACGTCATGGGTGGCCTTCCGTCTACAGTTTGAAAAGGTCGCAAAAGGCAATAATTGGGACGATGATCAAGCTGTAACCGCCCTTACGCTTGCTCTGCGTGGTGATGCGGTACAAATCCTCGAGAACATTTCCGGTGATTGTAATACCCTAGCCTGTCTGTTGGAAGCGTTAGAGTCTAGATACGGGGAGAAACACCTGGAACATGTCTTCAGAGCTCAACTCCGCGACCGGACACAGAAGAGCAGTGAAGGTTTGCAACAATGGGCAACGGAAATAGAACGTATGGTTCGGAAGGCGTATGCATCAACACCGGGACTGATTGACGCTACTACTCTGCGATTCTTTACTGATGGGATTCGAGATGCCGAAGTCAGAGCTGCAGTACGCCTGGGTCACCATCAAACCCTGAAGGCAGCCTTGACGCACGCTCTGGAGGTGGAAGCAGTATGCCAAGATGGTCAACAACACCACCGTACTCGTGAAGTAACCGCACAAATAAAAGCCCGCCGAGGACCAACTTGTTATGAGTGCGGCGAAAAGGGGCACATTCGAATTGATTGTCCCAGGAAGACTAAGGGAAGAAGTACTTCTTGGGCACGTAAAGACGCAGAGGTGTTGCTGTGGCGCAAGCGCGACGCCAAGGTCGAGCCCGAGCGCCCGAGCGAGCGCGTCGAGTGGCGTGAGCAGAGCGATCGGAGTGGGCGCCGCGAGCGACCCGCTGAACGAGAGCGGGAACGCGTCAAGGACCGGGAACGCGAACGTTCTGGCAAGCGAGAACAAGAGCGAGAGCGGTCGTGCGGAAGGTCGTGGACTGCGGTGGAAGCAAGGCGAGACAAGGAAGTCGAGGACGAGGCGCGTAAGAAGAAGCGCCTCGAGAAAAAGGCAAAACAAAAGGACCGCCGCCGCCAGATTACTTCAGGGAGTAAGGACCGAGGTGAAGAACGCAAACAGGTAAAGACAGAGAACGTAAGGATTATCCAGGTGAACGCTTTGGATGAAGACTGGGATAATCGATCATTGGAAGAGGCACAAAAGGAAGATAGTGACTTGAAGTCAGTAATCGAATGGAAGAAACGTGGCCAGAGGCCCGCTTGGAGTGAAATATCAGCGCTTAGCCCAACAGCAAAAAGTTACTGGGCTCAATGGGACAGCCTGATAATTGATAATGGAGTTCTGAAGAGGAAATGGGAATCACCTAGTGGACAGGAGGTCACCTTACAGATAGGTGTCCCCTGCGATAAAGTCGCATCAGTGCTAAAGCAGGTGCACGACGGAGTATCCGGAGGACATCTAGGGGTGAAGAAAACCTTGGAGAAGGTGAGAAAAAGATTTTATTGGGTGCATTGTCGCGAAGACGTAGAGGTGTAGGAAATGTGTAGCCTGCTCCTCAGTAAAGGGACCGCAAACGAGAGCCAGAGGTCGGCTGAGAGTGTACAATCTGGCCTATATATAGCGCCGTGGCGCCGGCGCCGAGTCAAAGCCCGGGTAGGTCGCTTACACTTTCACACGCGACCTACTCAGACAAAATATTGACTGCACATTCGCAACACGACACCGTCGTGCGCATTGCGGACTAAGTTAATATAGGCGCTTTGCGTTCGACATACAGACATGCATCACTCAACATGCAGGCACACACACAGAATTCCACGCGAGCGGAGAACACGCACACACATACCGCTCGCTACTCATCACCACCCCCCGCACCCCGCAGCCAACCGTACACAGCTGGCTGAGCTGTTAGGGGCCGGGGTAAGCACCCACTGTAGCGGAGCGCCAAACAAAACCGACGCCCGGTCGCTGACCGACCCTTGCTGGGCCTTCTCTGGGCCACTAGAGATCCCACTCGGCAGGGGCCTGATCGCCCGGGCGTCGAGAAGCACTTCGGGCGCTCCTACAGTCACACACCACAAAGCACACCGACGACCGCCGGAGGGAAGGCACACCCCTGCGGCGGACAACTAGGTGTGCGAAGATTGCACCCTATGGGTGCACTCCAACGACGGGTCTCCATTTTTGGAGACCAAGAGACCGACGCCACGGGCATGGGGCCAAAAAGGAGCCCCAAACCCGTCTCCTCGCGCCCCCATCTCGGGGACGCAGAGATGTTCTCGAAGCGCCGAGTCAGTCTGCATTTGACTACCGAGACGAAAACAAACGATCTTTGAGAATACCTACTGCGACAACCGTAACGAAAACATTGAGTACTACGTGAAGTAACATCTGTAGTGTTATTGTGTGTTTATAATACGGACTTCGTGGACGTAAGTGAAGACTTCGGTGCAACGTCAGCAACATTCTACTTGTCATTGCCTACAATCGACTGTACCTTCGTTGCCAATAAACTTCGAAACCCTTAACCGGTATTTTAGTACCCCTAGCCCGTAACAGTATACATGGATAATAGTTGAAGCACGCAGGTCAATGGCCCCGCGTCATTCAGCTGTAGATTATCAGAAGTTTACTATTGGTTCGAGCTCACTTTCGAGTTTTTTTTTTTATCACTATGTTAAATCTGCCATTTTATATTTCTAATATTTTATTTATTGATGAAACGATTGTATTACTAAGACAAAACCGTTTCGCTGCGGGAAAACAACCATTAAAATTCCACGCTGTATATACATCATTCCGTTTCGTACCTACGTACGCTAACAGCGACCAAGGGAAAACTTTAAAAAACAAAAAACTGATTAAAAAGGAGTAAAAAACGGATTAAATTATTAGAGCATTATAAAAGATCGTGCAATATCAAAACAGTTAAACTATTTAGTAGGTTAATTAGTATACTGAGCCACTAAACAGCTCAACCTATTCAAGACTATCCCCAAAATATTCTTTGTTTAGAACCTTTCTAATATTATGTGCGTTGGTACACAATAGGTTGTTATCCAGGTGCGATGGTAAACAATTGAAGTCTTTTACACTGCGAATCAAAAAGGCGTTGCGTCTGTAATTAGTTGATGCGCGTGGTGCCTGCAACAGAGGTCGCTTGCGTAGGTTGTTTTGATTGGTATGAAGAAGTATTTTACTGAGCAGTTCCGGACAATCAATTGAGCCATTTGCTATGCTTGTCAAAAAACATATGACAGCAATATTACGTCGTATGTTCAATGGCAAGAAATGATATCGCTTGCAACAGTGTTCATAGTCTAATGAATAATGCCCCGCCTTAAAATCCAAGTAGTCGTCGGTTAAAAATGATTGGAATCCATTCAATTGCCTATTCTGGACAAACTATATTCCGGTTTCGTATAAACAAAAAAATATGTTGTTAGCGAGTCCTAAGACATGTATTGAGGAGTGTTCGTTGAGTACCGCTGCGCTGCCGGCAGGTACTGTGTCCACATGCTGGCCACGCGACACCGCGACATGGCGGCGTCGCTGGAGTCGAGCGGGTCGGGCGCGGGGCTGGAGCTAGCCACGCCGGTGCTGGAGCGCAGTCCGTGGCAGGCCGCGTCCCAGCTGCTGCCGGTGTCGCTGGCGTGGCTGCTGGCCGGCACCGCGCCGCCGCTCTACTCGCGCCCCGTACAGCCGCCGCCGCAGCCGCAAGGTACGTCGCGCCATCCACTATCCTCACACAACACTTTCTTATGAGGGTTTGACTGATTTAGTTTGTGGTAGACTCCATCAAAACCTTATATCTATGAATAACACAAAGACATTAAAATTATGTTTACAATAGACAGAACATCACGAACAAAATCGTAATCCAATACTTCTGACAAATTGGTTAAATGTCGTTCAGTCTAGTGTGGTACCCCTGAGCGTCAAGACGTAATTTGTATCCACCAAGAATAAACATTTTCTTAGGAAATATGCCATGTTGCGCTTTGCGTTACTGTACATCTCGTTATGGTAAAACGACTGGACCTAACTTCGAATTATTTTAGTATGAATTATTTGTATTTTCTCTGTAATTAAAATTTTAAAAAAATCTTAAATATATCTAGAAACTTTTCTATTATTGTAATAAGCGCCCTCTATTATTGAATAGTTTTACCATTTTCTTGTAGAGATGTAGTAATGTTGTTTATCGATGTAGTTATCGATAATATTTATTAAGTTGAAAACATATTGCTATATTTTATTGACAATTCCGCTTAAAACAATCAATACATATTTAACCCAAATACACCAATAATGAAACAACATAAGCTGCTAAAATAAAAAGGTATTTGAACGAACAACAATCATGCTATATTTCTGAACTTCTTAAATTCGTCGCATTATTAGAAGCTGTGCTTATCATGGGCTTTAAACCCAAAGAAATTTCACGCACACGTACACAACAGTTTAGGCACACAAGCAAATAATTTTATACACAGACAGATACGGAAGAGGCACATTTTGTTTATGCTTACGCCGTAAGAGGCGCGGGTGTCGCGCCTAAGGCAACTAATGTGTCTCGTTAGCACTAGGCCCAATAGATGGCAGTGTTATCAATAACTGATTAACAAAGTCTTTTAGTTTTAACTTTGTAGTATATAAATTATTTTACAGTATATTATAAATTATTATATATTTTTTTAGAAGACTATTAGGGTATGCAGAGCTTTTCTGCTTGTATGGAGCGCACGCGCCTGGTAATAGGGATGTTTCCTGGGTTAAAAAAATGATTCTATTTAGTCCGTCATTCAGATTATAGAAAAATATTGGATATGTATATTTTGTTTTATCAAATCAATAAAAATTGACAAATATAAAAAGCATCAAAGATCAGGAGTTGTGGTTGGTGACGTCACTGGTCGCTAAAAAGTGTAACGTGCAGTGACGTCACACGAGTTTTCAACGCGCTGTGTCGTTTTCATTTTGTGTTTATATGAAAAAAGAAAAAATACGTTTCTAGTATTTTTTGGAAATCTGACTGACGGACTAATTAGTTTTTTTTAGTCAAATTTTGCAATTTATATTTAAATTAAAAAACTTTCTTATAACATAACCAGTTGCTGAACAAGATGCGAACAAAAATATTTTTTTAGTTTTATGTTAATAAGAAAAATATATTTTTGTTATCACTAAAATTATTGCTGATCGAACACAAGTTTTCAAGTTAAGTATAGATTAATGCGAGCACGACTTACTTTTTTATAATTTCAGGATAATTACAGAAATCCAGAAGTTACTCGAATTGCTACACCAGTCAATGTTGAAATTTCAGACTCTGAGTCTATCTTCGACACTCCAAGAAAAATTGCACTGAAGGCACATGTTGAAAAGTTACAAAAACAAAAAGTGCATCATCAGGCTAAAATTAAGAAACTACATCATCAAAAAAGATGTTTAAAGCGTAAAATATTGAACTTAAAGGATTTCATTGACCACATAGGAAAAAGTTTAACATCCAAAAAATATGGCAAACACTCTTAAAGCTACAGCAAAAATGCAAGCCATATTTGATAGACTCAATAGAAATGCCACTAAGACAAAATTATCCCGTCGTAAATTTTGTCTGTCTCCTCGTAAATTTGCTCTGACCCTTCATTATTACTCTCCTGCCGCTTAAAATTATGCCAGAAAATGTTACAATAAGGTTTTTCCACACGTTAGAACATTACGCAGATAACAGTAAATCAGCCCCGACTCATGAATCTATCTTCACCGTTATTGATCCATGGCAAAGCGAGACCTCAAACAACACGAGAAAACATTTTGACCCTTTAGGAACTGCAATTGGAAACCATTCGTCATCCTCCTTATTCGCCAGACCTTGCTCCGGTGCACTACCATTTTTGTCGTGATTTTGACAATTATTTGCGTGACAAGAAGTTTTCTTCCCAGGAGGCAGTTCTGTTTTCACACAGTTTGTGCAGTCTGGATCCTCATAGTTCTATCGCAAAGGCATAAATGACCTTCCTATTAGAAGGCAGCAATGTATAAATAATAATGGTAACTATTTTGCTTAAATGAATTAGTTAAAAATTAAAAAAATAAACAATTCAGATTTTCAGTACAAATCAGCAATTTTAAACTTTAGCGCCTATTATATTAAACGAATTATATAAATAAAAAACTGTAAACATTGAAATTGCCTATAAATTTTCTGCTTCCTAATTTATTTGTTTCAAACTATCAAAATGCGAAAACTTCTTTAAATATTATCGATAAGTTCATAACGAAATGATACAAACCCTACTACAATTTTTAGTATTGCCATTTAAAAATATTTGCAAACAAACGTGTAAAAAGAATAATTTTGCTAAAAACAAAATGCAAACAAAAATTGCAAAACAAAATGCGCTTTATGGCCTAAAACGTTTATTATACTCAAAAATCGCAATAAACTGAGTAGTTAATATATATCAGCATTTTGTTGGAATATTTTCTTCTTTGAATTTGTTACGTAAATTTCCACTCAAGCCGGCCAATAAAGACAAGAAATTGGTGGAAGCTCTGTTCTTCATCATTATTCTCCTCAGTCGGCCAATAATATCATGGCAAGCCTAAGTGGGACGGTAAACAAGAGTATTGATGATGAAAGTAACGAACAAGACTTTTCTCGGGAGATAAGGTAGCTCTGATAAAACACGTATTTTATGAATTAGAGGACTCGCAGAATGCTTACGAAGTTTTTTGTAATCTATTTAAAACCTTTGGCTGCGTGCACCATAACACGTTTTTGCACAGACAAATTCATTGCGGTATTCAAAAAGAAGCTCTTAAGATATATTTTTATTTGCATAAAAGGTACCAATGCGTTTATGTTAACACAGTGAAATCTTCCGGGCTACAAGTTCAACTAGGTGTACCTCAAGGCTTTATACTTGGTCCATTCTTCATATGACCTCACTTATTTTTAAGCATTCAGGAATAGTGAGGATTTTAATAAGTCAAAATAATCCTCCCCCTCAGGCGGCGGCGGGCTGGCGTCGGCGGCGTGGCTGGCTCGCCTGCTGTGTGCTCTGCCGTCTCACTGGGTGCCGCTGTATGCATCGCGTGACCACGGTATCGGCGCCAACCGCTTCCTGCACCACACGCTCAACTACAAGTACGTTATAACTTGTTATGCGACCTGAATGTCATTGCTACTTTTGAGATGTTTTTGAGATTAAATAAAAAGAAAAAAATAAATTAAAAAAAGGGACATGAACTTTATCATAGCACCACTTACAAAATATACAGCTTTCTTATCATAAAAAGTTACTGAAATTATTAAAAAACGAGTACAAAGACCCCTTTCAGATTTTCAGCTATTTAAATGACACGTTCTGTATGGTGTTGGTTCCGTGCAGGGGTCCGTCGCTGGTGCTGCTGCAGGCCGAGGAGCTGCTGGTGGTGGTGTGCTCGCCGCAGGAATGGCGCGAGTCGCACCAGTACTGGGGCGGACCTGACGCCGCACTGCTGCAAATACGGCCCACGTGAGTCGCGCTACACACCTACCACACACGTGTCACCATCGTTCTGATGCCCTTATCTGTGTTCTTCCTCTCGTTTTTACTGCTCTACCTTTCCCACCTTTCTAATCACATCATCGTTCAAACATTCCCCCCACCGTTTATTTTGTTTCTTACTACCTATGCATCTGGATACGAAACATTGAATACTGCAGATTTAATGTATGAATTAAAAAGAGTGAGATCAAGTAATATGTAGCTCAAAAACGACGACTGTTCCAGGTTCTTAATCATAGAAAAGGGGCCCAAGATGTTGTACCTGAACACGTCGATCCGAGGCTACCCTAAGGGCCTGCGAGCCGGCGCGGACCCCCGCAAGCCGCTGCTCATCATCCCGGAGGACTTCGACTCGCTGCAGTTCCAGGGCGTGCCATACCCACTGGAGTCTATCGAGGTACATCGCTCCGAAAATCCTCGTGTATCTTTGGAATACGAATGCGCCTTAATGAGTTCTAACATATAGCTGTTACAACCATAGAGTACTTTCCTGTTGTATTACAATTATTATAGATTAACTCTATGCAATTCCCAAAAACTTTTTATGCGTACTGCGACCAGAGTGGGTAGTCGACAGAAAGAAGAAAGCTCGATTTGAGTGCAGCACTGAAATCGGATGTGGCAACACACGGTGCACAATAGTGGAGCCGCGCTAGTATATAGTAACTTGACTCTAGGAGACTGCCAAAGCAATTTTTGGTTAGTCTCGTACTTAGTATTTGCTGATACTTGTGTCTGTTCGTAGAAATCTGAACACGGCTACGTATTACAGTCATAGTGGTTTCTTATTATGTAGTTCCTGATATGTGTAAAGGGAACACACTATTCTGTCACTGCGTTAAGTAATGCAGGGTCAGGTATTTTAAAAAAGTGTGTTACATTGCCACTCTTCTGCAAATGTTTCATCAATCCGTGTGCTTAATTTGTGACGTTACAAAAGTCCGCGTAGTATGTGAAACAACTTTTTTTTTTTTGCTTTCTTCTTTTGAAGAAAAAAACATAGATACAATAACGTTGTGGTGTTTCATCGGGTTCATCTTTTCTTTATCAAACAAAAATCTTTTTAAACCAAGACATCAACACCCAAAACCAATATTAATCTACGTTTTGTAAATCGCATTTCTTACAATATGTATAGAAACTTCTTTTTACATAAGTTTCAAATGTTATTTTTGTTGCTGTGTTTAAAAGAAGATGAAATAACATGCGAGTTGTGTGTCAGGTGTGGGGCTGTGGAGACCAGGCGTCGCGCGAGGTCCAGCTCGAGGTCAAGAAGTGGCAAGCCAAGGAGGCGGAGAGGCAACGACAAGTTAGTGCCATTACTTGGTTTAGCTTTACTTTGACATCTTTTCACCATTCAAATCTAAAAACGTGTTTAAAAAAAATGCTCAGAGAAGAGCAACGATTTAGAAGGAAAAGTAAAAATAACAAAATAGAAATAAATCCTACAAAGTGCAGTCTCAAACTAACTCTTGTCTTAGTTTAGCGCTGGAAATGTTACTGTAACAATTACTGTTGAATGGTTCAGACCATTTACAGCTTCCCAGGATCAATACGGCAACGCTATATAATGGTAACCTTAATAGTAAAAATGTTGAAGTGGTTAGTTAATACATTATTATTATCTGTTAATAGTAACTGACGGGCTACTTCAAATAATACATTGAGTGAGTAAACTTGTAGAATAGCTTTATCGTCCAATATTTGTACGGAACACTTTCGTTTCCCAGGTAAAACTGTCTGCAGCAGACTGGATCGAGCACCCAGACAGATACCTGCTGGAGCTGGCCGGACGGCCGCAGTACAACGACAAGGCCAGCTAGTGAACACCGCGCCCGGGACCGGCGGTTGGCGAGTGTCCAGTGTCCAGTGCCGAGTGTCCAGTGTCCAGTGTCGAGTACTAGACACGCGTACTTGTTGTGTGCTACTCTAGTTGAACATTTCGTTGTGTTGAGTGTCGGTTTGCCAAATATTATTGTTACTGACACCTGACAGTTGGACCCGATTAGAAAGTAATCAAGTTGAAATTATTAAAATACACATTATTTTACACACAATGTTTGTTTGTTCATCATATCAGAATGGTTATTATTGTTGCTTTAAGGATACTCTCAAACTGCGAACCGGTCTTGTGGTCGTGTAACGACAGGTGTGGGGAACACTTGCTCATCGGATGGAGAGTAAGATCGCTCTCCTACGTTTTATTGTTATGATCTGTAGCGAGCGCCATCATCCACTCTTATAAACATTTCTAACGCTCATGAACCTTTATCTTACATGTTATCACATGCCTTGCAGCGAGTTTTTGATTCGAGTTTGTATAGTATTTTCATAACACAAAGCGGCGCCCGCATTACGTGTAGTGACCACAGAACGTTCACGGTGTGATCTCAGTCTCAATCTGTCTACAGATACTTCTAATTTCCCAACACGTTGACAAGTTGTTGATATTAGTTTGTCGCCGAGATGATACTGAGACTAGATTTTGAACGATTTAAATGAAGAGAACATCTCGGTAATTGCGTAACTCATTATTAGTAGCTTTGGGATTCATTTTGATAGTTCAACAACATTCATTGCATTATTTACGTTGTTGAGCAGACATACATTAGCAATATGCTTCAAAATGATTCCAACTGTTAGTAAAAGTGTGTTCCGCAATTTGGGTGCTGGTGTTTAGTGAGTTTATGAGTGGTCGCGAGTTATGTTATCTCAGAACGTTACGCACTTTGTGTTATCGTATTATGATGTTTTGTTTGTGGAGTATACACAAAAGAAAAATAATGTGTCTCCGATCATGTTTAGTCGGTTGATGACCACACAAAAAGAAACACTTCATTTGCAAAGCTTCACTAGATAACTTATTTTGACCGTGAATATTGATGTGGTGGAAAGCAAACACGGTTTTAGTCACTACGTAATGTAATGTATTGCTGAAAAAACACTTTATCTTTCAGTATGGTGGATAACTTCAAAGATGTATATGAATGCTTTTCAGAACATGTATGTAATTGTTACAATAACTCCACCGTGTTGTACATTTAACTATAGGAAACACTACGTTCAAGAAATAAACATTGTTTTGTTGAAGCGTACTAATCAACTATTTTTTAGTCCATAGTGTATGATAAGAAATAATAGTATTTTAAACAAAACTAAAGTCATCCATTAGTATTAACATTGGAAAATCAAAATTTTATTTAATTATTTTAAAGTTGTGACTGTAATATTATTTAATTTACATTTGAATAAAATTATTGAGTGATATTATCAGGTCTGAAATTTAAATAAGAATTTGCTGAAAATTAACTTACAAGTCAAAAGTTAGCTATCAACGTCGTCAAACAAGCTGGTGGTGGCCCATATGTTTTTATAAACGTATGTGTACCCACGTATGTAGCACGCTGGAGGGACCTTCCCCACCATGACCCATCGTACAACAATTAGCAATTGTAGAAAGACACAGAGAGATTTACTCTTTTTATCTTTTTATCTATTGGCCAGATACAGACATAGTGCGAAACATGATGTGAAACACACGACAAAGCAAAATTTTGACATTTATAAAAGTTACAAATAGTGGAGAAATAACTTTACAAAAAAGTATTAAGTCAGCTATGTTGTTATTTGTTTTTGGAACTTGGCGTTCGAAATTTTTCAAGTGTTGTTTTAATAATAAATATAGAAAAACATAATAAAAAAAAAGTAGAGAGATTGAACACTGCCCAGCTTTATATTTGTTACTACAACTTGTTGCTTTGTAATGTTTCAAGTTGTAAGTAAAACTCTCAATTCATTACGAGCCAGTGATAAATATTAATTGACTTACTGGAGGATTGTTCCACCATTCACGAAGGGTAGAAGAAGGGTTCTTTTCAAGGTGCATGTTGTAATAAAAGTACAATATATTGTACTTTTTTACAATTAATGCTGAATTTATTATTTATTAATCCAATTTGTTTCAACTGTCTATCTTCTGAATTATTAAGTTTTTACGTAAACTACTAGTGTCAATATTTAAAACCTAATAGAATTAGAGAGGGGCAGTACCTGAAACACTTTACATTTTACTATAAGTCTACCACGTCTGAAATATTTCCTGATGAGGAAGATGTTCCGTTATAATGGCTTCCGCCAAAATTGTGTCATTTACTTATTGTTACTTGCGAATGCTATCTTACTTGTTAGTTGCCGATTTTCAATTTCACTCAGTTGTTACTGTTTGTTTATACTTTGATATTAATTAAAATTGTTTGAATTCATCTCGAAAATGTAGTACATCACTACTTCTACGAACCCCTTTTGCTTAAAAGTCGGTGAATAAGCTCCAACACTATTTAACACTGCCCTTAACAATGGTCTAAGGAAAAGCTAAAGATGTGGCGAAATAATGCTTCCCTAACCACCCTCGCGCTCCATTTGCTGGGAACTCAACTGCACACGAGTGGCCTCAGCTTGCTTGGAAGTCTTAAAATACACTCCGGATTCAGGTAGGCCGAAGCATAAAATACACTCCGGAGTCAGGTAGGCCGAAGCATAAAATACACTCCGGAGTCAGGTAGGCCGAAGCATAAAATACACTCCGGAGTCAGGTAGGCCGAAGCATAAAATACACTCCGGAGTCAGGTAGGCCGAAGCATAAAATACACTCCGGATTCAGGTAGGCCGAAGCATAAAATACACTCCGGACTAAGGTAGGCCGAAGCATAAAATACTCTCCGGACTCAGGTAGGCCGAAGCATAAAATACACTCCGGGCTAAGGTAGGCCGAAGCATAAAATGCACTCCGGACTAAGGTAGGCCGAAGCATAAAATACACTCCGGGCTAAGGTAGGCCAAAGCATAAAATACACACCGGAGTCAGGTAGGCCGAAGCATAAAATACACTCCGGAGTCAGGTAGGCCGAAGCATAAAATACACTCCGGGCTAAGGTAGGCCGAAGCATAAAATACACTCCGGAGTCAGGTAGGCCGAAGCATAAAATACACTCCGGACTAAGGTAGGCCGAAGCATAAAATACACTCCGGGCTAAGGTAGGCCGAAGCATAAAATACACTCCGGAGTCAGGTAGGCCGAAGCATAAAATACACTCCGGATTCACGTAGGCCGAAGCATAAAATACACTCCGGACTCAGGTAGAAGCATAAAAGCCTACTCAGAACATAACACAGATGGTCATTGACACGCTAAAAAGATAAACATTAATTTATACTATGCTTTTGTACTTAATATTAATTTTGTCTACTTCAGGTTAATTTAATTTGAATTTGTTTATGTATGTTGCTTTCAAATTAATTTAATTCTGCTCAAAATTCCGCATGAGCACACGAATACTATTTGTTGTATAATTATTTTGAAAATTACCAAAAGAGAAGAAATTGTATTGTTGAATGTGATTTTTTATGTAGGTACAGACGACAGCAAGCCAAGCTACTCGAAATAGTCAATCTTTCTCAATCAACCTTGAGGTTTAATGCTTTAGCGATAAGTTTGAAAATCTTATAAACTAATTTGACAGATTGTAGTAGGTTGATGTGATGTCGTCTTAGATACAGACCATACAGAGAGTATTTTGATTTTTTGACTAGCCTGACACTGACAGGGAGTTATCGATAAGGCTGTATTTATAAGTATACTGAAGCCTAATAAGGTAGCAATCCAAATATCTTATAATAAGCCTTAAAATTGTAAGCCTGTGCCTGTACGTTAGAAAAATGTATGTGGTAACACACCATGCACATCATGGAATGATAGTTTAGTATAAATATTCATATTAATTATAATAATAAGTATGTGTGGCCTGATAATATTGTCGTCTTGAAGCTCTTAGCTCACTAAACAAGCAAATGATAGTCGTACAGTATGTATGATCAACCGCACGACACCAATAACGCAAACTACGAAATATCGTAACGTAAAACTAATTGTACCCACGAGCGGACGAGCACTTGACTGTAGTAAGTTAATTGTCTTGAAGTGAGCGTTGGACTGAAGTGTCGCCAAAGTAGATAACTGCGTGACGAGTAGTTGAGAAGAGCTTCGTATTTATATAACGTTCCTATTGTACAAGCATTAATCGCGAGTCATCTAGGAAAATATGAAACGCTCAAAAATGGTGTTTTGTTATTTTATAAAAGGACCAAAATGATTAAATATTACTGTACTAGAATAACAGGAGTTTACGTTTAAGTTTTAATGTAGAATTAATATGGTTGCGATCTCAAGCGCTGGGAAATTAATTCAAGATGGCTGCGAGCTAATGTGCCTGTCGCCAAAAATAATAGCCGAGTCTAGAAAATAAGCCAAGACTCTTATTTGAACCCTATAGAATGCCTGAAAATCATTTTATAATAGCCTCAAATGGATTTTCCGAACCAGACTTACACAGTTTATTTTTAAAGATTTCGGATCATTAATTCGTTTGCTCTGTAATTAATGATGATATTTGAGATCGTGATCAACATTTTTCGTGTTAAATCAAAGAGATAGATAGAAGTAATGCAATGAATAAGTTAATTATGTCCTGTAAGACATAGCCATCAGCTGGACGTATCACACGCAGTCACTAGTATGTGCTTCTTAATTGTAATAGAGGTGCTATATTAATGCTTTTGTAGATAAATATTTTGTGTAATGTAAATGTAAATTTTAGTAATAAAAAATATTTTATTAATATTTGTTTTTAATTCCCTGTGCAGTTCTTTGTAAACCTTTACTATAGACCGTTAAACAATGACGTCTTGGTGATTCTTATCACAATACAGCAGACTCCGAGTCGGCACACGCCCCACATAGCACTCATTCCAGTAAAGCTAATGATGTCCCAAGTATTGACCTCTTTATTGATAATTGTATGTAATTTCGCTTCTTAGTTGTACCTAATAATACTGAAGGATCGAAAGACCAGAGTTGGCGCTTTTGACGGAACGTCTATGGTAGTTTCTTTTTAGTTACTGTATGGAGTGAATCAGAAACAGATATGAATGACATTGCTGATTGCATTGACAATTACAAAAACAATGACGGTCGGTCTCCGTGGCGCAGCGGTCAACACGTCTGCCTGCGACGTGAAGGCCCCGGGTTCGATCCCCGGCCAGGTCATGATGGAAAACGGTCTTTTCCTGATTGGCCTGGGTCTTGGATGTTTATCTATATATGTATCTATTATAAAATATAGTATCGTTGAGTTAGTATCCCATAACACAAGTCTCGAACCTACTTTGGGGCTAGCTCAATCTGTGTGATTTGTCCATATAATATATTTATTTATTTATTATTTATTTAATGACATACAATAAGTCGCTGTCAGAAAGTATAGATAACAGTATGCCTAGTATGAGTTTTCATTACCTGACTCGATCGTCGATATCGAGCGCGTTTGACTCATCGATTGTCCCGCTTCAAGGTTGTAAGAACTCTCAACCAACGAGAGCGAAACACGCTCGATGCGTGTGATCTAGTCTCGTATTGAAAACGCATACTAGTATACAGGACACTGACGAAACAGAAAACTGAAGTATTGCCAGAACAAAAACATTACGGCTGTTGCCTTGCATAAAATTGCGGTGCGATAATAATTGTATTGTGTATTTTTGACAAAAAAAAATTGTAAGATACTGATTCTACAGTTCCATAAGGGATCAAACATTGTTAAACCTTAAAGGATCAATATTTATGTCTCAGTTCTTTAGTGAACTGGTCCAATGCTTTTAGGTTTTATTTTTCTGGTAACTTTGGAAGGATTATTTTCTATTTATTGACTGATTTAAATGTACACATCTATCCAATCAGGGTTTCTCTTTGTTTCGGGATCGTGGAGACGTTGTGATTACCTATTTGGTGTCGACGAGGCCGCCCCCGCCAAAATACTGCAATCATTAAAAGAACTTTTTCTAACTTCTCAGGGAATAAAGGTCAGTATTATCTTTGTGTAAATTTCACATTAATCATTTATTTCTATGAGATATAATATAGAAAAATAATCACCCAGATGTTCCTAGTAAAAAATCGTGGGCCTGATTGCCTATAGGGGAAAACTATTAAACAGAACGGAACACAAGGAAGTTGTCAGTACATCGTTATAGAAACCGATAAGGAGGACTACTTTTAATACTGAAGTGATAAATAAAAATACAACACAATAGGCATAAACTAATCTGCTAGAATAACTACAAAATTATAATAATATAATTATAATTTTTGGTGAGTGTCCACCAAAGGACATCCGACGACCCTGGTTACTTATCTCCTTTGATAACTTTACGTACGTCAAGCTATACAAAACCGATGGGTATGAGCTGACTTCAGATTGTAGTTTTAGCAGAGCTCACATTATACAGGATTGTTCGTGTAACTTGAAATGTACTTATAGTCTGATGTGCAATCGTCTTTAAAAGCAGCAAAAGTAACAACTTGAGCAATTTAGGTTGTACAGCTGTATTTGAAGTAGGTACATGGACGCCCTTAACTTAACCCTTTTTGGTAGTATTCATAGACGCTGCTTAACTATGTGTGACTAGCGATTCTTTAACTATACATTTTTGACCTTTTAACGTCACAACTTTAATTATCCATTATAAATAAACACCACAGAGTTTAAGGAGTTTATTCATAAACGATGAATAAACTTAAATGACGTGGAAACGTCTAAAATGTGTGTTTAAACAATCTGTAATCACTAGTTAACTCTAAGCAGCGTTTATGAATAAGGGGGTTGGTTAGTAGGTTTAAATTTAAACGCAGTGCATGTTTTTCTTTCTATTTCATTAAGAAAAGGATAGAAGATAACATTTTATATATAATATTATGTAAATAATAGGTACCTATGTTACTACAAAGCAGGAAAGTGGAATGTAATTTATCATTTTGTCATAAAATGTGTCATCACTTGACTTCACTGTCAGTCTATATATATGTGTTTACATCACACCTTCATGTGTACGTACCTCATTCTACGTCATTTAATAACAAACAAACAACCGCAAACTACAATATTAAATACTTGGTAAGTACGTAATAGTCTGCGGTTATGTTTGAGAAGTAAGTGCCACGGCCGCTCCGTGTTATTAAACATAGGTTATATAGGAGCATGGTAAGTTATAAGGCACCTAAGTATACAAGGGCGGGTCCAGGATTTATTTCTGTGATTGGCACATGGGCAAATCAGTTAAAAAGTCATCATCATCATCTCAGCGCTAATCCCAGTCCCATCCCAAGCCTTTGCACCTTTAGAGTCTCGGGTCCGCTTTACCAGTATAACCAACAACCCATAACGAGTGCCACAAGATGTCCGTATGGCAACTGGAACCAACTACTATACTATACTTTCCGAGGCACGACCAGACCAGTGCTAATATTCATATTCATGTTTATAAATATTTGCACTGCGTGGGGATCGAACACGCGCCTGCTTACGCAGCGACCGCGTTCGCTACCGCTACGCCACGGAGGCTGTCCACAAGCCAGAGTTAACAAGTATCTCCCACATCTAACATTTCATTACGATGTTAATTATTATTTCGCAGCATCCGGTTGGGCTCGGCAGGCATTGCAGATTTTGAATTCCACTGAAGGGGCACCATTAGCGCGCTGGCGCTGTGACGGTGAGTTTGTGTCCTTTCTTTTGATGCTTGGAAATAGCAAATGATCAGCCCCTAATTGTGTAAACCCTTTCTTTTTTTACTATCCTATGTGTAAGTAATCCGTGTACCTACCTACCTTATAAGTGGCGAACGTATTGATATTACTCAAGCAAAAAATCCAAAGTCGAAACTGCTTCTAAGAAGTTTCCACTTCTCCCAACCTGGTTGAACATCCCGCCGTATTCCCAATGGGTTAGTCACAGCTATACCTATAGCGCGGCACATAATTAGCCAGTTATATTAATTTCCCATGTAACAGAGGACGAGTCGATTACCATCAACCAGACACAAATCCATACTCCGGGCTAGTGTTCTAATTAAGAATAATTAAGTACACATAATTACAACATTTCACTTTTTTAAATTTTCCGGAGACTTTTTTCCTTTTCCTCTATATTTCGGTACGGTAAATTAGAATCTACCATCGGTTTTTGTTTATCAGCTTTTGTTTTTTTCATACAGCTTCTTCGAATTTTACATGTGGGTAGGCATTATTTTGCCACCATTGCACATAAAACAACTTAGAATAATGAAGCAGTTTGTTTAAACGTTTAATAAAAATGCTGATTTTTTAGTATATTGCACAGAAGTGTCCTGGCCCATATTTGATGTTTGACTAGTTAATGATACGAATTTTGTTACAAAAATGAACAAAATCGAGGCCAATTCATGGAATTAATTTGTGTCAGTAATTTAAAACTTCCTTGGTAATACTAAAGTGCCAAACCACCGCCACTTGGTCCAACATTTATATTGTCAAACTTCATTATTTAAACTCTCATTTGGACCATTTTCCTGAAAATCGGCCGCGTTAGTGATGAACAAGCAGAAAAATTCCATCAAAAATACGTACTATGGAGGAACGACACAAGTTTAGATGGGATGTGCATATGATGGAAGATTACCACCTACTGCTGGTGTCTGAAACGAGACCTACCTCAAGCATCTCATTCAAGAAAATCATTGAAGAGATCATTTTTGGCTGCTTTAGGATATTAAGTTTTTTTTTTTTTTGCATGTGCCTTTAGTATAGTGTTTTCTTTCTAAAGTATACATATTTTATATCTCAAAAACTAAAGCTGATACATAAAAATGGTTTTCATTTTCACGGTCAAAATACCAAATACCTACAGAATAGCTAGGTACTCACTTCTCCGGAAAAAAGTTTTGTACATATGTGTTATCCGTCTTCATATTATTGTTTCAGAATCTTCAGTTCATTTGTTATAGGCACATATTAAAATGCCAAATAAAAGCAATGATTTGGAACTTGAAGACACGCTACTCAACAACAGTTTACTGTTTAGTAGTATTCGTAAAAACAAAACCGTCGAAGACAAAATTATGAGGATTAAAAAATATTTAGATCGAGGGGCAGACATTAATGCAACAGACGCTAACCACAAACATAACACACCACTGCATATCGCTGTAATGAAAGAAGAATCAGAAGTTGTCAGTTTTCTCTTGGAACAAGGAGCTCTCATTAGCAATAAAAACATTGATAATCAAACGGCTTTAGACATTGCACGTCTACCCGGCTACAAAAGAAAAAACATTAAAACTATATTGGAATCATATAACAATGTAAAAATAATACAACCTTCGAATCAACGAGATAGAGATACTTTAACAAAGAATAGCACAAACACACTAGAGAATCCAAAAAACCTTGGCAGTTTTGATATATGTGATAAACTCAACCAACCATCACTATCTTATGCTGTTAGTTACAATAGACCAACAAAGAATAGAAAACAAGTACAGTGTAAGTCAAAACTGCAGAAACAAAATAAACAAGCGAAAAAAACGAAAGGAAAGGAAATGTTACATTATCAAAAAAGAACAGGAACATCAGGACTTAGTGGACAGTTGTATGAAACGAAACTGTTGAGTCTGATTTTATTTAGAGCTTTATATGTTCACAAGGTTAAACCATTCCTATTAGCAACGAATGTTAAAAGCATGGGAGCGTTTGATGATATCGTCTTTAAGTTCTATTCAAACAAAACAGATAAAGCAAAAATACTATTCGTGCAAGCAAAACATAGAGATAACCCCGCAAAAGATAAGTTTACAGTCGAGGAAATTATGAAATTAAACGGAGACTTTAGTGTGCATAAGTATTTAGAGAGTTATATTAAAATTAGTCAGATGTTCATCCCGGAAAATAACGATGATTTATTCAGGGGTGAGTTTAAAACTATGGACTGTGAATTTATTATATATACCTCCGCCTTTGAGAAATTTTCTAAAATGAAAGCTGTAGAACCGACTGAAGGAAAAGATTTTTTAAACACAAGTAACGGAGAGGTATTCCAGTTTGATTATGATGACCAGGATGTAGAACTTTTAGTGCAAACTGTGGCCAAGTCACGTGCGGTGCTTTTAGGAAAGCGATTATCAAAATTTATTTTCAAAGATGATTATAATAATATGATGAAAGACGCTTTGATAAAAACATATCATGTCTTTCTCGCGCGACACATTTTAGCGGTTCAGTTTCAAGATGGGGAATGGAATAATAATTTCCATTATGCTAAATTTAAAGAATCGTTGTTTACAAGTAATGATAGTCTTTTGTTGGCATTTAAAGACACGATTTGTAAAGAAGTGGTACTTATAAAGAAAATCATATCTCTTGACAAACTTGACGAAGTAGAAAACCTCTTGAAGTCGCTGACTTTTAAAGTACCGGTCAATTTTGGTCATCTTAAGTTTAGTTTTGGTGATAGCGAGCAAAAACGGGAAAAGAAATTTAAGTACTTGTGCTCAAAATTTAAACTTCTTTTTGAGATTGCTGATTTCTCAGAAAGTATTGTAATGAATGTGCATGATAATATGGTTGGCCCAAATGAAATTTTACAAAGCACAGATTTAGAATCTGATAAACTGGCAGGTTTAGTTGGTAACTTACTAGTGTTTGATAACGTTACTAAGAGTTTAAAATTCAATTCTAATGTTCGTTCCTTATCCGATGACGATTTGAAACTCTTAGAAAGGTTGAAAAGTGAAGTTTTCATAGGAACAGATCTAAACGAGTGCAGGTTTGACATAAACGTACATTGCTTTCCCCGACTTTCTTTAGTTCATGAAGAATACGACAAAAAATTGATCACAGAATTTTTAAGTAAACTAATCTTTTACACAAATCAGGCAACAGAAGACGAAGTAGAAAAGATTTTAAAAGAAGAAATAGATCATTATTTTGTTGGTAGTTCAGCAAGGCAAAGTGATGCCCTCTTTAGAGTAAAAGGTGATGCAATATTCCTAAAAGTACACGATCGTATGCAAAAGTGGTGGAAACAGCCAATTGATGCATCATACTTGACCGAATCTTGCGAATACTACTTGGAGGCTGAACAAGATATTCTAAATAGTCCATTATTGAGCATCCTTAATTTTACATACACAGAAACTTTAAAGAACTCGTTGCCTGCATTACAATTCAAAGATACCGCACTCGAAATACTCAATTTAAATGTCTTTTTTGCCCAAGCAGATAAAATCTTGAGCATAATTACTGAAGAAAATGCACTTTCTAGTATTAAGTTAATTCAATATTTTAATGAAAGGAATTTTAACGATTATACCTTTATTGATGTGGATTATGTTGGAATAGGAAATTATTTTGTTGGTGTAAAGGCAGAAATTAAAACATCTAAAATAAACACTCTGATTATCGTTGGTAAAAGTACAGATGCCATTACAGAAATTTATTTGCTACTTAAACATTTTGAAGGAAAAATAATCATTATATCTAACCGGGATTTGGCTAATCAGATCAGTGGAATTACGTCTGAGAACATTGCTGAAAGAGTTGACAATCAAACCGGCTTTATAGATCTAGCAGATACAATGCGTACAATGTTGCTAAAAGAGAGAAATATTGTGTTCCAAGGAAAAGAAGTACCTTTAGGCATTTTAATTGGAGACGAATCTTATAACCTTATAAATTCAAATGTATTATACAAGATTTTAAACAATGAAACGATTGCGATAGGTAATTCTTTAAATAATCCGTCCTATGATGAATTAATGGATTTTTATATCACTGAACAAGTATGCCGTTACATTACATTAGATTGCAATGTCGAAGCAACCGTTAATTTAAATGTTTTAAAATATAATGAATTGGAAGATAATTTTACACCAGATACTCGAGACATCGTTTTGATTACTGAAAAGGACGAAGAATTTGCAGAATTCATTCATAAGCATCATAATTGTAATGTGCATTGGTTTAGTGGTGTGAAAGACCTTGTTTGGAAACGATCCCGAGGTACTTTATTGAATTTATTGAAACACATCCACAGAGGTGCACACAAAGCGTATTCATTCCAACCCGTGATTTTGAACGACGTGAGTGAAAAAGTGGTTATAATAAGTGGTGAACCCGGTATGGGCAAATCTTCTTTTCTTACTCATTTAGCAATTAATACAAAACGTGACAACCCAGCGCTGTGGATTTCAAAACTCAATTTGCTGGAGAATACCAACGAATTCAGAAAAATAAAAGAAAATAAAATTAAAATTGACTTAAGAGCAGCTGTGCAATTTTTGTTTAGAGTTATTGGATTCGAAGCATTTAAAGAGAGATCATTTGATAATTTTGATATCATTATTGATCAAGTTTCTGTCGTAGGTGATGTCCTTAATTTTAACAAAAATAATGTAGAACAACTGAACGGGTTAAATTTATTCGAAATAGAGTTATTTATTCATTGTTATAATAACGATCGGGTTGTCTTGCTTTTCGACGGTTTTGACGAAATATGTCCCGATTTCGCGAATGAATTTTTACAATTAGTAAATATCCTAAAAACGTCGAAAGTTGTGAATTTGTGGATAAGTAGTCGCGTCTATAACGTCCTTCATCAGTTAGAAAATACTTTGGAGACGTTCTCGTTCACAATACAGCCTTTGACTTATAACAACCAGTTGGAGTTTTTAGAGAAAATTTGGTCACGAAAATTAGGACCAAATAAACTGGACTACTATTCTTTCAATAAACCGAAAATGCAAGATTTGATTAAAGTATTTTTGTGGGGTCTTTCAGATGCGTTACGTGATACAACAAATAAGTTTATTAGTATACCATTACATTTATATATGGTATCGGAGGTTTTTCAAGATTCATTTCACAATTTTCTACCCATTTCAGAAAATTCTGGCCCCAGTACTGGAGAACAGAGTACTAAGAATGAAGTGAATTTGAATAAAATATATGAGCGATTTGTAGATATAAAATTTTTCAAGATACGTTTTGGAGAGAAAAAGCCCCTCTTGTGTATCGATGACCCTGATATGCGAAAATTGATAGATAACGAGCGCACAGCATTCTTTTATATTCATAAAATAATTGCTGCTCATGTAATATTTGGTAACACAGATGAAATACAATTATTTAATGATCACGATTTGAACGAAATACGTGATTTTTTCGAAAGGATAAAAGTAGGAGAGGAGAAAACAGGCATTATCGAACAAATAATTCAGAACGAACCTAAGTTTGTTCATTACACATTTGCTGAATATTTTGCCACCGAGTTTCTTTGCGATAGACTAAAATCATTCCATTGTAGAGCTTCTCCGTGGATGTATTTATTTAACACGTTTCTTCAATCTGAAGAAGGTGGCCCTCGAAGGTTTTTTAATGCCAAATTAGAAAACCAAACACTCCTGTTTGATGAGGTTTATAACATAGATTTAAACGAAATTTTTGAGTCTTTGCTCCTTCAGCATAACATACTGGTTAAGGTGCTCTTCATGGCTATTGATGAGTCTTTGGAAAATACTGCGGTATTTCTACTGAAATGTATAAAAACTGTTCTTAGTCAGAAAAATATAAACGATTTCATTCATGTGGTCACGAGGGGTTTCAACGAAAGTTGCATTATTTGCACTGCTGTCGAGAGAAGTGCAAAGAACTTTATTACCTCTGTAATTGAACTCATTAAAGATATTGATATTAATAGATTAATTGACATATTTAAATGCTCTGATCTTCCAAATTGTAATCCGTTGACGCTCGTCTCTGGAGTTCGCTATAGTCTGTGTTGGAATGGAGAACTGTTAAATGTTCTTTTGACAGATTTGACTCCTCCTGCACTCGTCGATTTGTTTTATCAAAACATTGAATATGTAAGTTCAAACACCATGGCTTCAAAGAAAATAATTCATATTTTCGTAAAGTCGTGGTTACAAGGCGATCTAAGCAACGAAAGTTTTGATAAAACTTTACAAAAATTAAATAAGGAACAATTGATGACAATTTTTTGTGCAAAAGATTCAGACAACAAACTGGCAGCCCATAGAGCAGCGGAAACACAACAATATTCCTTTTTTGAAAAACTTGAACAACTCTTGTACAGAAATCAGTTCATAGAAGTTTGTACAACTGTTGATGATTCAGGACTTACTTCTATTCATTACTTTGAATACGTTGAAAAGTACAGTCAAAATCTTCAAATACTTCTTGACAAAATCAATGATGATCATACTAATGAAAAATTGACATTGAATTATTTCATTAACAAACAAGTTAAACAATTATAGTTATTGATTTCAATTACTGGTTATTAAACATTTAAGTTGCGGATGTTTCATAATTTATAACTCTAGATATTTTCTTCTAAAGAATAATTTAATTTTTGACAATTCTTTCATTCAATGTCTATCAGACGTCAATTTCTTTTTCATAAAAAAAAAACATACATTTTTGGGTTCCGTAGTCTTAGTTAATTACGTATATATAAAAAGATTTTTGTCTGTAATGCCAACTAGTTTCGATAAGTCTCTTCGTCCTATCGTTCGCGAATTTACTCAGCATCCGTTAGCACCATAAAGCTGGAATTTGGTACCAATGTGTATGTATATCAAGCACATAAAAGTGGAAAAAATGTTTTATTAAGGGAAGTGCCCTGCACGTAAAGCGGGGAGTGATTTTTTTAAGTTTCAACTCTAACGTGTGATATAATACGAGTATATTGTTGTAAAGGTGTTTAAAAATTAATAGGGGTTTACTATAATCATTTTTCATAATGTTAGGTAATATTTTCGGAAATAATCGACCCAAAAGTAAAAAAGAAATTTTGGCTTTCAAGTGTCTTTAAATAGACTCAAAGTGTAATATTATATTCTGACATACAGATTTTTTTTACTAAGTTTAAGTACAGTAAGAAAAAGGAAATATATAAATTTTACGAATTATCGACGGATCTCTGTGTATGAATGTGTAGAAAACTTAAATAAGAGACTGAATTAATACTGGTAGTATAACCATACTGTTTGACTTTGTATGTATGTACCACGAAAACAAAATTTTTATTGACGGCACTGCACAATTGTTAAGCAATTGCCTGATGTGCTGCGTGTGGCGGGTTCGATTCCCATATGGAACAAATATTTGTATAACCTACAAGTCGTTGTACCGGGTCTGGCTGTTTGTGTATGCGAGTTTATAATGTTTGTAAACGCACCCACGATAGAGAAGAAATTCCTAGTGTGGGTGTCGGGCAATTTTTTTTTTTATTTATAATATAATCAAAACAAATAGGTAACTCTCGAAATACATTAGTAGATAAGTGTGTACTGAGTCTGAGACAAAACATAATAAATTATGAACAATATGATTACGTCAATCATATTTTATAAACTACATAGATTAGGTAAACGTGTTTGTTAATCATTTATAAGTGCAACTTTGTTTCACTGCCAAATAATAAATTAGTTATTTTGAAATACATTTGTTATTTTATTTATGTTTGTCCAAATATTTCCGGGTCTATTATTACTATTTATAGTAGCTTACTAACTACTGCTACAAATCCTGAAATATTTCAGGGTCTATAGCCTACTACCTACTGCTACAAATCCTGAAATATATGTTTGTTATACATAAACTAAATTTTCAATAACTGTGCAACGAACTCAAATGCCTGTAAAAAAGATGAAACACTGAAGAGTTACGGGAAGTCAGAACGTGATATATGTATGTATAACATTATTTGTTGTAAGTAGGTATATGCAAAACCCGAAACACGTGTCCAGTATTTTTAAGTAAAGAATCTATGTACAAAATTTCAAAAGGATATTATGAAAACCACAAAGTTATGAGCTTGTAGGTAAGAATCTGGTCGTCCCAACAAAAATATTGTCAACGCACCGCTCGCACGGCCGCGCATTCGTCGGCGCGGCGCGTGGGGCCCCTGTCTCACGCACCTAGCTGTCTGCTTACGATGTAACGTCGCCTGAGTTGTGCACTCGGTAACCACACTGCAACAGTTTCTAAATATATTTGGGAAAAAATATAACATGATATAAAAATTATTGGAATCGATTCAGTTGCTTATTCTGAACAAACTGTGTTCAGGTTAAGTATAAAGAACAAATAACATTGTATAGGTCAGTTGTAAAATCGGACACCTCCTCTATACTTACAATCGGGCACCTCCTCTATACTTACAATCGAGCACCTCCTCTACAATATTTACATTTGGTGGTGACATGAAAAAGCAGAGATTACACTTTATTCTTGTCTTGAAACTCTTACTAAGTAGTAGTCTTTGTGAATATCTTCAATACAAGCCTATTAGTTAATATAATCTTTTTGGAAGAATATTTCACTAAAAAATTTCAATACCTAGGTAAGTAAAATTAATAAAACAGGTGCAAGTCAGACTCTAACTTAACACGAAGGGTTCCTTACCAGTATCAAAACAAAAAAAATAGTATTTTTTGTTATAGCGGCAACAGAAATACATCATAGCTGCGAAAATTTTAACTGTCTAGCCGTGATATTGGGTCATTCGGTGGAGGTTGCTAAGTCTAATATTGATATAGTGGCACCCACTCTAGTTATCTTTAATGCTTATATTGACTGTGGAGAGTTTCCTGATCTCATGAAAAATAGTAAAATAATACCTTTGTTTAAATCAGGTAGTACGTCAGATCCCACAAATTATAGACCTATTTCTGTTCTACCTACCCCTAGTAAAATTTTTTTTAAAGCAATTTAAGTTTTTTTTAAATAAACATAAATTATTACATAGCAAACAATTTGGTTTTACAAGAGGTCGTTCAACTACTAATAAATACGGGCAAATCACACAGTTTGAGCTAGCCTAGCCCCAAAGTAAGTTCGAGACTTGTGTTATGGGATACTAACTCAACGATACTATATTTTATAATAGATAATATATATATCTTGGATGTTTATATATATATATATGTCGGAGATCGTCGATATAATTTTAATAGAAGTTGCTGATTTGATTTACGTAGTAGAGGGGCGAACGCTTGTGACGTCATTTTGTGATGGCGGCACATGGACAGAGTCGCTTTGGAAAGTGGGGTTCGTCGAACGAGGACTTTGCATCGAGACGCGGACCAAGGCACATCTCCGAACCGAAACTGTCGGTTTGCCTATTCAAATTGTTATTATGAAGATTGGAGGGTATATCTACACGTGGTGCTTCAATTCAAAACTCACCTACGAAACGGAACCTGTACCACCACACCAAGATGCTGTCAACCCTACCGCTCTGCCGTCGCTGTCTCCGACATCAGAAGTTGGATAAAGAACTACACTGCTCACAATCTCGTTATAAATCAAGGAACAGAATAACGTGAGGCTGGAAGTGAACGTGAAGTTACCAGGTGCGCTCAATTGCTGGCGCAGAGATCGCTCCGCGTGATAGTGCGCTGCAGGAGTGCGCTGCAGGAGTCCGCTGCAGGCGTGCACGTGCGGCTGGAAGCGGCGCTGTCACGAAAGTGCTGGCTGTTGCTTGGCGCGCGACAGTGCTGGCTGATGCTTGGCGCGCGACAGTGCTGACTGATGCTTGGCGTGCGACAGTGCTGGCTGATACTTAGTGCGCGACAGTGCTGGCTGTTGCTTGGCGCGCGACAGTGCTGGCTGTTGCTTGGCGCGCGACAGTGTTGGCTGATGCTTGGCGCGCAACAGTGCTGGCTGTTGCTTGGCGAGCGAGGTGCGCTTGCGAAACATGCAAGGTGTGATTGCGGAGCTCGGAAGGTGCGCTTGCGGGGCGCGCTTCTAGCCGCTTGGTGAATCGCATCGATGGCGTGTGGCGCTGCTGGAGCTGCGTGCGGCGCAGCGGAAGCTGCGTGCACTTTGCGGAACGCCCAAGGTTTCAATTCAGGACAGCATCTACTCTGCAGGCGATGAGAAGAATTCAGGACAGCATCTACTCTGCAGGCGATGAGAAGGTTTCAAAATACCCAAAACGTTTGTGGTAACGTAATGGGATTTTATGAGAGCTCAGAGATGTCTGGTGTGCAACGATTTACAACTGCCAAGTGGCAGGTGTTTGTGGGAAATTGCCAAATTGAAAATTGGATTGGAAATTATAAAAATAGTACGACTCACCGGAGTGAGTCGTACTATTTTTATTTTGATTCCGTGGCCGAATGTTCTCTTGTCAAGCAATCTGTAATTTCATTGGTGTATGTACACACGCGCCAGTATATATAGTGTACAAGGTTGTGCCAGTGTGTTGTGTACTTGAACCATTTCTTTGCGACATGATAATAAGAGTTATTTGCAAATATTATTTCTAGTACTACCCGTATTCTTTGTTATAATGGACTGAGAAATTTTAAATCAGGGTTTTAAAATTATGATGTCTGGTTTGTCTTTAATTCAAAACTAAAGTTCACTGTGGCCTATAGTTACGAGCTCACTTGAGTTTCTGATATTATGTGTGGCTAGACTATTAAATCTTCTCAAGAGAACAAGCGGTAACGAACATAGAAATGAGTGCTATTTACGAAAAATCTAACTTTGATAGAAGTGTGCTAAAGTAATGAAATTTAATAATGGTGAGTTGTTTGATGGCGATAATGGCGATCGTTACCTATTGAAATCGTTGATTGGAAACAGAACTTATAAGTACCCCACGATCGCATAAGTACGAAAGATTTTTCCAAGTAATGTCTGCCGAGTTAGATTTTCATAATGTAGAAGATGGTGAGGAGGGTGCCTCCGCCAGCAAATAGAACACGTATCATGGCTGAGTGGTCGCGCTGCACGCACTAGTCTGTAGTCGTAACTGCAACCCAGTGAGAGGTTGTTCAGAGCGCGATGGGCAGCTAGTGGTGTGGCGGGGACACTAGTAGGTGTGGTCGCGCTGCACGCACTAGTCTGTAGTCGTAACTGCAACCCAATGAAGGGTTGTTCAGAGCGCGATGGGCAGCTAGTGGTGTGGCGGGGACACTAGTAGGTATGGTCGCACTGCATGCACTAGTCTGTAGCCGTAACTGCAATTCAGTGAGGAGTTGTTCAGGGGGCTATGGGCAGCTAGTGATGTGGCGGGGACTCTGGTAGATATGGTCGCACTGCATGCACTAGTCTGTAGTCGTAACTGCAACTCAGTGAGGAGTTGTTCAGGGGGCGATGGGCAGCTAGTGATGTGGCGGGGACCTGGGTCTCGGAGGAGACTATTAGTTTTACGGTCATGTGTTGACCTGGGAGTCGTGGACTCTAGAGTTGGTCGTATCACATGAGGTGATGACGATATGGGTGTCAACTATGAGTTGTCACTAGCTACTGTGGTAGCGAACCATGGTGTGTTTTCTTTTTGATGGTTATGATTTTGATTTGATTGTTATGAGGCTTGGAGGAACCTTTTGTTTTCTTTTTGAAATTTGATAATTATGAGACTTGAAGGAAGCTTTTGTGTTTAAGTTGTTAAAATAATTAAGTTTGGTTTTCTAATAGTCAATGTAACTAAACGTGACGTGTGATGGTCAGGTTGGCCGAGTTCTCAAAAATGATTCAAAGTCGGTTTTCTGTGTTTTTTTTTTAATTTGTTACAGACATGCACTAGAACGTGCAACGGGAAATGTCGAGGTTTGGCCCAGGGCCGTCGCTTGGGTAGGGCCGACGGGGCAGTCGCCCCAGGCCCCGCGCTTCGGGCGGCCCCGCGCTTCAGGCGAAGCCTGGCCGTTGGCCGTTGGCCGTCCCGCAAAGCTAAAAGCGAAAAAATTGGAGAGGGAAGAGAAAGAGAAAAAGGAGAAGGAAGAAGAAAAGGGAGAAAGAAGGAGAGCAGGAGAGTACAAGAAAGAGCTTAAAATAAATACGAAAGAACCAGTATTATTCTGCATAGTGTCTTTAAGGTTACCGTACTCAAATAATAATCGTAACGTCGTATTATATTATTCGCGGCGCCCTTGTCTAGCCAGTCAATCGCCCCGCCCGTGTTTCAAACTCAAGCTCTGTTGCGATGAGCCGAGCACCGTTGCGATGCGCGCTGCCGCGCCATTGCCGAACCAAGCCGAGCGACGCCGAGCCGAGCCGAAGCGAACCGCCCCCACCGCTTCCCCCGCCGCACCTGACCTGTCGCGGCGTGTCACTGTATTGTTTGGCTGGAGGAGCTTACACGGCGATCATTGCGTTAGATATTATTTGCTATTTTGATCGTCATGTGAAGTGAAGTTTAGCGCTTGTGTGTCAGTAAGTCGTGATATAAATTTAGGAAGCGCCTTTGCCTGGAGGATCTCCCAATTATGGTAAGTAAATGAATGTTTGAAAAGTTTCTTAGGTAGATTTGCCTTACATCTCACCTAGCTATTTATTTGGAACGATAATAATCTGCTGAGGTTAGCCTCATTTTCCTATCAAACGTGACCTTACAGTGGTCTTGACTAAGTCAAAAATTAAATTAAATAATGTCAGCTTACAAGTTAGTTTACATCGTTCTTTTCAGCCGTTGGATTAGGCGCTGGCTAGTTTGGTTTAGTAACGTGAAGGTACACCTAGATTTTCGCTATAAGTTGAAATAATGCTCACCCCACCCCCCCCCCCCCCCCTTCCGGCAGGCGGTTTCTAAATTTTGGGGACCGACGGTAGGATCGCCCCCCCCCCCCCCCCCTCAAGACCGAGGTCTGAATCCGTCCCTGGCTGTGTAATATTTATTGTTTATTGTCATCGACGATGAGATTGAAGTAAAACTGTCTTCCCTTGACGAGGATAATATTTCGAGCGCTGTTTAGCAAATTCTAATGTCCTTTGGCACTCACAGACTTGCCTTTTCCAGGTCTCATCAAAATGACAAGTCGTCAGAGAGACATAGGGCGCAAATACGAAAGCGGCGCGGAAAAAGAACGTGCCAAAAGGAAAAGGGAGGCCTTCATAGAAACTCAAAGAGGCGCCATAAACAAATTTCTACGACCTGCTCATCTAGAATCCAAATCTGGCAGCGGGAACGTTGAAGACACATGTTCCAGTTCTACCGGTGACGGTGAGAGGGGAAATCATGAGGAGCCACCGCGGCCACCATCCTCCGGACCAACATCGGTGGCGCCACCAATGGAAGAGTCACCTGGCAGTCGTGAACCCTCACCAGTGGCTAGTGCAGTAGGACCCTCACTGGAGCCACCGATAGTCTCGGAAGATCCCGGTAATTGGCCACGTCATATCGATGCTAATACAAAGCGTATTTTGGTCGAAAGAGGCCCTCCGAAAATTACAAAGCCATACATTTTTCCGAAGAGCGAAGGCCGCGGTTTCAGCGAAGATTTTTGTCGCTATACGTTGGTTAATGGTGAAAAGTCCGAGAGATCTTGGCTTATTTACTCCAAACAGAAAGACTCGGCTTACTGTTTTTGCTGTCGAATTTTTAGTGATCTGTCTAGGCACGACACTCGAACCAGTGCGTTAAGCAAGGAAGAGGGCTTTAGAGATTGGAAGCACTGCTCAGAAAGGCTTCGGAAACACCAATGTTCCCCCGAGCATTTCAAACACTTTGCCGAGTGGACGGAGCTTGAACAGCGTTTGGCTAAGAAGTCAACTGTGGACAAGGTAAACGAAGGAATAATTGATCGAGAGAGAAAACACTGGCAGGATGTGCTCACAAGAATACTCGCTGGAGTCCAGTACCTGGCGGAAACGAATTCGGCCTTTCGTGGCTCTTCATCCACTCTGTACGAACGAGACAACGGGAATTTCCTGAAACTCATGGAAATGCTGGCTACGTTTGACCCTCCGATGAGAGAACACCTCCGTCGCGTCAGAGACAAGAAAACTCACGTTCACTACATGGGGCCAGAAATACAAAACGAGATTATTTTTGTAGATATAAAGGTCGACGGGGTTCGTGGCACCGTGGTAAAAAAATATTTTAAAGGAAAGATGTTGTTCGGTGAAAAGTTTATATTGAAGTAAGCGCTAAGGTAAACAAGGCTTTCAAATAAAATAAAAATAGAATAGAACACAATGAAAATAATAAAACGTGCCAGTAGGCTCTAAGGCCTGGTTTACACAGCTGAGATTAGGCATAATCTACAACAGCCCCACATAATCGAAGCTGTGAAACAAAAAAAAATCTGCACAGAAAAAATTAAATTAAACCTAAACCAGCTACACATCTCTTGTGTGCTATAGGCCCCAGTGTTTTAGTGAGAACATCTGCAGGCATATCACAACTCTGAAGATATTCTAACTTAACAACATTAGAAGAGACCTTTTCTCGAATAAAATGATGTTTCGTATCTATGTGCTTCGTCCTGTTGTGGTGTACAGGATTGTGAACGAGATTTATAGCACTCTGACTATCTGAATATAGCTTAACTGGCGTAAGTTTACCTGTTATTTCATGGATAAAACGGCGTAAATAACAAGCTTCTTTAGTAGCGGACGCAAGCGCCATATATTCGGCCTCTGCAGAGGAGAGCGCTACCGTGGGTTGTTTTTTCGACTCCCATGACACAGGTGCTCCACCTTGTACAAAAACATAACCTGTGTATGACCTTCTGTCGATCGTACAGTTTGCCCAATCAGCATCACAGAATCCTTTTAAGAGTTCTCCATTTTTTCTATAAACCAATGAGTAGTTGAGAGTGCCTTTCAAGTATTGTAAAACTCTTTTTGCAGCATTCCAATGCTCTTTAGTATAACACGTATTAAATTGACTGAGATAGCTCGTCGTATACGCGATATCTGGTCGTGTGTTTACAGACAAATACATAAGAGAACCAATAAGAGTTTGGTATGGAAAATTCTCACTAACCTGATCATCACAACGCTTTTCCATCGATTTCTTTACAAGTGGAGTATTTACCGTCTTACACTCTATCATATTAAATTTTTGTAGTAGTGAACTTATGTATGACGATTGATTAATTTCTATAACATTTTCCTGTATATTAAAATTCAGGCCTAAATACTTTTTCAAAAAACCCAAATCTTTTAGTGAAAAATTACTCGACAAATCCTTTTTGACAATGTCAAATGTCATTTCAGAGTCAAAAAATACTAAAAAGTCATCGACAAAGACACTAAGAATAACGAGTTCCTTATCAAAAAGTTTAGTGTATACGCAAGATTCAGAAGGAGTTGGAACAAAACCTATTTTTAAAAGTGTTTCATTTAACTTTTTATTCCAGGCACGCGGTGCCTGTTTTAGGCCGTAAAGGGATTTCTTTAATAGGCAAACCTTACTTTCGCCACCCTTTTCTATGAAACCAAAAGGTTGTTCCATATAAACTTCCTCTTCCAAGTTTCCATTTAGGAACGCGGTATCCACGTCCAAATGTTTTATTTTTAAACCAATTTCTGCAGCCAACGCAAATAAGGCACGTAGGGAAGAATGATGAATTACTGGCGCAAACGTTTCGTCGTAATCCACTCCTTTAACTTGCTTAAAACCTTTTGCGACTAGTCTAGCCTTGTATTTCAGTATATTTCCACTAGCGTCCTTTTTCAGTTTATAAACCCACTTGCATGGTATTACTTTCTTGTTTGGTCTGTCAACAAGATCCCAGGTCTTGAGCTTCATAAGAGAATTGTGCTCATCTTGCATAGCATTTTGCCATTTTTCGGCATCGTCAGCATGAACTGCTTCATAGTACGTCGTCGGCTCATCCAAATCATCAGACAATACATTATAAGTAAGAAAATCTGGTGGTTTCCTGTTTCGTGAGGGGTACCGACGCTCCTGGATAAATGGCTGCTCTTCCAAACTAGCTGGTTCTTCATCAAAACGCTGTGTGTTTATTGGTGAAGACGTTTCAGCTATAGGGTCGATACTCTCAACACAATCGTGAAATTCAATTTCATTTTCATCTCTTTCAGCATTTTCTTCAAAAAGTAAAACTGAGTCCGACTGTACCTCAGGTTCATTCTGCTTTCGTTTCAAAAATGTAAAGCAGTTTTCAAAAAAGGTTACATCCCTAGATTTTAGGATTCGCCGTGGGTTAGAAGGATCTCTAAAAATATAACTATTTGGATCTTCAGAATAACCCACAAAAATAGCTTCTTCAGCTTTCATGTCCAACTTTTTTCTATTACATGAAGGTATATGGACAAGGGCTCTGCATCCAAAAATTCTTAGATGACTAAGATCACATCTTCTGCCACACCATTTATCATAGGGTATATCCCCACTTAAGGCTCGATGAGGGGACCTATTTTTTAGGTATACAGCTACGCGAAATGCGTCTTCCCAGTAAGCCTTAGGTAGTGAGCTTTCAGCCAGCAGCGATCTCGCCTTCTCGGTTATAGATCGGTGGGTTCGCTCTGCAACTCCGTTTTGTTGAGGGCTGTAAGGCGTCGTTGTTTGATGAGCGATACCTTTTGATGAAAGATAATCAGCAAAAACTTTATTAACAAACTCTGTGCCGCCATCAGTCCTAATCCTTTTTATTTTAAAACTTAATTGATTTTCAACTAAAGTTTGAAAATGACAAAATTTATCTTTTACTTCGGTCTTTGAACTTAAGAAATACGCAAAAACTTTTCGGGTATAATCATCAACTAAAGTTAACATATATTTATTACCTTGAAAAGAGGTTGTAGACATAGGTCCACACAGATCACAGTGGATCAACTCTAAAGGTGAAGTTGCTCTATTAAAAGCTATCCTTTTAAAAGGTTTTCTTGCTTGTTTGCCTTCTACACAAGCGATGCAACTTGATTTATCTACTACGGAAAATTCTACCCCTACCTGGTGATTCTTCAACCGATTCATGCCTATTCGACAAAGGTGTCCAAGTCTCTTATGCCAGATTTGATACCTATCCTGACAGTCAGAGTGCTCATCTTTTGTTAAATAATTATCAGCCACAGTGTTGGAAACATTTGTAGAGCCATTAAGTACATACAATCCACCACAGGGCGAAGCATGAAGAAGCGAATCACCTGTAACACAAAAGGTATCATTTTTATAAAAGTTACATCCATTTTTATTAAAAACACATATAAAACCCTTATCTACAGCTTTTTGTACAGATAGCAAATTAGCATTTAAGTCTGGTACATAAGCAACATCAGAAATTGTATTTATTTTATTTTTAGGTGTCGAGATCGAAATATCTCCTAATCCTAAACATTTGATCTTTTCACCATTTGCGACAGTTACGGTTCCTCTATCAGTCAACTTTATATGTTGAAACCAATCACGCCTTGAAGACATATGTTTAGTTGCACCTGAGTCTACATACCAAACATCCTTGTTTTCAGATCCAGAAGTATTCAAAGCAGTAAATGAGGAGTCATTTGTACTCGTAACATTACCCTTTTCCTTCTTCTTTTTCAATGGACAGTCTGGTCTTTTATGTCCGGGTACATTACAGTCATAACATACTACTTCCTTCTTCTTTTTGGATTTAGGTTTCACTTTTGCTTGAAATACCGAATCCGTCGTTAATGTGTCGCTTTTAGACATTTCATTAAGGAGTCTCGTTTTTACCAGGTCAGTAGTTACATCAACATTGCAATTTTCAAGCGCCATAATGAGGGGCTCATATTTTGGAGTGAGTCCACCTAAAAGTATAGCGGCAATCGACGTATCTTCTATCACCTTCCCAATATCTGCAAGATCCTGTGCAGTTGAAGTAACTGCATTTATGTACTGTTCAATGTCTGCATAATCTGCGAGACTTAAGCGGTACAACTTACGTTCAAGAGCTATTCTTCGTCCTATACCGTTATCCTCAAAAGCTTTCTGTAATGATTTCCACGCTTCCGATGCAGTCTTTGCACTTCTAACGTGAGTTATAGCTGCACCATCTACAGTTAGGCAAATCTTAGCAAGAGCTTTTGTATCGTACTTTACCCTTATAGCCTGAGGAGTTGTGTCACCTTCTGGGTATCCAGTAACGGCAAACCAGAGATCCTCGTGGAGTAGGTAGTTTCTCATTTTAAACTTCCACGTCGGATAACCCTCCTTGTTTCTTAAGCCAAAGGTTGGTAATGACGAAGAGCTTGACTTCGCCACAACATTACTATCACCAGTATCATGTGACATGTTTACGCACACCAAAAAAAACAAAAAACAATATTTTCCAAAAAAATACACTTTTGTATATATTTCACACACGGATTTTATACTCCACAATTTCGTGCTGATAACGTTTTGTAGATATAAAGGTCGACGGGGTTCGTGGCACCGTGGTAAAAAAATATTTTAAAGGAAAGATGTTGTTCGGTGAAAAGTTTATATTGAAGTAAGCGCTAAGGTAAACAAGGCTTTCAAATAAAATAAAAATAGAATAGAACACAATGAAAATAATAAAACGTGCCAGTAGGCTCTAAGGCCTGGTTTACACAGCTGAGATTAGGCATAATCTACAACAATTATTTCGTTGATCGGTACGTAAACATATTTCAAAGGGAGCACGGAGGCTTGCCCCCAAAGAGATTTAAGATAAATAGAGAGGGCAATGTGTCAAAATCGCATAGAAAAACTGTGATCCCATGGCCCAGTTCCGCCATCTAGTACAATATAGCAAAATTAGATCGACCATTGGAGACATCAAATAGTAAAACTGAAATAAGTTTACATAAAATATATTCAGCTATTGCGCGGTAGGTGGCCAGTGTGGTCTATGTTGCCAGATCCGATTTAATACCCTAGTATAGTTCAAATCGGGTAAATAAATATGGAAAAGTAAACAAATTAAGTGAAACTTGTCTTGTACAGAGATCAAAAACTGTTTTAGAATTTTATTAGCTACTATTCATTTTCCGTGACACCGTCTATTGGAATTTTAGATGTGTTATGCTTACGAATTATTTTAATACTCAGTTTATTGCGATTTTTGACTATAATAGACTTTTTAGGCCATAAAGCGCATTTTGTTTTGAAATTTTTGTTTGCATTTCGTTTTTACCAAAATGATTCTTTTCTACACGTTTGTTTGCAAATATTTTTAAATGGCAATGCAAAAAACTGTGGTAGGGCTTGTATCATTTCGATATAAAATTATCGATAATATTCAAAGAAGTTACTACGACGATGTTTATTCGTATTATGATAACTTGAAACAAAAAATTACGTAGCAGAAAAATTATAGATATGTTCAATGTTTACAAGTTTCTATTTATATAAATCTTTTAATATAACGGGCGTTAAAGTTTAAATTTACTGATTAATACTGAAAATCTAAATAATTGTTTATTTTTTCATTTTTAATTAACACATTTAATCAATATAGTTACCATTATTATGTATACATTGCTGCCTTCTAATAGGAAAGTCGTTTATATACCTTTGCGATAGAATTCTGATGATCTAGACTGCACAAACTGTGTGAAAGCAGAACTGTCTAATGTGTGAATTAATTGTCCAAATCACGACCAAAATGGTAGTCTGCTGGAGCAAGATCTGGCGAACTAGCTCCGTACCATTAATTATCTTTAAAAATGGGAGCCTTCAATATTTATTTTATTTTTAATTTGAATATGTAACCAAATATTCTGTGAACCTTTTAAGCGTCTATCTGTTTCTCTTATTAATATGGAGCAAAAAATCATGTTTGTTGTATGGGAAAACATTTTATTTAAAATAAATAATTTTTTTTTTTTTTTATTTTTAGCGCTTGTCATAGCGGCAACAGAAAAACTAACATAATTTCTAGAAATTTCAACCGTCTAGCTATTACGGTTCATGAGATACAGCCTGGTGACAGAGGGACAGACGAATAGTGAAGTCTCATGAATAGGGTTCGTTTTACCTTTTAGGTACGGAATCTTAAAAATCACAAAGTAGCTTGCAATCATTGTAAGAATGTATCAGTGTAAAATATGTACGTACCTACATATTCTATAAATATATTTCATTATAAATAAGTTATCTAATTTATAGACTTATCCACTTGACCATAAATATTATCCCAATTTTTACGATTAAGTGGAAAAGTTCTGAAATTAAAAACTTACTAATTCATTACTAGTACAAGGTACCGATCCTTTTTTTTTTAATTTGTTCGACAAATCTTCTTTCTTTAAAAAGTAGATATCTTCACTTTTAAAATGCTTTGAGCATAATTTCGGCGAAGTAGACCAGAAGAAGCCAATTTTCTTCTCTACGGTCTATCTGGACAAATCGTATACACTTTTCCCGTACAACAAAATTTTTATTCGAAAACCTAAAATAACATAAAACCTATTCAATTTTGTTCATTAATATGACAAGATTATGTTCAAATAGAGTTACTAATAAATAAACTTGAAATATAGTAATATTTTAAGTTTATTTAGCTATATTTTAAATGTCAATAAAATATAGCTATATGTTTTCAACTTAATAAGTATTATCGATAACGAAATCGATAAACAACATTACTACATCTCTACATGAAAATAGTAAAACTATTCAACAATAGAGGGCGCTTATTACAATAATAAAAAAGTTTCTAGAACTATTTAAGAATTTTTTTAAATTTTAATTACAGACTAAATATAAATAATTCATACAAAAACATTCCGAAGTTAGGTCCAGTCATTTTACCATAACGAGATGTACAGTAACGCAAAGCGCAACAGGGCATATTTCCTAAGAAAATGTTTATTCTTGGTGGACACATGTTACGTCTTGACGCGGACACTAGACTGAGCGACTTTTAACCAAGTCGACAAAAGTATTGGCTTACAATTTTGTTCGTGATGTCCTGTCTATTGTAAATATAATTTTAATGTCTTTGCTTGCCCCCAATCCCGACCCACAAAAAGTCTCGACAAAATTTAATAATTTTTTTTTTTACAGGAACGGCAACAAAGGAGAAAATTTTGGAAGAAGTGCGAGCTGCGAAATATTTTGGCATCATCCTGGATTGCACGCCTGATATTAGCCACCAGGAACAAATGACGTTGGTACTCCGCTACGTCGATATGACCGGTATTCCAAATATTGTTGAACGGTTTGTTGAATTTTTAAAGGTAGATGACTCGTCGGGTGAGGGTTTGACGGATGAGCTGATAAATGCTTTGGAGAAAAATAATTTAGAAATTATGGACGCTAGAGCTCAGGATTACGATAATGGATCAGAGCAGGGTTAAAAAAATAAACAAACGAGCAATGCACGTGTCGTGTTGTGCTCATAGTTTGAACTTGGTACTTTGTGAGATGGCTTCATGCCACAAAGAGGCAATGACTTTTTTTGGAGTTATTCAGCGTCTGTACACTTTAGTTTCTGCTTCGACGAAAAGGTGGGACATTTTCAAGGTTTATTGTACCAATCTAACATTGAAACCCTTGTCAGATACTCGGTGGGAAAGTCATGTCGAGAGTGTCAAGACCGTAAGATTTCAACTGGGCAACGTTTGTAGTGCTTTGGAAAAAATAGCTGAGACTACTAGTGATCCTGCTGTTAGGTCTGAGGCTTTGTCTCTTGTAGAGCACTCCCTAAAATCGCTCGAATTTGTGTTAGGGCTTGTTCTTTGGTATGACTTATTGCAAGCTGTCAATCGCGTTAGCAAGACGTTACAAGCCGTCGATTCAACTCTAGATACGACATTGCAGCATCTGCAGGGCCTTAAGTCTTTCATTCAAGATTATCGAGAAAACGGTTTTAAAAAGGCGCTCACAACCGCGAGGGAACTTGTAGAATCTTTAGGCTGCGAGTCAGAGTTCAAAGTGCCTCGAATCAGGAGGCCTAAACCTCAACTTGGGCAAAAGCGTACCAGAGAACCTAATCGGTCGGAGGAAGTTAGTCATCAAGAGTTGCAGGATGAAGCAGAGGAGAAATTTAGGATAGGATATTTTCTACCTATTCTTGACGTTGCCTTAACTAGTATGTCATCGAGATTCGAAGAGATAGAATTCTACGCGAGTAAATTTGGGTTTCTTTTTAACCCGTCCAAGCTATCTGATCAGGAAGATGAGAAACTGGAAGAGTTTTGCAAATTTAGCAATCTATTTGAAAGATGGAGATTCAGAGGACATTGATGAAACAGATTTCGTTGCAGAGATGAAATCATTTAAGTATGTAGTGCCATCTAGCGTCACCACTGCACTAGGTGCACTGAGGTACTTGGGCCCCATTCGAGAATCATATCCTAATCTAACAATAGCATTAAGAATAATGCTCACAATCCCGATGACTGTTGCGTCAGGGGAGCGGAGCTTCTCTAAGCTAAAAATTATCAAAAATTACCTGCGCTCGACGATGAGCCAGGCCCGGCTTAATGATCTGGCTATGATTTCTATTGAACGGGAGGTAGCTCATTCTTTGAGTATGGATGAGCTAATTTCAAATTTTGCGTATGCCAAAGCGCGCAGAGCTCCATTCTTGTGAACTATTTTGCAATAAATTGATTTCCTATACAGCCACGTCTTTCATTCTATCAACGAACAAATCCTTTCCCAACAAATGCAGGAAAACGCACTTTTTATATACCTCAGACCCGCGCAGAGATTATATGTACAGGCCCCGCGCCCCCTTTTGCCCCCGGCCCCGCAAAGTCTCGCGACGGCCCTGGTTTGGCCGGAATAAGCGGTTGGCTTGGTGAACCGGATCCTGGACTCCGGGGCTGAGGGAGCTTCGGATGCGACTGGGATTGGCGCTGGGATGATGATGAAGATGATGCACGAGGACGTGCAACTAGTCAGGCTGGCCGTGTCGGAGATCGTCGATATAATTTTAATAGAAGTTGCTGATTTGATTTACGTAGTAGAGGGGCGAACGCTTGTGACGTCATTTTGTGATGGCGGCACATGGACAGAGTCGCTTTGGAAAGTGGGGTTCGTCGAACGAGGACTTCGCATCGAGACGCGGACCAAGGCACATCTCCGAACCGAAACTGTCGGTTTGCCTATTCAAATTGTTATTATGAAGATTGGAGGGTATATCTACACGTGGTGCTTCAATTCAAAACTCACCTACGAAACGGAACCTGTACCACCACACCAAGATGATGTCGACCCTACCGCTCTGCCGTCGCTGTCTCCGACATATATATATATATATATAAACATCCAAGACCCAGGACAATCAGGAAAAGATCGTTTTCCATCATGACCTGGCCGGGGATCGAACCCGGGGCCTCCACGTCGCAGGCAGGCGTATTGACCGCTGCGCCACGGAGACCGCCGGTGTTGAACTTCTAGGACATATCTATAATGTATGGGAGGATAAATGCGATGCCTTGGGCATCTTTTGTGATTTGTCCAAGGCATTCGATTGCGTTTTTCACGATACGTTAATCAGGAAACTCCGCCACTACGGCATCCGGAACTCTGCACTGGATCTTATTACATCTTACTTGAGGATTCAGAGCGTTGACGTTAGTGGAAAAAGATCTTCCGGATCTTTAGTAACAATGGGAGTCCCTCAGAGGTCAATTCTTGGTCCTTTTTTGTTTCTAATTTACATCAATGACCTGCCATACCTCATAAAGAATAATCACGATATAGTGTTGTTTGCAGATGACACTTCACTTTTATTTAAACTTAAACGTCAGCAGCAGGTTACTGACGATGTAAATAGCGCTATCTCCAAAGTATTCTACTGGTTTAATGTTAATAATTTACTCTTAAACGAAAAAAAAAAACCAAATGCATTAAATTTACTCTACCACACGTTAGGCAGGTGAAAATTAAAGTGTTGATAAAGGGCGAAGAATTGAAATCTGAAGACAGCACAGTATTCCTGGGTATAACTCTGGATGCTAAGCTTCAATGGGGTACACATATAGAAAAATGAACAAAAAAACTAAGTTCTGCTGCATACGCTGTTAGAACAATTCGCAATTTGACTGATATTAAGACGGCCTGTTTAGTGCACTTTGGCGATTTCCATAACGTAATGTCGTACGGCATTCTGTTGTGCGGAAATGCCGCTAATATTCAAACAGTATTTGTTTTGCACAAACGAGCTGTTCGTGCAATTTATAAATTAAGTCCGAGACACTCTCTCAGAGAAAAATTTTAAGAGATTAATGTACTGACCGTGCCGTCTCTATATATTTATGAAAATCTTTTGTATGCTCATAAAAATATAAACTTGTTTAAAAAATACAGTGATGTCCATAATATAAATACTAGGAACAGGCACAAATTTATTGTACCTACAACAAGGCTCAAGAAAATAGATGGCTCTTTTAGATGCCGATGTATACATTGTTATAATAGACTTCCAGAACTGGTTCAAGATCTGAGCCTGAATAAATTCAAAAGTATTGTTCCTTTCGAGGTGGACATAATTTAATGAAGCAATGAGCGTATACATATTTATGATATGAACCGGTAGCTACAATTTTATGCTCTTCAAGTTGAGCACTTCGTTTTAAAGTCGAAGATGTTTACATATTTTTGGAGCTTTGGAGGTACACTCCTAAATAAAAGTTCGTGGATACGGGAAAAACAGTTTAATCACTATCACATTTATAGGCGTAACATAACGCTAGTTAACAATGGTAGGATGGACTGAGAACACTGAGATAAGTTATGAGAGTTACAAGTCTACTCTTTTATAACCGACCGCTTGTCGTAAGGTTTGTGTACGTACTGCGGCAATGCAAGCCGCGAGCGGAGTCCATAAGTGTTTAGGGTTGTAACGTTAACTAGTGTTGTGACACAATACGCCACAACCACCCCCCTACGGAGAAAATAACAAGTAAGTAGTTATTTACATACGAAAAAAAAAAGAAAATACAAATTACACATAGTAGCATACATAGGTGACAATAATAAGCTTAAAAAGTAAAACTTAAGCTAAAGGTCTAACCTATCCTTAAATCTAACAGTGCGACCTGACCTAGTGGTAACTGGTTGTTGAACAACAGGTGGTACAGTCGGCTGTAAGGGCGCGGATGGCGCGGGCGCTGCGATCTGTTGCGGAGCGGTTACCCGGGAGAGGTCGCTCTCATCATGTGCGATGTATGCAGGCTTCACGCGGTCAATAGTGACCGTCACGCGTTTACCTGCCATGTCGATGTCGATTAACTTGTCGGTCCGTGACATTACCTTGTAAGGACCAGTGTAGGGAGGTTGAAGTGCGCGGCGAACAGTGTCGTCTCGAAGAAAGACATGAGAAGCATCCTGGAGATCCTTGAAAATAAAGGACGTCGGTCGCGTGTGTCGCGAGGCCGGAGTTGGACGCAGAGCAATCATTTTCGCGCGCAGAGTCGTCACAAAATCATGTGCGTTGTCTGTGGTATGGGATGAACTGGCTATCAGGAATTCTCCCGGTAGGCGCAGTGGTTCCCCATAAATAAGCTCGGCAGCTGAACATTCGAGATCCTCCTTCAATGCAGTTCGAATGCCGAGAAGGACGATGGGTAGGGCTCGGTGCCAGGTGTCATTGTGACACATAAGAGCTGCCTTCAGCTGCCTATGAAAGCGCTCGATCATGCCATTAGCCTGAGGATGGTAACTCGTGGTTCGCCTCCGCTCGGTCGCGCCAACGTTCATGAGTCGCTTGAAAAGGTCGGACTCGAACTGGCGGCCTTGGTCAGTCGTGACGGTAGTAGGAACGCCGAAGCGTGCGATCCAACCTTCTACGAACCGATCAGCTACCTCCTCTGCGGTTATCGAAACCATTGGCCAAGCCTCGGGCCATCGAGAGAAACGATCGATCGCTGTCAGGCAATATGAATAACCTCTCGATGATGGCAGAGGGCCAATAATATCTAAATGGACATGACGAAACCTGGATGATGGTGGGGTGAAGTTTCCGATTGGTGCGGAAACATGGCGCGTCACTTTGGCACGTTGGCAGTGGACGCATTCCCTGGTCCAGGCGCGGCAGTCGCGCGTAACGCCGGGCCACACGTAACGCTGTGCCACGAGACGCGCGCTGGCGCGAGCGCCGGGGTGGCTGAGTGCATGTAGACGGTCGAAGGTGAGGCGGCGTAGCGGTGCCGGTAGATAGGGGCGCGGTTTGCCTGTTGAAACGTCACACTGGATAGTCGTCTCTGTGCCTGGAATTAAAGTATGTCGCATTTTGAGAGATGTGCCAGATAAGGTTTTTATCTCATCATCGGCATCTTGTGCTCGAGCCAATGCGATATAGTCGGGTTCGAGCGAGACGGCTTCGATGCGTGACATCGTGTCGGCGACGACGTTGTCATCTCCCTTTATGTGCCGTATGTCAGTAGTAAATTGGGAGATAAAGGTTAGCTGATTAAGTTGGCTGGGTGGCAGCTTTTCTCTACGTTGTTTGAACGCATACAAGAGAGGTTTGTGATCCGTATATATTGTGACGTGTTGCGCCTCTAATATATGCCGGAAATGCTGCACAGCCGAATATACAGCTAAGAGTTCCCGATAATATGCTGGCCACGTTGACTGACTCGCTGTAAGCTTCTTGCTGAAGAAGGCGAGTGGTTGCCAGCCTTGTTTAGTTTGCTGCTGTAAGCACGCGCCTACCTGAGTGCCAGATGCGTCTGTGTATAACGCCAATGGGACGTTAGGTACAGGATGTGCTAATCTGGTAACCTGTGAGAGGCTGTCCTTGCATGCATGGAAGGAGTGCTCCAGTTCAGGTGTCCAGGGCATGAGCTTGGCTCCCTTGAGTTTTGTAACTGTAAGGAAGTCAATGAGCGGTGCTTGAGTCATAGCGGCATTGGGAAGAAACTGACGATAATAATTTATCATGCCCAAGAACCTGCGGAGTCCTTGGGCTGTTTTAGGAAGGGTGAAATCTTTTAAGGCTTGAACTTTTTCTTCCGGGGGGCTTATGCCTTCGCTGGAGACTTTATATCCGAGGAAAATAACCTCAGGCGTACCTAGCACACACTTTGACGGATTGACTACTACACCGTAGTCAGACAATCGTTTAAAGAGTATGCGTAAGTGGTTGCGATGCTCCGTAGCGTCCCTACTAAATATGAGTATGTCATCGACATATGGAAAGCAAAAATCCAAACCTCGGACAATTTCATCGATAAAACGTTGGAAAGTTTGTCCAGCGTTCCTGAGGCCAAACGTCATATAGGGAATTTCGTATAAGCCAAATGGTGTTGTGATGGCTGTTTTGCAGACATCGGCTGGGTTTATACGAATCTGATTATATGCTTTAATTAAATCGATTTTGCTAAAGATAGTAGAGCCAGCGAGAGCATGACCAAAATCCCCTATATGGCGTACGGGGTACCTGTCTGGTACAGTCCGAGCGTTCAACGCTCTGTAGTCGCCGCAGGGGCGCCATGAAGAGTCTTTCTTCAATGCTAGGTGCAATGGCGAGGACCATGGACTCATGGAGGGTCGTGCGGTGCCAGCTTGCACCATGTCCGCAAACTCTTTCTGCGCTGCGCGCAGTTTGTCCGGTGCGAGGCGGCGCGGCCGTGACACCACGGGTGGGACGTCGGTCGTCTTAATGTAATGCACAGTGTCGTGCTTCACCTCGCGATGGATGCCGTGTGGTCTCGTGATCGCTGGAAATTCAGACAGGATTTGGTGAAATTCTGAAGTTTCAATTTTAACAGTTTTTACACTGAATTGGTTAAATTTTGCTACGGAGGCTGGAGCAGTGAGACCAGTAACTCCGCAGCGTAGTGTTCTGTTTCTGCAGTCGGGAAGTAAATTGTAGAAAGCCATGAAATCAGCGCCAATGATGGCGGTATCAACATCAGCTATGATGAAGTTCCATTTAAATGCACGGCGGAGACCAAGATTAAGTGTGAAACTACGACAGCCATAAGTTTTAATGGAACTGCCATTTGCAGCACACAAGTTGTAGTTAGCATCTGCTATTTTAGTACCTAACATTTTTTTAGGAAAGCAGCAAATATCAGATCCTGTATCTAATAAAAATCTGAATTTGGTCTCTTTATCCAATACAAATAAGCGGCTACTAGCAAAACAATCAATCGCCGCTGTTACTGATTGTTCTGCTGGTTTCCCGACCAAGAGCAGGGTTTGTTGCATTTGTTGGCCTTCTTACCAAATTTGTGGTGGTACCAACACAGTGGCTGTCGGTCAGCCAGGGATGCAGATCTGGACCTAGGTTTTGAATGAGACCTAGAACTAGATCGCCTATATTTGAGCTGCGTTGTGGTTAAAGCGGCCACCTGACGTGACAGCTCTTGCATCTGCACAGTAATGGCAGCAAGGTCAGGGGCACTAGCTGGAACAGGGGAAATGGCATTGACGGAGGCAGGGGTGACCTCTAATATTTTATCGGCCAATTCGGCAACTTTGTCCAAGGTGAGGTCACCTTGGGTTGTCAAAATTACCTGTACAGTATTTGGCAGCCACAGTTCTCTAATAATTTTATCATCTGTAAGAGTCTTACCAGCTAAAGTCTTTAGATGTCGCAGAAACTGGGTAGGCTTGCGGTCACCAAGCTCCTCACCTGACAACAGCTGTCTAACCTTTTGTGACTCAGAGGTGGAAAAACGCTTGATTACCTCTTCCTTGATCCACTCATATCGGCAACCTTTCGGGGGAGGGTTAGTAACCAAGTCTTCAACTTCATGTGAGATCCTAGAATCAAATTGTGAGATGACATAATAGGCTTGTATCCACTGTAAACAAATCGGATGCATTATGTTGTATAACTATTAAGATGTTCATTTGATTATGAAAAAACAAAGATTTAGTAAATAATAATATAGGATTATTTAAATTTTTATAAAATAAACTTGCACAAAATAGGTCACAAGTCACGTGATAGCAAACACCAATCATAAAGTATTACGTCACACCGTACAAAACGTTAAAGACAAAATGTCATACCTATTGTCATTTCGAACGTAGTGCGAATATTCCCAGTATTTTCCAACCATTTTATCACAGAGTACATTTTTATATAGCATTTTATAAAGGAAAATTATTACGAACGATCTGAGCAACCATGGAACCTGGATATGCCAAAGCAAACAGCAATAATTTGCCCAGAATTAACGCAGTTACGCTTGGCGTGTTTTTCGCATCAAACAGTGATTTTTACTCATCGGAATTCCGCAATGTGAAAACCAGCGTGTAAGTTAAATCCACTGCACAATACTGTTTTAAGCTTGCTGAGTTAATAATTCAGTTTTGTTTGTAAGAAACCTGGTCAACCTGCTGTTTTAACTTATTTTGAGGTTACTCTCGATATAAATAAAATAGAAATCTGTGGGAAGATAAATGTAACCTCATGTTGTTTCTTAAGATTACGCATTTACAAGTAGACTTGTAGATAAATAGACATAAATAATTATCAAAATTATGCCTAGTAGTAAACAGAGGTTTAATAGGTAAATTTAATTTCAGGTCCTCAAGAGCTGCCTATGGAGATGATGCCATAAGCTACGTTGAAGTTAAGCGTGACGATAAATTATATATAGACGATAAACTGCTTCCAGAGCATTTGATATAAGTAGATGCAAAACTACTGATGGGACATTGATTTCCCTTATATTAGGAGGTAAAATTCCAGATAATCCAAGTATGAAACGTGGGTGTATCCTCGAAGATGAAGTTAAAAAAATAGTGGAGTCTAAACTAAGAAAAAAAATTAGAAGGTGTGGTCTCCTATTAAGCACTGAATACCCTATGCTTGCAGGCTTTCCAGATGGAATTTTCGAAGATGGTATCATAGAAATTAAATGAAAAAACTTATAAAAAATATGTAAAAAATGGGAGTGCAACCAAAAAATATAATGTGCAAATGCAAGTTCAAATGTACTTATCCAAGAAAAAAAGTGTTTGTATTGTGTAGCTGACCCTGATTTCAGTAACAATAAAAAAGTAGAAATAATCCCCCTTATTCATAAACGCTGCTTAAAGTTAACTAGTGATTAGCGATTTTGTAAACATACATTTTAGAAGCTTGCAGGTCACTTAACTTTAAAAATCGATTATGAATAAACCCCTTAAACACTGGTGTTTATTCATAAAGGATGATTTAAGTTAAGTGACGTTAAAAGATCAAAAATGTATGGTTAAACAATCGCTAATCACTCGTTAACTTTAAGCAGTTTTTATGAATAAGGGGAAATAAATATATCATTTGATTTTGTTTATGTTGATAATTTGATAAAAAATAACTTACTGAACTTTTGGAAATGTAATATATATCCTTTATTATATCAGAGTATTGTACAGTGCAACATGGGTTTAGATTAGAAATTTAAAAAAAAAACATTTTAATATTTATATTTGTTTTATTTTACTAAAGAACCTTGAAGATTAATTAAAGCACATGCTATGGTTATAATATCGTCGAATATTTTTAGAAACTTTAGATTTATACATGAATGTGGTTTAAGCATATAAAACTCGCGTAAAAGCGAAATTTGGCTATCAGTGGTATGTTTTTCATAAATATTTAACTTGAAATTTGCTGGGGATATTCCATAATCATCTGTCAACTGTCTAAATTTCTAATCTTATTTAAACATAGCATTGCATAATGTTTGGGAATATTAATTTCATCTTTTAATATATCAATCCAAAAATAACAACATGATTTTACCTTGGTGTTCCAAGGTAAAATCATGTTTTTTTTGTCAATTTTCTTAATAGTATTTGTCAGCGCCTTCTCTGCTTCTAGTTTTTTGTCTTTTGCTATTAGTTGGTTGCAGTCAGACGATGATTTAACTTGTAAAGAATCTACTGATGGCGAGGAACTGCATGTGGCCTCAGGTGGTTTATAAATATCACTGTCAGATTGTTCTTCCTCAATGAATACATTTCTTGACACTTTGGTTAGGCCTGATATGAATTTTAAATGGTTTCAACTTTAAATGGTGATGTGGAACTTGTTTTTATTGATAGTTTCAAAGGTGATGATGCCTGGTTTAGTAATTTTATCCTAGATTGGATGGCTTTACTCCTAAATTTATGGGTCATATATACTTGAATGGATTTATCTTCCTTCGGTGCACATGAAATTTCTGCTTGAACAGATTTATCCACTTTCAGTGGACATGACATTTTTGGCTCTTCAAATCCCATTCTTTGAAACTGCAATATAAATACAAGTCATTCATTTCATTGCTGTAATTATTGTTCTAATAGTTCATTGTTTGGACAGCCTCCGTGGTGCAGTGGTCAACATGCCTGACTGCGACATGGGGGTCCCGGGTTCGGATCCCGACCAGGTCAAGATGAAAAATGATCTTTTTTAATCTGAAAAAGACCTGGGTCTTGGATGTTATTTATATATATATATTTATTATAGAATATAGTATTGTTGAGTTAGTATCCCAAGGCAAAAGTTCACAACCTCCAGTGGGGCTAGCTCAATCTGTGTGATTTGTCCCTTATATTTATATATTGTTTAGTTAATATTATTCATATAGGTACATACCTGAATCTGTGTGAGGAGTATTATTGTGAGAAGAACTTTGTGTTGCCTCATATTCTTTCAGACACTATTCTATAATGGTTGTTCTTCGCTTTTTTAACACATATCATCGTTCAGTGCTGCTGTATGTACGCTTTCGTCTATCTTCTTGACTTGGAATGCAGTTATGCTTCATAAGAACTTGTGAAACTTTTCCCATAATATGATACTCGGTGTAATTAAGCGTATCATTTGGTAGCTGTAAAAACAAAAACCATTATTTAACTCTCTTGAATATGACACTAAACTGAATGCGATACAAGATTTTTTTATTGAACTTAAATCATAATTCCTAACCTCATTGTATTATCATTATTCATAACCAAAGATCAATAATTTCATCATACAGAGCTACATGTATTAGATTATGTTGTGTGAAACACTTGTACTTACATCGAAATGATCTTCACAAAAATACATCCGTATCTGCTGTTTGTTTGGCACATAAACAAATAATTTGTTTGGCGTTTTTATACTTGTGCTGGTACATTGGGGCACTATATAGTACTTATAATACGATGGATCCATTTTTAATTAAAATAACTTCTCAATTTCCAAACTAGAACAGCTGTGTTTCTAACGGCGTGACGTCACCCAAGAAGCCATGACAGTCATGAGCGTTTTTGAAGGCTAATGTCAAATATTTATTAAAATGCAAAATTATTCATGTAAATCAGCATTTTTTTTCAAAAATAATCGTTCTTTTGTATAAAATAGGTATCAAGGTTTATTAAAAACTAACTATTGAAATTTAGGCAACAAGCCTATTATATTTAGTTTCATCCACTGTAATGTGGCATAAAACAAATTGTGATTCAAGGTGAGCGAACCACCCAGCGGGATGTTCATGCCAAAATGGAGGCAGTTTTGGACGGACCGCATATGCCTCGGGGTGCTGCATGCTATGGGCATTTAATTGTGCTTGCAAGTCCGCATTTTGTTGCATTAGCCTTTCATTATTAGCTAAAATTTGGTTAAGTCTGTCCTGAATTTGTTGGTTCTCCATTTCAAGTACAATAAAATAAAATTGTATAAATTATCGAATGAAGAATAAATAAACAGTTCAAGTATAAATAGTTCCAATTACCATTACACAGTCAGGTTGGTTGAAATTATAAGAGCAACTTAAGACTATAAACAAAAGTTACGGACAGACTTTAAACAATGAATGAATGAAGCATTCAACACGATAGGAAATACTTAATAAATAAACCTCGGCCAGTACTAAGTTTAACAATAACACTCGAATAACAAAACGATATCAACAAAATGTAAACAAAATCTGAAGTTTGGTAAAAGTAAATACAATAAAGTGTATACAATGTAGATCTCGTTACAATGGCGTCATTTACACTTAAAAAACACTAAGCGCACCACAATCAGTTCCTTCATATAAAGGCACAAACACAGTAAAATAAACAAATGTATAAAAAAAGTCGATTAGATTTCAAAACTTAGTGACGTATGAGTAAAAGTTGACAAGACGAGACAGTAAATACAGATAAATCGTAATAGATAGCGGATAAAGATTCCGCTTTATGGCACAGACTATTAAGAAGATACTAGGTACTTCAAGGTCGATGGCCGGAAAGCGATGCAATTTTCACCAATCGCAAGAATTATGCTTATAATGGTGAAAACAAACTCGCTGCAATCCGTTGATGAGTCTTCGACTAACGGAGATGATGAGCACGTACTGCGCCGGAGCAAGCCGGTGGGTAGGTACTAGATACCTGCTCAGCGACTTCTCGAACTGTGAGTTTCCCGGCGGTTAATGGTAAAACCAGCCTGGGAACGTTGCGGCGTCTTTGGATACGACAAGGAAAAATCTCAGTGTGGCTTACTGCTGCACTCCGGTTCCACATTCACTGCCGCCGAGTTTGTATCACGTCGGGAAGTCACCAATTTTGGAGGTACACTCCTAAATAAAAGTTCGTGGATACGGGAAAAACAGTTTAATCACTATCACATTTATAGGCGTAACATAACGCTAGTTAACAATGGTAGGATGGACTGAGAACACTGAGATAAGTTATGAGAGTTACAAGTCTACTCTTTTATAACCGACCGCTTGTCGTAAGGTTTGTGTACGTACTGCGGCAATGCAAGCCGCGAGCGGAGTCCATAAGTGTTTAGGGTTGTAACGTTAACTAGTGTTGTGACACAATACGCCACAGAGCCTTGGCAATGTATACATATTTTTGCTTCTGACTGTACAGCTACACAGCAGCTAAACTTAGTATTCGGGAACACTGTTCGA